>SEMN01000415.1:0-464165 GCA_005408345.1 Macquaria australasica
ACAATTTCTTCAATATACACACATGACATCCACATTAGGTTATGATTGATGTTAGTAAACTTAACCACTTGATTAAATTGAGACATACTTTACTATTTTTGTTTTGACACATTGGTATAAATATCTATTAGCAGCTACAACTGTGTGGTGACATTTCTCAGGTTTCTCAGGTTGTTTGTTCACACTAAAACAAACTCACTAAATTTAGAGATTAACATCACACAGAGGGGCAGTTCAGAATGGTTGTTCAAATGGTGTAATCTCATCACATCAAAAAGTTTATAGTAGTGAGAGTAACAGCTTCATGCATTAACAGCATTTAGATAACATCACTAATCACTAAATCCAACCCAAGATGAGACACATTTGTTTTTCATAATATCCCCTCTTGTTAAATTTTATTTTAAAAGCCAACATTAACTGCATGTCAATGGGACTGGAAACTCTCAGTCAAACATGTTAAATGATAAGGCTTTTGTTATTCTATGTTTTTAATATGGTCAACAAATTCTACTAAAAAACAACTAAAACCAACAGTGCAGTAGTCTGCTGTAAATGTATTGCTCCCGATTGCACCCTTCCATGGATCGCCACTCACGACTGAGAGGATGATATGAGAAAGTGGCCAGAAAGATATATTCAATTATTTTGTGCTATCCCTTTGAGTACATGGTGCCACTATGAAAAACTACAAGATCACCTATCAGTACCTTCACAGTGGTAAAGTGAGCAGCGTATTACTCCACCAAGTAAAAGAAGGCTGAGTCCAGCAGTCCAGTACACTCGGCCTGGGTACTGGTGACAAGCCTTGGAGCAGTAGAGACAGCAGGGTGCTCTTGCATCGCTGGCCTGGGGAAGTCATACAGCTTCAATTTTGTGGAAGGTACAAAAGTAGGATGTTTGTTTTTGTTTTTTTTATCTACAATGACTATCAAGCATATAAGGGAAAGTAGGCTATTGTCATGATCCCACATGGACACTATGTGTGTTTGGTCTTGTGTCCGGTTTTAATTTGTATTCCCAGGTCTTGTCTCTTGCGTGTTGTTTATTTCCTGTTTTATTTTGAAATTCTTCCTGTCTTGTTTCTTCAGTTCCTGCCCTCATGTCTCTCAGATTATCCTCACCTGCTCCCCAGTGCTCACCTGCCCCTGATTTGCTCGTTAACCCCCTTCTCTATATATACCGGTCCTTTCCCTCTGTTCTCTGTTGGTTTATTGTTGGTTGTCTCTACATGTTGCGTTCCTGGTGTTTCCCTGGTTTCCTGAGTTCTGTAAGTTTTTGCTGTTTTAAATAAATCATTCATCTGCACCAGTCTGCCTGTCCTGTCTGCGTTTGGGTCCTTTCCCTGCTGCCTTGATGGCATATCCTAACAGCTATAAACTAAAGTCATATTCGCTGATAGTCTTTCATAAACAGTAAAAAACATGTTCATATTAAAACAAATGAAATTTAACTTGTAATGTGGGTAATGCTAACATGCTATCACAGAACTGTGAGAATGAGAATCTTGGAGCATCTGTAAGTGTCTAGTCAAATATTGGTAGAGGAAGAAGGTTAGTACATAGCATGTAGTCAAGGAAAGTGAGCTGCATCAAATCTTCTCTACATTAAAACATGATGTATCCAATACGAAAGGACTCCATGCACAAAGACTGCATAGAAATATACCATTTATTTATTAGTTGCTCACTAAGCTGAAGCAGAACACTCGGCAAGTACCTATTAAATATGATGTACTGCAATGCAGTCTTTGTGCATGGAGTCGTTTTTTACCTGATATGCAGAATATGTAGAATCTGTCATATTAAGTAATATCTCTTGAGTTGTCACTTTCTAAATAATAGTAACCTAATCAGTTGCACATGTTTGGGGTCCATTTCTCCAGCCATACAGAAATAGGCTGGAGATGTCCCAGTAAAGTTTAAGTCTAACCATATCACTTAGATCCAAAGTAAGTTTATCATTAGGATATTGAGATGTCTGCCTTTTTTAATCAAAGATTTAGAATTGCTGTATATTGATCCACCCACTCCATTGTTACTTGAAATAAATGTCTATTTTTTTCAGATTGAATTTGTCAGGTCCACAATGCTGTGTTCCAGGGACTCACCGGTATAGTGTGCACTGATGAGCAACGCTACTGGAATGCTGGAACCCAGAGGAACAATGTTATCATTGAATGCTTTTGAAATTAGTATCTGTCTTTAATAAACTTTGTTACAATTTACTGTACATGCATTTTATGTCTTTTGTAAATAACGCATCAGTATGTATTGTGCATAGAGGAAATCAGGATATTTTTGTCCACATGGTATTTTAAATGTACTCCAAATTCTTCCCTCAACCATTGTTGTAGGGCTTATTATTAGAAATATATCTGTAAAAGCTATACTGTTTGTGGGGGCGTTGGCTCACAGAACATCTGATGTGGTGCACATTTAAACACAGGATCCAGGAAGCTATTCCAACAATTTATTGTAGTCAAGGATGGATTGAAATGGTTAACAGTTGGGTTGTGGTTGGTCGAAGATTTTTTTTTTTCTATACAAAAGAATATTAAAGGGACAATATTAAAGATCTGAATAGTGTCAAATAATAATCAATTAGGTTATCATTTTAACTCGCATCATTATTGCATCCACAATCTCTTTTCTTCTTAACATAGGATTAAACTCAGAAATCTAGCATAATAAAATACAAAACAATGTGACTTTCAAACAGTACATGACGTATCAACCGAATAAAACGGTAAAGGTGAAAAGTCCATATTAAACTCACATCGGTTCTCTCTTTTGTCTGCCTGGAATGGTTTTGGAGGGAGAAGAGGAAGTCACTGGCCTGAAGGGCAGAGTTATATAATCTTGGGGGAGTGGTCTATCAGGAGTGGCAGTTTATGCAATGATGCAGGTGGGGTGGAGACTTCTGATTTAACAATATTACTTGATAAACAAATACAGTTTTGAACAAAGTGTTGTGGCACAGCACAGCAGAAGTAAGTGGGAGTATGTCCTTTAGAGTAGGCTCAGTAGAAGGTTACAAAATAATCATTAAAACCCTACCTCTGTTGTAACTGGAGCTACTTCGCAATGATCTACAACAAAAGGTCACTGCAGTCACATGAACTCTAAGATCAGCTATAGTGCATTTGGAAAGTTTTAGGACACTGTTTTTCATTGTTTTGGGTCTGTACTCCAACACATTGGATTTTAAATGAAACAATGATAATGAGGTAAAGTGCTAACTTTAAGTTTTAAAGGTGTTTAAGGGTGTTCACATCTATTTTGGGTGAACACCCTGAGTGTGTCAGTGTAGGATTCATAGCCCTTGGGGGGCCCCTTTAAGCATTGGGGGACTTTATATAAAAAGGGCTACAATTTCTACACAGTCCTTCAAATAAGGATGTAAACAGACTTGAAAATTGTTTTATTTTAAATCAAATGTGGAGTGCAGAGCCAACACAACAAAACTGTGTCACTGTCCGATACATTTTGACCTCACGGTATATTACACAAATAATGCATAATTTGCTCAGAAGTTTGGTCCAAATCTGCTGCTTACTAGACTGAGAGTGAAAATTAAGTCAAATATAAACAAAAAGTATTATGGAAAAGTTATTTACTGTAATTTGATGGTTGTAAAAATGTAGAAACACTCCAGTAAACATGTTAAAGATGTGCTGATATGTTTACAGCTGAACATTTTTTTGCGTGAAAACAACCATAAATATAAAAAATAAAATATTTTGTTTCCGTATATAATACACTATTGTAACTCTCAAAATCTATAGTTGACTATTCAGTCATTAAATGTTACATTCAAATACTATCAATAAAATAAAATCAAGTGCTTTAAAATGTTATCAGATAGCAGTCTGATGAGAATGTTACCCAAGCAATGTTTTTCTGAAGTAAGAACAGCTACAGCAGTTTCCTGTACAACTTTTGCAATTTTATCTTAACCACAGTAGAGAGGCCCACTATCACACTAATGACACCATATAGTAAGCACAATTTTGTACCATGTTTGGTGCCAACGCTACACTGTCAGTACAGCAGCCATTAAACTGCATTCATGAAATATGGTAGACATGTACAGGCTAGTGCTATTTTCTAATTTGAAAAGTTGTAGGTGTATACAATCATGATGTTTTTATTTTAAGTAGAGGAGTCTGCAATTGAAATTATTATTAGCTTAACATTAAGAATCACATACTTTCATCTTGGTGCCACAGCGCAAAAGCATTGCTGAGTCACTCCAGCCAGCAGTGTCACACAGTGATCAAACTGGGAATGTTGATAAGTACTGTAAAATAATATCCATATAAGAGAACCTGTAAATACATTGAAAAAACACAAACAGTAGTGTATGATAGGGATATACTAAAGCACTACCATTACAGCACTTGTGATCTGGTCATTGTTAGGTTCTAGACACAAGATCTCACAAGATTCATCCATGGCAGATAACTATATATTTCAACAGGTATCACTCAAGAGGATATCTTTTTTTTCTCTCTCATAACTTCCTTTATTATGCACAGGATGTACACAACACTGATTAGTATCAAATGCTCTGAGAAATGTCTCACAGTTTCTGTACAACTGTTAATCAGTTGGGAAAAACATTTTCTTTATCATCATGACCATAATCATTGGTTTATATCTTCATTTGAAAATACGATAACAACAAGAACAGAGTGTAAAGTGAGTTTTCTTTGGTATTCAGCCCCATTGTCTTCTATGAATAGCCATGGCAGAATACCATGCCTGTTGTCTGTCAGCGATGGGTGTGAGGTGGCCGTCTGAAGCCCAGTGAGTCAGACCCTCATGGCGGGCTTGAGGAAGTAAAACTCCTTCCTCTGCCTCGCAGCCAGACTTGTTTTCAACAAAGGAAGGTTGTGTTAAAAAACAGAATATAGTATATAAAATAGTAGAAATATTTTAATTGTATTCAGCAGCATTTCACTATCAGCGCAATTCTTCACATTCTCCATACAGTAACATTTTTCTTGAGGTGTTGTATTATCTTGATTGCAGCTGGAAAGGACAGAAAGTTAATTCTGAGCACATCTATTAATGTTTCTGTTTAGCAGTGAGTAAGACATTTCCTGAGAAATGGGTTTGGTGATTGAAGAACACAATGTGCAGGTAAATGTTTATACATACCATCAAGCATGTGCCATGCACTGCATATCCTGTAGCTTAAAACGTGTTTTGGTAGAAAACGTTACCCAGAAGGGTGGGAGTGATTCAAAAGTGTGAAAACCGCAGGATAACAGTTAGTGCACCAAACTTAGATATGTGTTCAGCAACCTCTGATTCAAAAACTGTGAGCAGTAATTACACTAAGTTTAACTTCACATAATAAAACATTTTCTAAAAATCTGCTAATTTTGAAAGTGTAACTGGTCACTGTTGAACATATTATTTGTTTTTCTTTTTCTTCCATGTAATATATCAAGGCATGACCACATCTTACATTATAAATGGTCTTTGATCTCTCACTCAAAAGCCTCTCTGTGTTTTTACAATGTGCTGCTACTCCTACATCCAAAACCATAACCTTTATTTGTTTGCTAAGGTTTTTTGACTCCATGGCATCAGTGAACTCTCACCACAGGAAGTCACTAGTGAAAACTCTTATCATACCTGCAATCAGGATTGATAAATCTGTGACACATATCATACTCAGAACTTGAAAGCAATTGATCTTTGCTGTTCTCCTTTTCTGAAAGCCATTCTGAAGTCATAACATCAAAACAAAGGTGTGTAGCAAAGGGGACGTTCCTCATTTTGTTGTCCCTCACTGCATTGTCTAAAGGGAAACTGAACTGAAACTGAAAAAGAACGAATTTGAATAATAGGGATTATCAGAGAAAATTGAGATGTAATTATTGTGCAATAAAGAGCAGCTTTTGGCATTAGTAAAAGTGTCTTTATACCAATACAACAAGCTAGGTGTCTAATAAAAACAAGTGTGTGGTCTCATCTGTGCAGCTGATGCCACATCCTCCCAAGAGTACACACGAGTATGAAACCTAGATTTCCTTTTCCCAAAATATGTCACAGATGGCTCAACCCCCACAACTTTATCAATCACAAAGGCCAAGTGAAATATTACATACGTTCGTTTAGTGTCACATGACGTCGGACACTTTTTGAGTGCAATCAGTAGGTGTTTCAAAAGTATGTTCTGACAGATAAAACTTGAAAGGTTTAGCAAAAGTGAGAGAGATAGAGAGACAAGCACACACATAGGCAGAGAGAGAGAGAGAGAGAGAGAGAGAGAGAGCTACAACAGGATATTTTGTCACTATGGTAACTGGCAGCAGATACGGATCTTGATTTTTGTATGTCATGCTCTTCTCATTCAGGGCAGTGTGGTTGTAGCGTTGTCAGGACAGCCTTTGTAATTGAGATAAAACACAAAAGAAGTGTAAAGTTTTTTGGATTAATGTCACTTCAGTAAATCTCAAGAAAAACACATCATCATCTGTGAGGTAAGTTTCCTTTCCAAACTGTAATTTTTTTAGGGTCAGGGTGAATCATTCATGGTGACATGGATAGGTTATCGTGTGGGAAATGTATTCAGATAATATATAACTGTTTCAGTTTGTAGTTTAGCTTGTAATGGATTTATGTTGTGAAAAACATGTTGTGTTCCAGAGTCAGATATCTGCTACATGAAACCTACTCTTGCAAAACGAGCGACAAATTAAATTTGCATCTACACTACAGCATGGCATTTTCTAATGGCAAATCATCACACCTTTACAGCCTACATTTTCTATAGTTTAAACATTGGTCTTTTATGAGGGAAATTCTGTGAGAAAAATACACATTTATACCAGAGCGATCAATTAATCAAAGTTGTGACACTCACAGTTTGAAGCAAACCGCTTTCACAACAGTTTGAGTGTTACTGGAAAAGTACAAAGTATATTCTTGACATTAAACACAGATTTAATTTCAGATTACCAAATTAAAATATATAACTTCATTTTAATAAGTAAATGCATTTGAAAAAATAGTGTTGCTGCATGTTCGCCCCAAATACCCTTTCACTTGTGTTAATGGGCCAGGAAACTAGTTTCTCCACTGCGCCATGTGCTCGAGCAGATAGCCACAGCTAAAATGGGAAATAATTTTGGCTCAAACAATATGACTTTTCAAATGCCTACCATTCAAAGGCAGAGCACCCTGGGGAAGCTGACTTCCTCATACACAAGGGTGTCTCTCAACAACGTGTTTTCTTTTTTTTGTGTGTTTTTTTTTTTTGCAGTGTGAGTGCTGCAGCTGCATTCAGAATCACAGTACAGCCGGGTTATTGTTCACAGACTTCCTTCGTGTCACTTTATGCACAAACACATTTGAGAGGAATGCATGAAAGAAAAAAAACAGCTACTGTATGTCCTGTGAGTCAAATACAAATATTAGTGGTTGAATGGACTAATAGTTGTGGAGGACGGTCACTGTGTTTCTCCTAACTCCTTTATTGTCATCTTCATGTGTAAACAGGTTGAAAATGTACTCAAAATGATCTAAATTTTGCTTTGATGTTCAGATAATAAGCTACGTCTTCACTTGTCAAATTACAGAATGAAAAGCTAAAAATGTATTTGCCCTATGATAAGTGAAACTGTATAGGTGCTTTCCAGATTTAGTTTTTTAAATCTTTTTAAACTTTCACCTTTTGTTTTGAGAAAAGTAAAGATTGTGCAAAGTTTGTTAGTCAAACTGAGGCAAAAGTGAAGATAGAGTTTGTTTTTTGCTGGGCTTTGCTAAAAAAAAGAACCACAAGGTGGCAATACACACCACAAAAACCACTTCAGCAGTATCTAATAGGACAGGTTGTTGTTACATGGCAGTCAGTTACTGATGATAAATCAGAGTTCACCTGCTCGAAACCCAAACAATCTTTAGTTAGCTGAGTAAAAATAAAATTAAAGTCATATCATCCCTGTGCATTCATTCATTCTTTGTGAGAGCCTTCAAAATAGGGTGAAATAATCAAAATAATGTTTTGTTTATTTCTACATTATTTTATAATTTATTACAGTTCAAAGAAACCATCTCTATTATTACAGGCAAACATTGTTAGGTTTGTTTTTTTAAATGAAACTGCCTGTAAGTGAGAAATACTGTAACTTCTTTTACTTCCTTTTTGCAAGCATGTGCTCTTTTGACAGAGTTTCATTTCAACATAGACAGGGACTTTTTGCTTTTTTTCAAACTGTCACATCTGATTTTGTTTCCTTTAAATACCCATTTTCTGTATTAAGTTTCAGAATCAAAGGATAAACACAGAGTTTAACCAAAAGCATTAACGCGTTTTATCTTCTTTTTCACAGTTACTGGTTCCTAAAATATCAAGATGGGTTCTACTACCCTACCTGTGACCTTGACGTCCTCATCCACCAACAATGCCTCTAATATTACCTGTGACACCCTATACGCCCACCGGGATGTTGCCAGGGTCCTCATGCCTCTTTTCTATACCATTGTGTTCTTTGTGGGACTGCTCGGTAACTGCCTCGCCCTCCACGTCATTCGTCCCAATCTGAAGAAGATCAACTCCACTACCTTGTACTCTCTCAATTTGGTAATTTCTGACATCCTCTTCACCCTGTCTCTGCCTGTGAGGATTGCCTACTATGCTCTGGGCTTCCACTGGCCTCTGGGTGAGGCGCTGTGCAAGATCTCAGGCCTCATCTTCTACATCAACACCTACGCAGGGGTCAATTTCATGACCTGCCTCAGTGTGGACCGTTTCATCGCTGTAGTCCTGCCTCTGCGCTTTTCCCGACTCAGGAAGGTCAGCAACGTGCGCTACATTTGTGTTGGTGTGTGGATGCTGGTCCTGGCACAGACCCTCCCCCTCCTGGGCAGTCGTATGACCAACGAGGAACCTGAAGGCCACATCACCTGTATGGAATACCCTACCTTTGAGAAGATGGATCATGTTGCCTCTATACTGATTGGTGCTGTCTTCATTGGTTATATCATCCCTGTGGTGACCATCCTTGTGTGTTACTCCGTCTTGTGCTCGAAACTCCACTTCACAGCCAAGAACAACCATTTGACAGAAAAGTCTGGCCGGAGCCGCAAGGCCATCGGTGTGATCTGCTGTGTTTCCCTGGTGTTTTTTGTCTGCTACAGCCCCTATCACATTGACCTTCTGCAGTACATGATCCGCAAGCTGGTGTTGAGCCCTGATTGTGCTGATCTCACAGCCTTTCAGGTGTCGCTGCACATCACTGTGTGTCTGATGAACCTCAACTCCTCTCTGGATCCTTTTATCTACTTCTTTGCCTGTAAGGGCTACAAGAGGAAACTCCTGAAGCTGCTGAAGCTACAGGTCAGCATATCCTCCAGTGCAGCGAGGACGTCACCTGAAGGCTCCTCCAAGGATTTTATTGACGGCAACAAGATCCAACTCAACAGTTCTATTGTAGGTACAACCAGCGAGAGACTCACAGAAAGGAGATCGCTGCGGCATGAGTAAATGAGAGAACTGAGGCACCGGGAGTTACACAAGACAAGAAGACCTTTCATGCGTGGGCATACTTTAATCAAGACAGTCAAATAATGTGACTCACTCATGCCATCAGGCACTCCAAGCAGCTACTCAGCATCTGGATCCATAGAAATTCTGCTGTTTTTGACCAGATTAGTTCACACAAGGGAAGGTTTTTAAAAGAACATCAACAGAATGACTAAAGATTTTAAGAAGAAAATTGTAGCACTTCCTGTATTTACATATTTTCTCTTCTTTCTTGATAGTAGTAAATTACTCAGGAAATCAGAGATTATTGCAGCTAAGGAAGAAAAAGAGGATACTTTTGTATCCTGCCCGCAGACTGAGCGCTGGTGAGGTAGAGCACGTTGGACTGATAGAGAGCTGAAAGAGACATCGATGAACATTTTGAAACCTAGTATTTGCAACAAGTTGACAATAAGTGTGGTTCATGTATAGTAGTCTATGTGAAGAGTTATATTCCTAAAAGCAGTATACTCATGTGAAAAAAACATTTTTGAAACCTATTATTTGCAACCAGACAATGACCTCACACCTTATCCCATCAGTGTTACTTTTATGACCTGAGATGTTGTAGATATGAGTTTCATTCTAAAATACTACCAGACTCACAATCTTTTTTTTACCTCAAGTTTCAGTTCAGCACGCAGTTGTAATATCTCAGGAAACTGTACACACATTATTTCAAGTGCTTGCCAAGCGAATTAACCTTAATTGTTTGAAAAAGCACCACATGTTTCTCTTCTTCAATGTTCATTTCCTCATGAAAAAAGTGAGTCTGGTCTATGATGTCATTTAATTTAAAGGGGTCCTGTGGAGCAAATTAAAAAAAAACGTTAAAATAAAAGTTATGTTTACATTCAGTGTTATTCACAATAATGCAATGTGTGTATGCTAGAGGTCTAACAAACGTGTCAAGTTCATTTAATTTCTCATAAAACATCTGCAAAGCCATTTTATAAGTATTTTAAATCTGACAGAGTTTAGACAGCAAAGGGATGTTGGAGGTGATTGGTTGACAGGCACCAGTTTTTTTGACTGTGTGATTAATACCTTCAAATCAAAGTCTGCTCTTCAGTCCCCTTGATTTCACCTCCAAACATCCCTCTCAACTCATAAAAACAAATAAACATTTGGTTATAAGATTGTTCAGTGTTGAGAGGTGTTTAGGAATTTCACAGAGTCACATTTTCTATTTCTATTGTCAGATTTAACAATATTTTCACTTTACCTAAAAACACCAATACCTGGGGTCCCCACTGCACTCTGTTAAAAGGGATCAAGATAACCAAATGAACCTGCTTGCACTGAACCTCTGTTAAACCTCAACAATTTCTACAATTCTCAGAATTCACTGAGAGGGCTGTGTGATGAGATCAGATAGGCCAGTCCTGATTTTTACTAAGGGAGTTCCTCAATGATCCATTCTGGGGCCTGTGCGGCTCATCATTTCAAATCAACTCAATTCTACTGTCATCAATGTAGAAGCCACCAAACATATGTATATATAAAATTACGTTTTTGTAACATGGCACCATCAGCCGTGGTTAGAAAATGTAACTTGTATAACTGTGTGTTGTATGTATAAATACACACTATTGGTCCAAATGAAGTATATAATAAAAGTGCTACCAAAGTGCACTATAGACAAAATTATTGACAGGCAAAACCTTGTTATTAGATGTTTTTATCAACATTTTCTAAAATGAATTGTTTATTTCTTTCTACAATACAACTATGCAACCACAGTATGGTTTATGTATGGTTAAGGATAGGCAACAGTTGGTTTGAGGAAAATGAAAGTATGTGGTTACGGTTTAAAAAGACAACTTGTTGGTCCGTTGCAGAATGCAAACTGGTCTCTTAGCATGATAGCCTGATGTGTTCAGTCTTCATCACCCTGGCCTCCACAAAATGACTTTACACTTAGGTAGGTAACTTGCACGTGCACTTCCTGCACAATCGCTGAATTTTGGCATCGGGTCTAAATCATGCACTGCAGAATCATCCATTATGAACAGAATGTGTGGGGGACCACTAGGCTGGTATAGCACCACCCCATTTGTACAGTTTTCACAGTTTACAGGATGCGATAAAATTAGTAACACATGGATCTACATAGAGCATGTGTGTGAGCCCTGCTAAACTGTCTAACTGTCTGTAAAAAGAAACTGTCTTTACATGTTATTTTTATTGTCTGTCTTTAGATTTGGGTGGTGCATATGGTGATTCTCCTGTGATTTTTTTCCTTAATAGCACGAGATCATTATTTTCTCCCCTTTATGAATGTCAAATCAAATGTGCAGGTGGTTTCATATTGTGTTGCTGATTTATGTTAATGCAATTCAACATGCTCTTTTTGATGTTAAATTAGTACTTCAAGTAAATAAAACAAAATTCAGGTTGTTCTCAAGACCCAGAGATTCAAGTCACACAAATGTACATTGAAAGGGTCACAGAATATATTTGGCTTGAGGGGAAATTTACATGTACATAAAACAGACTGTTATAAGTTGTAAGTACGACATCATTGGAACAGGTTTGCTCTCAGTATTGAAACAATATTCATCTCAACCATTCTTCATGAGTCATCACACTCATACATCCGGAAGGCCTCAACTCTAGATGGCACAGAAACAAGAAACAGGTGAAGACAGAGCCAAGCAAGACAAAGCACTGGAGAAAAGTTCATTTCATCATGTTGATGGCAAAGGTCATCAGCCAGCATAGCTACTGCCAAGGCTCAACATGTGCTTACAGTGAACAAAATACAATATACAAAATACAGTATACAAAATACAGTATACTTCCTGCTTGTAAAAGCTTGAATTTAACAATAGAAGTTATGTTTCCTAATGTTGATTGTATTTTTTGTTGAGAGCTATTAACTAAGCTATTGTTATTAGTCCTCATTTCCAATTTTAACTCTTGTAACATAAACATGAGCACAATGGTACTGTAAAACCACCGTACAAATACTAGTATAGAAACTGGAGCTGAAATTAGTCAATTAATCAATTAGTCGATCGACAGGCAACTGTCTTGATAATTGATTAATTAAGCAAAATTGCCAAACATTACCTCAATACAGCTTCCCAGTTATGAGCATTCGCTGCTTATCGTTTTATTACGAGATGGTAAATTGAATATCTTTGGGTTTTGTGCTGCTGGTTGGACAAAACATTTGAAAACTTCACCTTCTGCTTTAGGAAATTGTAATCAGCATTTCTCACTATTTTCTGACATTTTATAGACCGAAAGATTAATTGATTATTTGAAAAAAATAATCAGCAGAAGATCTACAACAGCACTGTATCAGTGCTAAAGTATTATTTTTCTATGGGTCTGGTCCATGACATCAGAAATATTTCCACATAAGCACGCACACACACACACACACGCACACACGCACACACGCACACGCACACGCACACGCACACGCACACACACACACACACACACACACGCACGCACGCACGCACGCACACACACACACACACACACATGCACACACACACACACATGCACACACGCACACACACACACACACGCACGCACGCACGCACGCACGCACGCACACACACACACACTTTTTAACCTTCGATCCCTTTCTGTTTCTGGGAAATTAACACTTTAAACTAAGATATACTATTCATGGCAATCAACCATAAAACACTACAGGGTATCATTAGATGTTTATTTGTATCTTGACCTCTTATATGCTTTATTTTACACTTACATTTTTTCATTTTATTTTACTGAAACATGTCCCTTGCTAATAGTCTAGCTACTTGTATTGCAATGAACACTGTATTTCACACATATAATTGCCATCTGCTTTATCACTCCCTTTTTTCCATCACCGGATTTCTTTGGGGATTAAAGAAAAGTGCTCTTTTTAAAGCAGTGGGCTGAAAGCATCAGAGAACTTAACACAATGTATCTGTACATCCAAAACATGGCAAATCAGAGGTGTAGGTACATTCAGATTATTTTAATAACTGAGATTATGTCAATAATAATGTCAGTCCCTCTACTCTCAAAAATGTGTTTTGCTGAGCTCACCTTAAATCTGAGTTTAAGATGTGTACTTAGGAGCAGGATTTGATGTAATTTTAAGAATTGTTAACATGGCAACTGAACTTTTTTTGTGGAAAAGCCTTATCACACACAGATTGTTATTCAAGGACGAGTATCTCTGTCTAAAAGCCAACATCAAATCAGTGAAGGAAAAAGACAGAAGACATAAAAAAAAAGAGGGACAGGTGGAGAAAAGGAGACAAATGATCACTACTACTAGATACAGTTCTATTCTATTTTGTACTAAGTTTGGAAAAGCTAAAATTTAGTAGAGATATCACAAAGACTTCTTTGTTTTGCATCTTAAAGGTCTGTTAAGTCATTTTCTGCATTAATTGCCACAGATAAAATATAATCTAATACATAATAGCCTAGTCTTATTTACTACACAAATAAGAAATTGATTACTCCAAGACAAAATCAATTATTAGGCACAGACTGCTGCCTAAACCTCTGGCGATTGTGTAGTGACCATTGTTGGCCTCTAGAGGACAGTGTAAAACAGGGTAAAGAGGTGATGGTTATAGAAGTTACAGTAAATGGCCTTTTCACAGGGGCCTAATCTGAATATTGACAGATGTAACAAGAGTATCAATTTATCTTTTAAATTTTACCTTTTTTTTTTTGTTTAATTTTTTTAACAGAATGGGAGAGTATAAAATAAAACAATTTAAGTGCCAAAAGGAAGAACCGGATGTTGTCTAGATAGTATAAACGCACATATAGTTTATGATACAGGTGAATAATAAAGACCAAGGATTTATTATGGAGAGGAGGATTTGCTGTGGCAACTACATGACAAGTATCAAAGAGAGGAAAACATCATACAGGCTGTTGTCATAACAACATATTGCAATGAACACAAAGTACCATCTGGTATGAGATTTTTTAAGACACAGTGAGAGGACAAGCCGATAGATAATTATTTCCCGGGAATAAGAATTAGACTGAATGAGCAGCTTTCATATAAACGCTGTGATAAAAATAACGTAGTGAGCATCGAAAGAAGTTCAGCATCAGAGCAGTCAGAAGGCACAAAGGAGGAAATGCAGTAAGTTGTGGTAAAGTATGCTTTACTTTCTATTTTATAAGATGTATAATGGCAAGTAAAGAAACCAGTACCAGTAAAGAAATCAGGGGAAGTTTTGATTGCACAATGTTCTTTGAGCCAAACGTCCTAATTCATGGTTGTTATCAGCTCACACACACATTAATCACACACATTAATCTGTATTCAGCCCAGGTCCAGACTGACCTTGAGCTTTTCACCTGAGGTATGCGCTTTGCATCCATTAAGTCGACGTGGTGTAAAACCATCTCACAGCATCAGCGTGAAGTGTCTATTACCACCTTCTTATTTCCTGTTTATATGGCAACTGCCTCAACATCCTGTTTTTAATTACTTCTCTCCAGCAGCAGATGCTTCTCACAGCAACCTGCTGTGGATTACTCCCCTGAGAACTAATGTGCTGTGACAGACCCCACTTTTCCAATCAATAACTCGCCCTAAATCTGCCATCTCTCTGTCTGCCAAACACACTCCCACTTCTAATGGCACATCATTTTCTTTAAGGGGGTGTAATTGCAGACTGTGGAAAGCTGTAGCCCTTTGTGTTCCAACTACGCAGATACTTTAAAGGAATCTAAAGTACAGAAACTACAGCGCGTAGCCAACACAGGAAGTGATGGGGGCTTTACACTGTGCTCAGTCTTGCCACCATTCCATCACATTACCCTTTGAGAAAGCATTCACTTCCCTGTTTTGACTGAGTGCTCAGATAAATCGCTGCGCTGCTTCATAAACCTGTTGGCGCACGCTTGTCAAGATGTTTGTGTCGTTTCCGTGGTAAGTGCAGTCTTTTATTGTTCAGGCGAGGCTACCTGATCTGTCTGACCTTTAGGATGGAGGGGAAAAAGTAATTTTGGCAGACGTGTTTTATTGCTGTACGTGTGTGTTGGTGCTGAGTTTTGAGACAAACTGATTTAAATCACTCAACTTATTTGTGTTGTTCTGCAGTTACATTAATTGGTTTCCGGATTCTAAATGATCACCCACAATTTACAATACACACAATAGACAATACAGTACAGTAGAGAACAGTACAGTGTAAAATATGAACACTTGATTGTGAAACACCGAAGTCACATGATTTACTATTAAGACACACCATCAATTTCTCATGGATAAAGATTTCACTTCCACATTGTTTATCCTCACCACAGATTACAGTAACTCGATTCTTTCTACAGTGTAATGTAGTGTAATTTTCTTTTGCTTGTTTATAAAATTTTTAATTATAGAATGAGACGTCTAGACAGACATGGTCTGTTTGTCTTCCTCTGTTTTTCGCAGTGCAGCTGCACAGCTTTTAAAAATAAGTATTCAAATGATCAAGCAGCAGGTTCTGCAAACTGTAAAACACAAATATGTACATATTTAGAAGCAGAAGTACATATTAGAATTCAACCCCATTGTTTCTTCTGGAAACCTAATTGTTTCATATACTTTTCTCTGAATGTGCTTATACTGTGCGTTTGTTTGTTTTTTCTCAGATTTCAATCTATTGTGGACTAATGAGGATTACTTCTGCATAATGTTTAAAAGTAAGTTACTTTACCAAGTCTCGAACTTCGAATCACTTGAAACTTTAAATCTAACAGATTATCTTATTTAAAATTGCAACCAGTAAAAACGTCTTTACCTTTTCTGTACTATTTAGAAAATTACAGGACTTAGATCATCTTAGATTTGATCAATTTCATACTTGAGAGACACCACATTGGCCAAAATATCCCTTTTTCCTTATTAAGACCTTGCTAGAAGAACATGACCTTTCAACAAGAGGGAATTAACAGGACTTCAACTCCAATCATGAAAACAAATGGGCTACAAAGAACAAAAAAAATATGATAAAGGAATTGTTCAATGGAAATAAACACCAATATCTTGTTGTATTCTGTAAGTTTCAGAATGAAACTGGATCTAAACTTCTCCAACATGTCTGTGGAGTCTGCTGCTGTAAGGCCAGAGCAGGGACCGGCGGACTACCGCATGGCAGGCTTGATCTTCTACTGCTTCGTCTTCATCATAGGAGTCATAGTCAATGTCACTGCTTTGTGGGTGTTTTCCCTCACCACCAAAAAGAGGAACTCTGTCACCGTCTACATGATAAACGTGGCCATGGTGGATCTCACCTTCATCCTGCTGCTTCCCTTCAGAATGGTTTACCACCACCAGGACTATTGGCCCTTTGGAGATCTTTTCTGCAGAATCAGTGCAGCTCTCACCATCTTTTACCCCTGCATGGCTCTGTGGCTGTTTGCTCTGATCAGTGCTGACCGCTACATGGCCATCGTCCAGCCAAAGCACGGCAAAGAGCTGAGGAATGTCCCAAAGGCCGTAGTGGCAAGTTTGGGGGTGTGGCTAATGACTCTGGGCTGCACTGTGCCCCTGCTCTTCTCTCAGAATGACCCCGATCGCGTCTCCAACTTCACCACCTGCATCAAGATGCAAGACATCATCTACATGCGCCATGACAACCCCGTCAACTTTGTGCGACTCATCTTCTTCTTCCTGGTTCCCATAGGTATAATGATTGGCTGCTATATTGTCATTGTGGACAATCTGATTCACGGCCGCACCTCTAAACTCAAACCTAAAGTGAAGCAGAAGTCAATCCGGATTATCATCACACTCATTATCCAAGTGTTGGTGTGTTTTGTGCCTTTCCATGTTTGTTTAGTGCTCCGTTTGCTGGAGACAGGCAAAGATGGAGGATTTAGCACATGGGCAGTCTTCACCACATTCCTGATGAACCTGAGCACAGTGTTAGATATCATTCTGTACTACATCGTCTCCAAGCAGTTCCAGGACAGGGTGATCAGTGTGATTCTGTACAGGAACTATCTGCGAAGCGTGAGGCGGAAGAGCAGGCACACGCACACAGGCAGCGTCCGATCAATGAGCAACCTGACCAGCGCAATGATATGAGACAACCATCAAACCTTCATGTCACACAGCACACTGATATGTACTGCGCGCGCTTTGGCACAGTGTAACACTGAATGCATCACTGTGTACATGGTTCATTATCAAAAGGATCAAAACTTGCAATTAATTTCCGAGGAGTAATTTACACTCACAGTATGGGAGTGCTGCTGTTGTGGCAAAAACATCTGTGTTCGGAGCTGATTGACTCACCCCTGAGACTTGAGATGTTTTCTGTGCATCTTTTCTCCGGCAGACAAAGCACGAGTATCTGTGGCTCAGGTGCAATACATGCAGGCGAAAATAAAGCTCATAATCATTAAAAACATGGCCAACAGTATCTCAGTATTTGCTTTGTTATTATGTAGAAACATTGAAACTCTTCTCAGCCTTCTCACTACGTCAGCCAGCAACTATAAAGGGCCTGACTGCCTCCACTGGGGGGGAAACCAACAGGAAACGATGGTGGGTTTGTGAAGGTTGCAGCTTTTGTTAGTTCGCTGCACCATATTTGTAACTTCGCCTCTGTAACACCTCAGTGATGCATCATGACTTAAATATAACCATCAATGCTCAATGATGCCATGACTGGTGTCACTTCACCTGGACATATTTGTGGAGTCTGAGTTTAAGTCCAACCATTTGATACAGAACATTATTGCAGCATCCTGAAAGTTGCTGTAAACATATTGACCAGGTGATGGCAGCATGGCACAGCTAGATCCAATCTACCTGCCAGAGCAAGACAAAACAGTGCTACTTTCTTTCTTTCTTAAATATGGATAGTGCAAGATTTTTGATTCTCTGCTTTAGTGTTCTTTATATTTTTTTTTGTTTCTGCATTTCATTACATTTCAGCTGGCTTTATGAAAGCAAATATTTGAGTTTTTATTCTGTGATAAAACCCATTCCACCTCATCACAGAGAAGTTGTTAACTACAGTCATAACAGCTTCCTCAACCCCGACTAAAGTGTGTTTATGGTGCAACGCGAATTGTATTGATTAGATGTTAAATGATTCAGTCACTTGAAGTGCATTTACAGTAACATCCTCAAGAGATGTCAGCGAGGCTATTTACTAGATTTAAAGCAACCTTAACCTTAAAAGAGAAAACCTTTTCTGCACTGGGATACTTTAATGTCAGGTCTCTGCTGCAAGTATAAGCACCACGATGCAAGATCCTGCAATTTATCCTCAATTTATTCCTCAAATGACAGACAAGTGATGAGGTAGAAGGGGCTGAATGTGTGACAGTTCTATCTCTGTGAAGAGACTGTTTAATTTAAACGAAGGAAAAAACTCTGGTTTGAATGTGACCGTTTTGATAGGTGTCCTGCACAAACATCACTCGAGCTAAGAATTGATTTGGTGTTGCCAATTGCTAAAATAACCGAGTTAGTGTGTCTGTCACACCTACACACTCTTAACTGGATTAGACAGTGAGTCAGTGTAGCTGAGTAACTATGTAGTGTCTCATGCAATTAGACAGTCAAGTCACCCTGTGGTGTAACCACATGCACCGTACAACTTCTCGGAATGGTTATCGTATGGCTGATCTATTGCAAACACAACAAAATAAACTGCATTATACTGTGCAACTCCTTAAAGAGATGTATTAATGTTTTCTCACATCTTCACAAGCAAATTCTCACTGAGATAAGTTAGTGTAATATGGTGGTAAAAGGATAAACTGCACTGGGAGTCCATATGGTTCTTGGTTGGTTTGTACAGTGTTCACAGGTCAAGAAGTGGCCAGACTGTAGGATATAGACGGGCTAGATTTACTCTGTGTTTAATAAGAGGAGGCAGACTACAAGATTTCCATCTCACATGGAATTCTGGGAACTGCAGTTCATCACACGATGATAGGTTTATTGGCCGGTGGACTACAAGTGGATTTATAACCAAGAGGTCAAAGGTCAAATGAAACATCAGAGGATCGTCTATCTGTCCCACCTGTTAGACATCAAAGAAAAACCAGCCACGCTGCTCACAGCAACTGGCATTTAAAACAATTAAGTTTCCTGTCAAGTCCCTGTGATGAATTATCCGGAAGCTTTACCCGCCGTAATTCTAAATCTTCCCAACAAGTGCCTTTGTTGTAGAGAAATTAATGAAAACAAGATTGTCTTTCATAGGAGCTGATCTAACAGCGCGACAGCCAGCTGCTCTTCTTTGGGAATAAAAACAGTCAGCATTAAACACAGCTCACACAAAATACTTCTTTTTTTTTTCCTACCACTCGTGTGGAAAACAAATCAGGCGGCGAGCGCAGTGGCCATCTGTTTTGTTATTTGATATGTGTGAATACATGTTGTAATGACTTTGTTTGTGAATCACTCTGCGCGGCAGAACACACGAGAGCTCTCGAAGTGCTGGAGTGTTCAAAGCTAATCATATAATTGGACACAATAGTCGATGACAAATGGAGACGCTTGGAGCCAGCCAGCTGGGGAAGTGAATATGTAATCATTGTAAAATCATATCATTTTTGCATATTTGAAGACAGCTTAATAGAGTTTGTGTGTCAGCACACTATCAAATGATGATCAGAGACAGTGTTGCTGTATTTGTTTTTCTAAATCGTGCTTTGTTGGACTATTCGTCTTTATCCTGATTAAAAGTGTTTCTCAAGAGTTTGTGTCTTACATGTTCATTTGTGTCCCATGCTATTTGAATGTTGAAACAGATTATATACATATATATATATATATATATATATGTACATACAGCATATATCCACATATACAAGAACAGTTGCCATTGACAGTGCTCGATAAACTAGCGAGCAGAGTCTAAACTGTTAGCTAAAAGTAATGGATAAATGGTTGGAACGTTCAGCTTCTGCTACTTGAAGTAGTAGTAATATTTCTATGTGACCTAATTTAGCACATACATTTATACTATAACCTCAAAAACACACAACTTAAGCCATTTTTGTCACCTAAATGTGTTGTTGTGTTTGAAACAACAAACAGAATATGTTGCAGTTTGGATTGAAGCACTGTTCCCTACACTTTTACTATACCATTAGTCTTCATATTGTTCCCATTAGAGAGCACGAGGACATGAAAGAGAGCCTATAATGTTATATAGATACTGTACACATCCAGCCTCGCCTGGGCCTCCTTGTCTACTGTACGGCATTAGCAACAACCAGCTGCCTGCATTTACATCATTTAGCGTTTCTCTCAGGGCACTTTAATACACTGAACCTCTCCCCTGGTAAACTTTACAATAGGATGTTGAAGGATACTTCTGGACTGCCATAGGAAATGAGAGGCACATGTGCATGGATGTAGCGGCGCAACAGTGGGTTCCCCCCTGTGATGCAGAGCTTAAGGGCTGCACAATAAGACTAATGGATTCCTTTCGCGGACAAAAGTAGGTTAAGCACACGAGCTATTGTTCTTATCGGTGGTAGATGTACAATGATATCTGATGTACAGTAGGAACTCGAACTGTGTGAGGTATTCCTTTTGTACACATATTTAGCCAGGATAGCTTTACAGGGGTAATCTTTTCCTTTGGCAATCGCAATCTAATCCTGCATTGTCTTTCTTCTCCATTAAAAGGAGATAATCTACTGCAAGAGTTTTAAAATGCTACTAAACTGACTCCAATTGACCCAGCAGTAAGCAGAGAACAGGAGAAGGAGAATGTATGGCCTTGATTACAGCTGTGTGTCTATTTTAGCAGATTGCTCTGTTGCTGATTCACACACACAGACAGCCACCATTAGCACGTATAAATAATGTAAGGCCCTCATCTCTCTGATTTGTTTTTCCAAATCTGTACTCTGCTAAGTGCCTGCATGGAAACCTTGGCCTCCTCCTTGTCAGGTTCTTCATAGATTAGTATACGATTTATTTTAAGTCTGTAAAGCGCCATGTTCTTGACAAGTGTTCCGCTCAATGCATGTGGGAGTGTTTTTAATTGTATCATGTGAATTGGAATATGAGCTCCAATGGGGACTGTGTCAGGTTGTGTTAATATTTAATCCGGTCTCACTTCAGTTTCCCCATGATCCACGGTATCGTAAGGGCACAATGAGAAAGCAACATTACAAGACGGATAAAGGGACACAAGTAAAGACACTGTAGCTCCAGAACGCTGTCTCACTCAGGATGTAGTGTTGTGAAACGCTTGTGAAGACACAATTAGGAGTGTCTCCCTTCTGTGCCGGGGCCTGGGCCATTGTGCAGCGTGCCCTGAACAGTGAGTGATATTATGGCAGCTAATGCTAATGCACTCATTTCAGCTGATGTGCATCTAAAGAGAGCTGACTGACAAATTTAATGTAAAAGCAGGTACAGGGGAAGAGTTGTGTGTGTGTGTGTGTGTGTGTGTGTAAGAGAGAGACAGAGAGGGAAGGGAAAGAGTGAGGGAAGGAGGGATGGAGGGGAGAGCGAGAGAGGCCTTTCACTTCCTCTGTGTGCACATCACGTCTCCTCTCCCTGAGCTCAATTACAGGATTGATACTCAGAGAGGAAACTTCATCATGTCGTACAGATGTCTTCACTGGGAGGAAGAGGGAGACGACGCATGTTGTCATTTAACGTGACATGGTCTGCGTTCATTCAAAACAAACAAAATGAGAAACAGTTGGACTATAGATTTCATTATAGGCTAATAATAAATATGGAGCCCCAGCAAAGAGTGGCAACTCAAGGGAGGAGGACCGGTAAATACTTGCTGACGGAAGAATGAACTGGAGGTGGCCATGCCTGCTAGATAGAGAATTTAACAATTCTGCTGAGTGAATTAATCTAAAACAATAACTTGTAAACAATAATACTCTTTCAGTGAGCCATTCAGCTCCATCACAGTAAACATTTTTTATAACCCAGACAGCTCTATAAAGTGCTTTAGGCATCATTGGGCACAACCGTCATTAGTCAGTGCCTGTGTGTAAATGTGGATAAAACCACTGTGTTGGTGATGCTGCGCAGACACACAAGTCCATATCTATTTTACACTGTTTCATTTCAAACGTGACACAGGCAGAGAACACACTCCACAACAATGGCCATGTTTTGCTTTAATTTGATTAGGTTTTGTCTCAGCAAATGCCAAGTCCTGTTTTGCCTCAAGAACATATCTCTTAATCACGTTCCATCCAGACTGTGTCTTTCATCTAAATCTCACAGCCGTGGCTCACGCCCAACTTTATTTCGCTGAAAGGTAGAAAAAAAAAGCACGCACACACACACACACACACACACACATCCAACAAGGGGGAATACAATGACAAAAGCCTAGCTCTCATCTCTGTCACATAAAGTGATGTTTTGTGTTTAGCTGTGTGCAACTGAGGTGTGCGTGTACGTGTGTGTGTGTCTGTCTGCAGGGCTCAGATCCATGTTGTTTGGTTTGCTTCTCCATTAAGAGAGCTGTAAAGGAGAGGGAACAGATGGCTGCTGGCCCGCTCTGTCCTGCATCCTCTCACAACTGCCACACTTCCTGTGCGTCCATTAATCTTCTCTCACTACTCCTGCAGCACAACTTTATTAAAACAACTCAGGAGAGAGCGAACAACAAGCCCGCGCAGCTGTCAGGAGCAAAAGACAGAACCATTCGTCCACAGAAGAACGGCCTCGGATTTCTAGACGCATCTGTAAAACAGCTCGAGTAGAATCTGGCCGGCTTTGAAGCAGGCTCTGCAAAGCGCTCGCCGTACTAGAGACACAATAAATGCTCATTAGAACGCAGCTGGAGCTGCTGTTGTTGCGGAGTTCATAGGCATAGTTTGTCAAACTTAAACATGTGAGGCTTTAGCTCCCTGCCTGGGACAGACTACTGTTTCCCCCTGCTCTGTGAGCATGTGGCAAATGCTGTGTAATAGTAAAGTTTGGCCTGAGTGATGGCTTTGAGTGCAGAGAACCCCATAAACACTAAATCTAAAAGCAGTCTGTCTGACAAACAAACTGCTAAGATTATGACTGAATTTCTTAATGTGATAGTACGTGTTTGTTTTCAAAAATTAATAAAATAGTTCCTAATTAGCGTGGACCTGTTAGAGGGAAATCAGAAGAACATTTCCACAAATCACCACATAACGTGAGAGACAAATACCTGATGCTATAACCACACAAGGCCTACATTTGTTGTCCTGCCTGATTGTTCTCACAGGAGGAAATATATTACCATTTAGGAGGCCTGCACAAATTTACATGTCGCGCGCTGTCATGACAAATATTCTGGTAACGTAGCTCTATTTGGCCCTGCGCTCTGTGTCCGTAGCAGTCAGTGGGTAAATTGAAAAATCAATTCCAATTTAAATTATTGGAATAAAGTACTCCAAGAGCTGCAGATAAAAAAAGAAAAGAAAAAAACCTTCTTCTAGATCCCCTTTAATTGGAAAGTCATTTCTTCAGGGTATTCTAATGGTTCTGAGGGAAGATTGCAAAATAAAGTTGATGAGCTGGGGGGAGGTTAATAGCGCACGCTTGTGTTTGTGTGTGTTCGACTGACCCTGTGTTTTCTTTGCTCTGCCACACACTGTTCAGTCTTCCCCTCCCTTATGACAGAGGCACCAAATGAAGACTAATCCAGTGGGCTCACACACACTCAGACACACACTCCCTCACGCCTGTGGTCACTCGTCTCATCCATCTGCTATCTGGGGGAGTGTCGGGGGCTCTTGGGTCAAACTAAATTAACCATCCCTCTCTCACAATTGTAAAAATGTAATTGACTTAATATAAGAAACCCTGGTGATTTGGATTCTCCGGCTGTGAGTAATTTTGTGGAAGCTTACAGATGCCACTTCAGATTTGAAGCGTCTTCAAAGTCGAATATTGTATTGATGTATCATGACATGTAATGATATTGTAACAATTATTTATTTTGTGAATTAACTCCCTTTATTGATGTTTACTGTGAAGACAGACATAATTCAAATGGTAATTTAATACAATGAATGGTTTAAAAATCTTCTTATTTCGAGGTATGGATGGTAGGAACTGCTTAAAGCTGCTATAATCAATATTTTTATGTTAACAATGGATCAGATTATTATCACCCGGCAGTTCCCCACCTGTACTGACTTTGGTAGCATCTTTAAGCTCATTGTTTGGGTTTTACGGTGCGCACCTTTACTGTTTTCGTTCACTCTCACCGCTCTTATCAGCATCATTTTTGGCAACTAAAGGCAGCTTTTTCTTTTTTTGGACTTAAATGTGTCGGGGGATCAGAAACGCAGCTTTAAATGAAAGCTAATGTTGCTCCGTGTCTGTTGGATTTGTAATATTCAACTGCTTGCTAACGAGTTCGCCACATCAACTTAAAAGGTGTAGTACTGTAGTACTGTAATACTGTAGTTCAATGTTGTGTTACATCTTATTACAGCTTGTTTTCGCTGCCCCCTAGTGGCCAAAAATATCAGTTATTGCAGGTATAACATTGTGCACAATGCCTGTAGCTGTAAGTGATTATCAAACATGGCAGAGCAATATGTCAAAAAAAAAAAAAGTAGACAGAAGTGACGTATTATGACTTGTCTTAAAGCCTCTGGTAGTCATTCAAAGTGGAACAAGCTTGACTTGAGAAGCTGTTTCTCTGCATTGGTTTTCCCATTAACTGAAAATTGTTGTAATAAACAAGCTAGTTTCCTGTCAAGCAGTGGCCAGAATTACAATATTTAAGTTCAATTAAATCATTACACATTAATATATTCATTATCTTATGCCCCTCATCCCTGCATAGTGTTTGTGCAAAGACCCTTATCACCTCCATCGTTCCTGCTGTTAAACCATTATCACTTCAGTATAGCACAATTGTAAGCCTTAAATTGGCATGTCACAATCCACAGGGATCAACACTGCCAGCAAAAAAAAAATCTGTCTCATATTATATCAACAAGGCATTATACCTCATGCAATCTTGTTTCAATCAATCTACCCTTCTTTCGACCCCTTATGCCAACCTGGTCTGAGACCTTTCTGCGCTGCCTTGATGACATTAAAGAAGCACTGTGCGGAGACATTTCCATTCAAGAAACTTGTTGACATAGTTATCAGACATCAAAGAGCCTCGTGTCATTTTGAAAAGGCCTTATGAGAGTAATGGAGATGTTAAAGGGCGTGTTGGCCCCAAATATCACAAAAGGATGAGAGGATATGAACATGCTTTGACTGAAAGACTGAAAGGAGAGAGAGCATAATGAAAAAAAACAAAACACTGAAATACATTCTCTAGAGAGAGAGGGGGAAGCGCTCGGCTCCATTTCCGCCTAAGAAGCGCAGAGTTAAAAGGTGGACCCTGTACAAATGAAACTCAATTTCACGCCACATTATCCCTCCCTGTTCTCTTTCCTGGCTTTCATTTTCATTAAGACCAGAGACAATCATAAATTAATAATTACTGCCGAATGTCTAAGCGTAGGCCGCAGTCCTAGCCCTCCCCTCGCCTCTGTGGTCTTCCATGTTCACGCTTGCAAAATGTTAATTTAGGTAATGTGGCCTGGCCCTTGTCAGATAAAACTGTTTTGTAGTTTCGCTAATACATAATGGTCTATCTGATTAGGTGACATTAGTCCTATCTTTCAGACAATCAGCCTGCACCTTCCTAATGTGTCTCCACAGACTCAGGGCACCACTGAGTTATCAAGAGACATGCCATATTACTGCTTTCACTAAATGGCCATCTCCTGGTCATGATGATGAGCAAGGAATTAGCTCAGTCTGGGTTAACAATGCAGTTGACAATATGCTGAAGTATAAATACAACTTCATTTATCTTCTTGTGAAACTTTTTCCAACCTTAAAGTGTAAAAAAAAAAAAAAAAGAGAAAAGAATCTGTCAGCAGTGTCAGGATAAACGCGTTTCTTCAGCTGGTCAAGCAAGCGCAAAACAACAAACAAATTGTGCAATGTGACGTTAGGCAAACCAACAGCGAAATAAGAGGCAGGATCATGCGGAATAATCATGTCTGGATGATGTCTTCATGAGCACATCTCCACGTCAAGCCAAGTAAGTAAAGCACACAGCTCACATGGCTGAATATACAATCAGCACTGTGCCTTCCACACTGCAGCGAAGTCAAAATGCAACAACACAGCTATAATGCACATTTGGTATTTAAAGCCTTCGTGCCTCATGGTCATATTTGTACTGAATTGAATTTATTACAAAATGTGCAGTGATATGAAACATGTAGCTGCAGGGCCTCTTCTCTCAGACGCCAGTGCAGAAAAAAAAGGCATCAGATAGAGAAATAAACAGAATATCTGAGTAATAGCTGTGAACAACCCACGTCGCACAAGCTCATTGGAGGCGAGCGGAGTGAATCTTTCACCGCAGCAAAAAGAAGGAACGATTGAGTCATTAAATGGATAAAGTGGACGTGATGTCAGAGTTTCTTTCACTCCAGAGTGAGCTTAAGGTTCGAGAGGAGCCGCGACAAGTCAGCGGGAGTCTGATCTCGACGAGAAGCATGGTTTCATGATTGATCGCCCATTGTGTGTCATATTGTTCTTTCAAGGTTGATTGAAACTTTAACCTCATTTTTAATAAAAAGAAGAAAAGCTTGAAATATTTCAGGCCTTGAATTTTTACAATGCAGCAGTGAATTATGCAGCAATCAGTCAATTATTCATCTCTGTGGCTGTGTTACGGCCATGCTTTAAAAAGCATGCAAAATGGGCACGGGCCAAAGCATGCTGTGTCAACACATTTCACTCAGAATTGCTTACTAGAGAAATTTGTCTCTCAATGTCGATTTCATATTTTCTTTATGCGTTTTAAGACCTGTAACTGTTACGGTTGTTCTGAAATGATATCTGTGGATAACCGCTGTGTCTCGAGAGCAAAACAAATAATGTCACTCAGGAACAGTCGCTACAAATTATAATTAAAAACACACACAAAGAAAAATGTATGAAGTGCCATAAAAACTGACAATGTCACATTTACAAAACAGAATAATTTGACAGATGCAGCATTAACAGAACAGCTTCATGATTTCCCAACAACAACCTCAAAGCTTAAGTGTGATATAAAGTGAATATTATGATGCATGTACGACTACAGCATGTACGACTGGTTAAAGGAGTGCTGTTTATTCTATGGGGATATATATTGTGAATTAGTGTCATACACTTGAAAGTACACATGAAATAATTTATTTACAGTGAGCTTGGTCACACCCTCATTTACATAGTTTATCTAGGATTAGCCTATGCATTTTTTATTTTAAAAAACACACTCACACATGCAAGTCATAGGGTACACACACACACACGCACGCACGCACACACACACACACACCCAGTGAAAAGAAAGGAAAACTTACACAAGATATTCCCATCATTTGATTACTCATAGTTTTTTTTTACTGCTATACAAAGTGAAGAACAATATGCTCATTTATTTTTCTACAGTACAGTATACCTGCAGTGTGTGTTTTTTAGGCCATACATAATACACAGAAATGAGTTAAAAGCCTGAGGGCTGATTGTAAAGATCTCAAAAACGAATACGCCAAAAACCCAACAATGATTCAGAATCTCACAAAAAAACAAAAAAAGGAGCTGCCCCCCCAACACTTGCTTACATTTGTACCAGATCATCTTGAATTGCTGTGTTTGGCTGTCTCGGTGGCGATGATCTACACGTGAAACCAGTGCGTGACTTCTACCTCAAAAAAACACTCGGCATCGTCGACAGAAGTGCGACAGAGAAGCGTGTTCAAGACCCCGGGCAACGTAGTTTATCATCAACATGTTAACTTTATTTGAATTTGAAGTACAATGAAGAGATGATTCAAGAAGCTATATAAGTTATCAGTGACAACAGACCTAGACACTCCATTGAGAACAAAAAGAACAAACACATTGTGAACATGGGACACGCCTCCTCCTCCTCTTCTCCTGATTGTAACACATAGGGTCTAAACTGTTTTGCAGTTAAAGGACTGACATCAGCTTATGTCTAGAGAATATACACAGGTGTTTCAGCACCGAAATTCAAACGTCTTCAGGGAAAGTAACAAGGAAAATTATAACTTACTATGTTTTTTTTCTTCTCATCAGGATATCATGATACACTCTAAAAAAAGAAAAGTGTGTTTGTGTAGGTTCAACAGGGACTTTAACAGTGTAAATAAATGGCATTCGCTTTTTGAAAAGTTGTGTCATGACTGATTGTTTCTCAAGCTGACACGTGATCATAATTAGTCTGAATTTTTTCTTTTAAAAAAAAGCATTGGGAGGTGCTGATTTTGAGTGTGTCTCATGGCAAAAATGTACAGTAAATTCCAAGAAATATTACCTCTGTTACAAAGATTACAGTACTATTGACAGCAAAAGTCTTCATTTTGAAAGTGAAATGTTTGATAATTATGTTTTCAAAATCATCTGGGCTTGAGTGAGTCAACCCTAGTATTTGTTCAGCACAATATAGGATTTATTAAATATCATAATTCCAGGACAAACATTTACATGCCTGCATGCTTTCTCACCAAAATGGCAGCTATAGGAAAGAATGATGGCTCAGAAATAGAACGAAACAAAACTGTAGGTTTATATAAATGGTGGTATTGTTTGCCTAATAGCTCTACTGCATACACAATACCTCTTAACGTTATATACACATACCTTATCAATCCACTCGGGTTCGATAGAGTGAGTTTTCCTATCATTATCATCAGATCTTGTATATACACAAATGGTAAAAAGGAAACTTGATTGTATTGTCATCTAATTTAGAAAACATGAGAATCAAACATCAGTCTTGTCTTTTGATGAACACATGGATAGATTCACATTTTTTTTTCTTCTTCACAAGGTTCATCTCCACGTGTCATTTTTAGCTTCTCAAAATTCAATTTGAAATACAAAAACAAAACTTCAGTCGAATTTCTTTTTCGAAGCTTTCTCGCTGGCTGAGATACAGTATAAAAATCTTCAGTGCTGAGAATTTACGAGTTATTACCAACAGTGTACCATGGGTACATTTTTACTGTGCTCAATATATATGTTTATCCTTCACGTTGGCCAACCCGCTATGTCAAAACCTGCTTTATCAAACTATTTAATGTTGGCCTCTGTGAGAAAAAGACTTGTTATTCTACATTCAGACTCAACCTCCTCCAGCATTTGGGTGAACACAGCATTTCCATTGAACTCCTACAAGCAGCTTGACTTCTTTCCTTTACTAACTCAGCCTGGATAAGGGCTCTTGAGAATCTTCATGGGTTTTCTTTTCTGTCTTTTTTTTTCTTTCTTTTTTTCTTCTCCTTTTTTTTCCAGAAATTTTTATTTCCTCCAGCTCCTCACGGCCTTATCAGTACATCACTGTGGTTTTCAGGAACAGTCTCCCATCTGCAACAGAGGACACACAGGAGCCAAGGATTAGCCAACAGCTAACATCCTGCTGACGCAAATGCACTATTCAGGATGTGACTGTTGATGAAACGTAACTTCAAAATGTTGCCCCCTAGTCTTTCAATTTCAGCAGTGTTACTGTGGATTCAGAAACTGATTTAAGGATAAGATTAAGTTAGCAGCCATGACAAATCTGATTAAATATCATGTGCAGTAATTTACCTTATTACTTGCAACACATGTTTGTCATTTTTGCAGCATCTAGGTTGGTGTCAGGTAGAAAGAAAATGAGGACTAACCAAAACACTTTTACCTTTGTATTTAAGATCACATACAGTACATCAGTCAGGACGTACAAATATAATTACACTGTTACATGCATATTTTATTACCAACAAAGCACACACTTTAAAAGCAGCTATGAAAACCACACAACATCAGAATTGTATGCCACATGTGTTTAAGACATCTCTGCTGATACGCTTGTTTGAACATAATACTGCACTCATGATGTAAAGCGCTCTCTAAGTGACATTTCCTGCGTGGAAATAGTGTTTATTGAAAATGGCAGACATTGCTCTGCTACGTTATCTCCAGACACCTCCAACCTAACGAGCTTTGTCCATTTCCAGCAAACACTCTTGTCTGAGTGTTCGCCCGAGCGAGCAGTGCTGCTCCGACGCTGAGCTGGTAAAAGCATCTGTTAGGCACAGCTCAGGAGCATGTTTGACGTTTATTACCTTCACCATTCCTCTGCCGGAGAATGCTACAGTAATGCCTTTAAGAGACCACACTTCTCTATGGCAGCGCGCCTAAATAATTCAATGTTAAAGACAAACGCACACAAAGACATTTAGCAGCGCAAGTTGCTGGACATGACACAAGCCGCGCAGGACATCGAAGACAACGCTTGACTCTTACAGAGGCGCGGAGAATACACCTGGTTACAATGTCTGAAAGTGCATTTACCTCTGCTGGGAATCACACTTTAAGCATCAGGTTATTTTCTAAAATTAAAAAGATACTTTTTGCTCTCTTTACTACCGAGAATTGAGCTAAATTTAAAATCTGTACTCATTACATTATCAATATCTATCCTGTTCTCCCTTTTTAGCTGGTGTTTTATGCATTGTCGTGGAGAGTGGAGACAACAAAGGCTTGTTGTGTGCGTGTGTGCATACAGTATGTGTGTTGGGGGGGGTGTACAAACACACAGGCTAATTACCCAGCACTGCCGTAGGTCTCAAAGGCATTGCACTCTGGCTGCCTCTATTCAAGCAGCAACCACCGAGTTCTGTGTAAAAGTCATTACAGCATGAATGCAGCGCTACGACGAACAGACAGCCAGGGAGGGGGGATGGAGAGTGTTAAGAGTGTGGGCCGGGATACACAACGTGATACACACAAACACGCCTTTCATAACGAGAGCAGATGAAACATCACACGCTCACCTCGCAGGTCTGTCTACCTGCCTGCCCAGCTTCACAGTTGGAGCAGTTTATAGGGGTGTTAATGAAACCCGAAGACGATTTGATTATTTGACGGATGATGACATTTAATTCGTTGTCGAGAGGAGGTTAGATATTGCAGCATTTTACCTCTAATAGATCAAATTATCATGAAAGACAGGGGATGAGTGAGGGGGTCTGATAAGCAAATCTCACTCATTCAAATCCAATATTAGTGCAAATGTTGAAACATCTGCTTTACATACATGACTAGAAGAATTGGTGACGTCTTGACACATTGTTCTATGAAAGGCTGTCTCATTAAAATATGTTAAAACTTTAGTATTTTTATATTCAAATCAAGATGAAAAGTTCATTAAAGAGAATAAATATTTCATTAGATGCTAAATAAAACAAAGGGAATTTTTGGCTTCTCTCAGCATAAAATTCCTTTGAAAGATTAATTAATACATGTAAATTATGCAAATTATGCCCATGCAAATATTTTATGAAGACAATTAAGGGATCCATTAATTACAGTCTTTTTTGCTTCAGTGACATTCATTCATTTAATTTTAATTTCACTTTAACTGTTTTGATGTTTAATCTTGCAACAAAGAACTTTATCTCTGCGCACAGGGTCGTGTAAACTTGCCGAACACATCGAGTGGGAAGCGGCAGGGAACCAGAGAAGATACTGGGGGAAGATATTCGCATGTGCACCGTTGCCAGGCAGTACTGGCGAGGTACAGTCCCAGTAGCTTGCCTGCCTGTGAAAAGAGCCACGTTCCCTCTTGGACCCGATTCAAAACACTGTAAAAGCAATTAATAAACACAGACTGTGTTAATATCACAGAATTAGAGAAGTGTGACAAAAGACAAATAGAAATAATTAGTTCTCTAAAATTATGCCCTCATTATTTTTTTCCCTCTCTCTCTCTCCATTCGCCTCCCTTACTTTGGAGTTATACCCACACATTTCTCTCGGCTTTCATGCGAGTGATAGGCTTGTTTTTTCCCCTTCTGCTTGTGTAATTTATCAACATCATTTTTTTTGCCATTTGAGGTTAATTATACAGCGAGGCTTGCAGAGTAGAGCAGAGGAGACATGGGTGGCAGACAAATGCTTCTCTAATTGAACAAAAACACAAAATGCTGCCTGTTATTCAGTTTCCTACTTTCCACTCTTCAAGGCAATGATCAGAGTGATTGAGAGAAAGCAAAAATGATATGCTCCATGGTCGCATCCCACTGTTCCTAACAGGGATTAGATAAAAAAAAAGAAAGAAAGAAATTTGTTTTATTTCAACCTAGATTACACATTTAAGCGAAACAATGGCTGCTGTCACTATAAGTGTAAAGCTTGAGCACATTTAATTTTATACAATTCCACTACAAAAAGACCAGCTCTTCATGTAAGTGTTAAGAAATTAAAGTGGCTAAATATACTAATTTGGTATGAAATAGGGGTCTATAATTATGCTGTATCTGGAAGTTATCTTTGTATTTAAATGATGACATATGGATTTCCTTTTTTGGGACATCAAACTGTTTCAGATCCCTGCAGTGACTGAATGACATTTAATTAAGGAGGAGTCATCACTTCCCTTAGTACATTTTCTTTCTTTTTGCCCTTTCACAAAATATCAGTTCAAGTAGACTAATCAAACATTAAAGAGTTAAAAGGGACCCAACTTATTCTTGCATACAAAGATGAATATTTTCCACTTTTCACAGCAAATTACACGGAGCATTTTTCCAGATAAATTGGGACCTCTCCCGCTGATAAGGGCGGCGTTCTGAGCAGACGCAGCTGAGGCGTATTAAAGGAAGACGTTCGAGTAATAATGAGGATATTCAACCTCTGCAAGGTGTCTTGTATCTGGGTAAACACAGATAGCAGACAGTCTACAGAGGTTATCACTGAAGCGCCCTTCCCCAAACACATACTGCACCCCCAAGGCTAACAAACAAACAAACCATTAAAAATGTACAAGGCTTATTCATAAAATGGATTGATTTGCCCCGTTTATTACTATCAAAGGGGGGATTCCACTGCTTTTTGTGGTTTTATGACTCATTAATGCTTCCTGAGCTGTAAACAAACCACTTCTTTCATTCTTTCTCGGCGACCTCCTAGCTTAGTTGCGTCACTTTTTTTATCTACTGTATTGTGCGGCGTTGTCTTCCAACAAAGATCTGTTTCCTAAAAGCATCACAGCCACTAAAAGTCAAGTAAAAGAACAATATTATTTCTACAGAAAACCAATGATCTTGACCTAGTGCTGTGGCCCAGATGGTGAGCTGTATGCCCGAACAGCAGGCACAGAAACACTAATGTTCATAAGCTGAAGCAGTGTGTGTGTGTGTGTGTGTGTGTGTGTGTGTGTGTGAGAGAGAGAGGGAGAGAGTGAGAGAGGAAGCAGGGGGGGAGGAAAGAGAAAGAGAGCAAGAGTGAGAGCCAGAGAAAGAGAGAGAGATTTATTGTCTCATCTGAGCCCCTGTACCTTGTATTGTCCTCTCAGCATCTGTTCTTCCACTGCTGCGGTCACTCTCCATCTCAGGGGTCAGAGAGTCTGAGAGAAGAGAGGGATCACCGCCGTTAAACATCCCCGACATCCACCTATCACAATGCCAGTTTCACAGCATCGTTCATTCAAAACAAGAGGCTAAGTCTTCAAGCCATATCTCCGGAACTGAATGTGTGTGTTGCACGAAATGTGCTTCTCTGTGTGCTCATTATCAGTTGTGGAAAAAACTGAAGTGTGACGCTGCATTCAAACATTTGCTTAAATAAAAGTACAGATGTGTAGGTAGCATAATGTACTGAAGTGTCAAAGGTGAAACTGTACTCAGACTTGAGTTTATGTATAAAAAAGATCTGCATTACTCACTGACATATTAAAATGAAATCTTCTGACACGATGGCTGGTTTAAACTCTGACATTAAATCATATTTTATGAGCTCATCACGTTGTGTACGTAAAACCTAAACTCTGCAAACCAGCTAGTAACTCCTGTCAGATACAGGTAATGAACGACAACTGTATCTAAGTTTAGTGCTTGAGTATATGTGGTTAGTTACTTAATAATTGAAATGTCCTGTAAATATGAATTACATGATTTAACTCTGGGTGAGACATTTTGATGTTTTGCTGTGTGCAATGATTCATCTGCAACAATCAAACATTATGATCACTCTCTAGTTCCAGTTTCTAAAATGTGACACTTTGCTGCTTTTCTCTGTTTTATGTCATTATAAACTGAACATTTTTAGGTTTTAGACTTTTGGTTGGGCAAAACAAGGCATGTGAAGACTTCACATTGGCCTTTGAGGAACTGTAACATTTTTTTTACTATTATTAGTTACACTGTCATCTGTAATTTGTCAATTACATAATTGATAGATTAAAATAAACAATCATTAGTTGCAGCCCTAGTGCAACGGGTGCAAAACTTCATAGGCCATAATGAGAATGGAAAGCAATCATGTACATTTTAACAGCTGAAAAGTTGCACTTTAGATAAGATATAGTATTTACATCTATTTATTGCTGCTATAAATGTTGTATGATACTGCAAAGATGTGTTGTTTTAATGTTGAAATGTACAGTAACAGTGTCTCACGGTGGAGCGTCTGACCGTTGAGTGAACGCATGCTGTCAGAGGGCGAGGGCTGCTTCAGAGTCTGCTCAGCCTGCTCTCTCCTCTTGGATTCGTACTCCAGAGCTTCTTGGAGTTTCCTCTTGGCCTTCTTCTCCTTCTTCAGACGCTTCTGAATGATTGCTGAGGCGGGGAAAGACCACAGTGACAACAAATGAGCTATGGGGCAAATTAGTGGAGCCTTATCTCAGACTGAAATCTGATAATTGTAGCTATTGCATTCTAGCAGGAAAAGATAATAACCTCATTTTTAAAATCTAGCATACTTTAATAGAGAAACGGAAATCAATTAAACCTAAATATTTTATAATATATAAAGATCTTCTTTAATAAAAGAATATACTGAATGCGACTTAACAAACTGCTAGAGGGAATTAAAGCAAATTGAAAAACGTATTGGGATATTTTTCATGAATTTCTCTCATTAAACATAAACGACACAGTTAGCATATGAAGCTGATGCATTTAACATGAGACTGAGAGTGAATTTCTCTAAGTTAATGTGTATTACCAATTATGTTAACTGACTAAGAGCAGGAAAACCGGCGCTAAGCAGATTACTGTATGTGTAACCAACGAAACACAGCCGCTTACTGTATGTCAGTGTTTCAATAAGAAACATACACGCAGAACTGTGTATGTACAATCAGGAGCTATCACGTCTACATGAGCACAGGCCTGTGAAGTCTGAACCGCTGCGGAAATACACACATTTACGCATGCCCACACACACGCGCGGCTGACAGGGAGGATTCAGTGCCAGGTAGTCGTCAGGCAGTACCTCTGTTCTTCTGCTCCATGGCGAGCTGCTTCTCCAGAGTCTCCCGGAGCTCCCTCTCTCTGAACAGCTCCATCTTCAGCTCCGTCTTCTCCAGCTGCACCTGCTTCTCCTGAGCCCGCGCATTGTCAATTGCCACTTTGAGCAGGCCCTGCACACACACGCAGAGACACACATGCATGAATATATACACTCAGAGATATACAGGAAAAAAAGGGAGAGAGGGGAGCACGGAAAGAGAGAGTGATGTGGGCTATTTAAGAGCTTCACGATGAAGTGACAGCAAACCACACTGAAAGTATGTCACAGCCAGCAGTTCTTTGTGCTGCCCACAGTAGCGAAGCAGAGCACAGGGCCAAAAACTGACTGCTGCTACATGATTCCTTTCAGGCATATTACCACCTTTGCTGGTCCTTTTTATCTGCGAAGATGTCATTATCTTTTAGCTGCTCCCGCAAGATCTAGAAACATAAACGCGGATCTACCTGAGGGTTTGTAATAATCATTTTTCAAATAATGAATGATGTGAGAGTCCTGGGTATGTCTGACCCCTTTTGGTCAAAGGTGTGAAATACAAGCGTAGATGGACGTCACACTTAGGAGCTATCTGAACCGGACCAAGGAGGCTGAAGAAGGTTGACGGAGAAAACACTGGCCAGCACTGTCCCACTAAGGGTTAAGACGGAGCTCACCTCTTGGTCAAAGCTCCAGTCTAAGCAGAGGGTGAAAGGTTTACAGGCAAGGTCAGCATCTTTACTCTACAGACTGACTCTTTATATTTTCATGTTTCTGTTTATACTTCTCTTACATCATCCCATTTAACTGCACAGCTGACAACTGTAACTGGATTGGTATAAATATACAGTATTAGTCGATAGTCTAGGCACATTTTCAAGCTCCCCACACAGCAGGAATGAATAATATGAATGACAAGGATCTTATCATGTATCAATTACGTTACTGCCATTCCAAATATACTCCTGACAGTCCTGAATTGAAAGATACTGCATTCTCACGTGAAAGCTGTACAGTACCGCAGCCATTTTCATCACAATTATTCCCCATCCACATGCAATTATATCAAATGCACTGGGCTATATCTTACTAATTGTTGATTCTTCTGACCCCAATTTATTCTAAGTTGCTTTATCTTCATTTTCTGCTTGGTTTCATTTTGTTGATTTGTATATAAATATTCAACGCGAAGATCATTATCAAAGATGACTTAGTGAAGTGTTGGGAGCTTGCGACGGGTTTACTTGTGGCTTTCTAATTACCACGCGGAGCCAAAGGAGAAGCAGGACTCTGATGCCAACGGTACAAGTGCAATGAGAAGGGCAGCAGTGTGCACACATCATTACACTCAGACAGAAGGCAAATACATTCATCTTTCTGACTGAGGGTGTTTGAGCTGAAGCCTAAATGGCACTCTGAGTAGATGGGTATTGTTAAGGTATGCAGATTTACAGATGAGTGTATCAGTAGTCCGTTCATGCTAACTATATTGCAAGGAGGATGTGGATGACATCCACTTTTTTGAGTAAAAAAGAGCTCTTGTAGAGAGTCTGCATCATGACAATGGCTTTTATCACTCATTTAGAATGGAAAGCCTTAAATTGTGGAGAAACAATAGTAGTGGTATATTCCATCACCAGACTGAGTCATTAAGCTTATAGAAATCTTGGAAAAATAGCATAAAAAATAAGCAAAACATTTACATATTATGACGCTTTTTGGAAATCACTGGCTGTAAAAACACCTGCTTAGTTTTCTCTTTGCGCACAAAGAGGTTCTTTATAGAGTATTTTTTACTGATTTAGTTTGTCAGTGGATTTCAAAATGGCCCATATGAGCGTTTTCGGCTCTGCCACACCGATGGTGATGGTGTGGTTAGTTGAGGCAACTAATACTACTTGGTTAAGTTTGACCAAGAAAAGAAAATCTTAAATCAACACTGTCTTGCTAGCTATTTCCTGAGCTTTCAAAAGTCTTTTTCAGCAGATGGAGTTTGCTCAACCGTGAAGGACAACAGCAAGTTGAACGCTTCAGAAAAAGCTAACTGGTGGATCTTGAGTTAAGATATTTTTGTCCAAGCACTTTTTCCAAGGTCTAGAATGAACTTTCATGGAAAAGATTGCGATGATAGCTACATTAATGTTTAGTTCGTATGGTATGGTTTAAGAAAAGCCCTGTTGTCTGTTGGTAGGAGACGAGACGTACACAGGCCTCTATTGTCAAAGTCAAATAATCTGTATGCTCAATTATGCAACCGGACCTCAGCACTCTTGCTTAAGGTCAGAAAGTCACACTACTTCCTGCTGATCGTGAGCATGTTTTAAGCTCTTTGAACAAAAGTCCAAAGCTGTAACTTTTATGGAGAAGACGGTCTTGATCTGAAGTATATCGACAAAGCATTTCTTAAAGCAACTTCTTCTGCACCCTCAAGTGGTAGTTAAAACAAAGACACTGTGGCAGACACATAGGCTGCACCAGGATTGTCTGCTTGTTCTATAACAAGCACTTGTGGCATCAGAATAATTTCAAATAAGCCCTGATCACATTAAAATTTTACACACAGCAGCTTGAAACAATCAATGTTTGTGAATTGGCTTGGCTAAATGAGGTTAAAGGCCTAGTGCAGAGATCCTTTACTGTAGAAACCGTCAGAAGATGCTGTAGTTACTGCTCCTAACTGTGTGTTTTTAACCAAGTTGCGTCAAAATCTGTTAACTCTGTTATGTTATGAGGGCACAACTCTATCAGTGGGAAATACCTGTATGTTGGTGAGGAGAGTCTCTATTGACGACAAGCCATCTGGGAAGAGAAATGGTGAGGGGAAGCCAGGAGGCAGGGCTTGTCCAGCCAAGGACAACCTCTCGTAGCTATCTCTTGCTGTTGGGGTGCACATTGAGTTGTCCTCTGCAAAGACAAATAAAAACATTGAAAATTGATTAATCATTGGGAAACTTGAAAACAAGCTAAGTGGTAGAATATCTGAGTAGTTTTTGGCGATGCTGACACATATTGATCCTGACTTGAATTGACCAGTAGCAATGACTGGGTCTGTATTGATCTCCAGCAGCCAATCCCAGCTCTTCCCTCCTCTCACAAATATAGTGGACTGACTGGTCCCTTGGAGATTCCTTTGTATTGGTTCTTCTCAAGGCCCGAGTGTGGGGTTAAACAATATCAACCACGACATAAATCCAGCTTCCCCCATTTAAGAGATGTCATGTGGACTCCAAAATCAGAAGCAGGCCCACAGTTCGACCCCAGAGGCTCGGGCTTCCTTTGTGTATGCACGCACGGGTGCCTGTCAAACCTAAGATGACATCATCCTCCATTCATCACCGGCAGAGGGGTAGGGCCCTGCCATCTGCTGTCCAGCCTCTCCACCAGGCCTCAGAGGAGGAAAGAGGAGCAGAAGAGGGAGGGAGAGAAAGCAGGAGGAAAACCAGCAGACACAGATACAGCCCGGTCAAACTAAAACAGTATGGACACTGCCGTTTGTTGCAGATTTGACACATGTTTTAGTCCAGGGAGCTTTTATCAAGTCAACAATTTGCAAGTGCTACCATCTTGCAGAGAGACAGTTTATTAAACACATCGAGTCTAAAAAGATCTCCACAGGAAGTCTGCACCATCAGCTGTTTAATTGTTAATTTAATGAAACGGGGGAAAAGTTTTATTTGTAATGTGGAACCCTGGCTGTGTTGTGCACAGCACCTCTCTGCTCTCATCCAGTATTCATATCTGTTTATGTGGCAGGCTGAATCTTGTACAAACAGCGAGTGGAGCTGAACAGCCCTGCCTCTCCCTCCCATCAATATTCACCAACGCTAGCCAAGTGCTGGGAACAGCTGGTCTTACATTAATTAGTTTAAAGTATTTATTTCACCCATCCTCAGAGCAGATTGAGCAAAAACATTGGAGATTATTTCAAGCATCTGCAAATGCCCTGGAAACATCTCCGCGCCAAAAGTCGAGTGTTAGGATTCACAGTTTAGGTTTGTAATTTGAAGAACATTTTTTTTTTTTCTCTGAGAGAGGAAGATGGTGAAATATGCACCGCTGGTCCGTGGAGAGAGAGTAAACAACCTTTCTCCTTTTTCAGATGGAGTTCACTCCTGTTGATTAATTAGAATGGATGGTTGCCTAATGGATTAAAATTTGTTTATAATTTGACTTCATAAAAATAATGAATTGCCTACTTTTAAGAAGCCACTCCTGTGGTAATTTGTTTTGTTTGGTGCAGTCCTGTCTGCATTTTGAGGGGGGCGTCTGGGTGGAGATATAAAATGCACTCTCCTTATACAGTGGCACAACATGAAAGTCCCATTTTATCTCAATAAAATAACTAATCAAAGATCAAAAGCATTACAGTTGGCTCCAGCTCAGGTTGATATAGATGTATTGCATGCATTATATGCATGCATCACCCACCTCCAATAAAATCACCATAACAACTAGAGACGTTAGTAGACCTCGGGGAAAGGTCTGCTGTTGTAGCTTTGTAATTGATTTGTACTGTAGGCACTTTGTCCCTTATTTAGTGTTGGCATTAATCATAAATCATTGCTTTAACAAACTCCGGCTTCCCACTCAGCAGGCCTCCCCTCAAACACAACATTGGATCACACAGAATATTTGATGGCTTTGTTGCAGGGGAAACAACCTGTCATGCTCTGGGAAAAGCAAACAGCGTGTTTTGTTCAACAGACTCCAACTACCGTACAGCACCCCTTGTCAGATAACATTTCCACCAGGAGCTATGCATAAATACAGGCATTTTCAAAAAAGGAATGGGAAGCTAATAAGTGACTAATTTAATCAATATAATCAAAACAGGCTTAATGAAACTCAAATGTAAATTTCAGCGGAACATGATCTAGATCTGTGGTTTCTGTGCTTCTAATGTTATTGCCCCCCCACACCCCCTCTTTTTCTCTGTGCCTGGCTGCAAATGCTGGCATGTGTTTGCATGTTTATTTCTCACCATCGCTCCAGAATCATTGACTTCAACTTAATTACAGCGACAGGCGTTGGAGTGATGGGGGCCGGTGGAATGGAGTACTCTGTTTCCAGGTGATATTTCTCCACTAGCAAGGCTGCCAACAGCAGCTGTGACAGCCTCTTGTGCTTACCGTACGGTAAAGGTACAGTTAAGGCCCCCGACTATGAAATACTGTGTGGAAAAACACTCGCAGGTCACCCCTGTCACAAATAACATTTCATGCACAACTGTTTCGGCGGATAATAGGAGCCACAAATAAAAATGGGACGCTGTAAATACAATGCATTCTGAATGAAATGCCATAATTTAAAACAACGCCCCCCCCCCTCCGTCCTCCTCCTCCACCCTGCTCTCAATAGCTGCAGAGGGAGTCCTTGACAGTGTGCTAGCAATGATGAATCACCTATCCAGTTAATTTTCTCACTCCTCATGTGTTGTGCTGCTAAAACAGGGGCCCAGGAATTGACTTGACAAACTATGAATGTAAAAAATATCACTTGGAGGGATCTGGGCTTATCTCCAATTTACATGTTATTAGATTTGTGTTGCAAGCGGCACTTGGACCTAGCAAAGCTGAGGCAAAAAAGATGGGGCACATGATAACCGAAGATAAAACATGTCTAAAACCCACTTGAAAGCCTTTGGAATACTTGATGGAAAGTCACAGGGAGTGGAGAGAAGCAGGGGAAACTGGCCTGATTTAAAATGTGACAGACACACATTGCAATCTGTGGTAAATCTAGAAGAAACCTTGGGAAATTTAGCTGCAATCTCTGGATAAATAGCTGTAATTGACCTTGGGAGTTGAAAATGTGCCATATGTTTCTGGTTCCTGTGTTTGAAACTGGGTCCCTCAGGACATTTCAGCTGAGTCCTCACACGAAGGCAGTGTGAGCGGGAGGAGAGGAAGATACAGAAAGACACACAAAGAGAGAGAGAGAGAGAAAGAGAGAGAGAGAGAGAGAGAGGATGAGAAGGATGCCAGGAATGAGAGATAGATGGTTGAAGACAGAAGATGGATGGATGGATAGATAGGTGAGGCAGAGTCTGAGGAAGAGGAGGCTGGAATAGAATGGGTGTGCAGAGAATGAAAGACTGACAGAGAGGAAGAGAGATAGGAGAGAGGGGGGGGGGAAGAGAGAGGGAGAGAGGAGGTACATTTGGCTGGCCAGTCAGTGTGATATATTGACAGGTGAAGCCTTTGTCCTTGCAAACCTGTGTTCCTCCCAGCAGGAGAACTGAATGCTAAACCTGGAGGTTGTCAGCGCAGCCAACACAAAGCAAGGCACTGCTTTTCACTGCACAATTACATTTGATTTGACCTGCCGGGGCTGCGGAGAAACCAGCCTCCTTCAAATGGAGTAGTTATGACCTCTCGGACAGCCATTAGCAGCCAACACAGCATTATTCCACCTGCACTTAAAGCTCTGGATTTGGAAAATCTTGTCAAGGGAAATATCTATCTTCTGGTACACGTGCAGTGATGCAGAGCTGGGCAAAAAAAAGTAGTTGCATGCAATTTGAGCACTTTAAAAAAACATGAGCCTAGCTCATCTTGCAAATGATGTCTGCACTCTGGAGGGTCTTTCAGGCTAAATAAATCCAGCTTTAACTGTATAATAGTTTTAAACAGGTACTATAGTATGTCATTCTTATTTTAATAACTGTAGATGTTATTTTATGTTTCTTGTTTTTCAATTTGAATCTCCGTACACTTGTAAAAGCAGGTTTCCAAGTGTTAATAAAGGTTACAATGTATTTATTCACAACATCTGGACAGAAAAATTGTACTACTGGAGGGTTAGATTCACTTGCAGGCTCGCTTTTCTTAAAGTAAGTAAGAACCAGCAGGACATACTGTGAGAATGTGTGTGATGATCCACACAAGACAAATTCCTTTAGAATGACTATCACTTGCATATGTTGTGCATATGTATGTGTGTGTGTGTAATGTACTGTATACACTGCGAAGAAAGAGAAAACACACATGAAGGCAGACGTATGCAAACAAAGACCCTCAAACACATACACACTCATTACACACACGCACGGCACACACACTAATGTGCCCTCATCACATTTAAGCTAATTTCCTTTTCATCACGGAGAGAGGAAAATGAGTGTTTGCCCCATCCCTGCTGGGGGACAAAGTCAAGAGCCCCGGTCGGTTTGGGCTAGATTAACAGGTAACATTTGGCTCCCACTCTCTTATCACAGCATGAAAATCAAACCGCGTGTTTTCCTCTATCGCTCTCTCTTTCTCCCCTCCCTAATGTTCCCTTCACTTAGAGATGAAATCGCTTGCTGCACAAACCCATTTGGAGAGAGGAGAGAAGGTGAGCGGGATAATCAGGCTGGCCACTGGGCCGTGTTTCCTAAATGCTCTCCAAAACATTACTGTGCACAGGCATAAAATTAGCACCGGGACCTTAAAATGTTGACATTTAGCATGACTTTTTGGAGAGTGACACCCTCATATTTTCTTGTAGGATATCATTAAATTTCAACTGCCCTATGGCTGTGCCTTTCCATTAATAACCAATTCAGTGTGTCACTTCTCGCTCTTTCTCACTCTCTCTCTTGCCACCTTTTTAAAGTAATGAGTCCATTGCTTTGCCTTAATAAATTGAATCGTATTCTCAAGGCCATATGAAGATAGAGCCACAGATGGACAGGTTGCATGGAAGAAATAACCATAAATCCTTTACTGTCAAAAAGGCGGTCTGAGGTGACAAAAGAAGACAATTGCGATGCTCAATTGGGATCACACTGAGATTACAAAAGACACAGTGAAAGGTTGATTCTCTCTGTTAAAACTGTATTTTCCTGGTATGAATAATGAATATTTTTTATTGCTTTCATTGCTGAGAAAACACTCGCTAATGATTAAATTCAAGAATCTAATCACACATGAAGATTAGAATACTGACAGATGATTGTCCATAATATTCTGCAATGTACATTATGTATAATACTACCACAGCAGAGAAAATTATGAACTACAAATTGTGCCTTTGGAGCATAGATTGCAAAATTACGGTGCAAACAATTAAAATCGATTTCATCATTTGTTTAACTGTTAGCTGGAAAAAGAGGGAGAGAAAAAAACAGAAAAAACAGCAGGAGAGAGAGAGGGAGAGAGAAATAGAAACAGAGAGAGCAAGAGGCAAGGGAGCAGAATCCGTGTTGACTTCCATTCAGGAGGAAGATATCTTGTCTTTTTATGCGGCCCATGTCATATTTATTGCATAAAGGTCAGAGTGTTCATTTGTTCAAAGTCAGCGTTTTCCCTCTCTCCTCTCCTCCATGTAATAAATGCAGGGGCTATGTCATTATCGGACCTCTGAGGATTACAGGCTTGGCTGACTGTGATGACTGCATAAAAGCATACAGGACTTTTGTTTCTGCCAGCGCGCACCTTCAAATGAGCTCTTAAAGCGAACAGTAGTGGAGACAAAATGGCATTTTGTAGAGCGCCGAGCACAGTCAGAATGCTCGAAACAGAGCGGGGCAAGGTGATTAAAGGTTAGAGATCACAGCGCTAAATCGATGACCTTAGTTTTTAGTCAAACCGGGAGGGTAGGGCTCAGGTTGGAGGAGCAAAAATAAACTTGTGGCCCTGAAAAGAAAATGACAACCAGGCAGACTGGAATAGATTTCTGTAATTCACCTATTGACTATGAGCCCAAACTGTCAAGAAGATAATACTCAAAGAAGGACATTATAGTGAGGCACTTTGAAGGTGTTTAGATTGTCTTTGCATATTGACCTCCGTTGACCGGGTCCATTTATTGACAGAAGAATCCCAGAGATTAAATTGGCCTAAACTATTGATTGGATATATTGCCTGAATCATTCCCATTTCAGAAGGGGATCATTTGTACTGTATACCCCACTAATCTCTCTGACCCACTAATCATCAAGCCATTTATTTCTCACTCTTTGTTTAGTTCTCCTTTGTTTAGCATTTATTAATTCATTAGAGCAACTTCTCATGCAGCTTAACTTAGACAGTGACTGGGGAGTCCTGTTTGCACCCGATAGCAATGTGCATTCCGGTAAAATATGCCACCGAATACGCACCCAACATCACAATACACATGCCAATTACATATTGATAATTAAGCATTCAAACAAACAAACAGAGAGGAAATCCCCCATAATCACTAGGTTTTAATGGAACAAGTATTAGCTTGGTGTGGGTTGGCCAGATAGCCTGCTGCTAGATCAGAGCTTCGCAGTGTTTGGGGGGGGGGGGGGGGGGTACAGGGAGACACATTGGTGTCATTGCCTGGCATTGCAATCCTACAGGGAGAGGCGATGCTGTTCTGTTGCTGCTGAACGAGCGTCGCCGATGGCTGGCGCTAATCCAGACTGGATATACTGAGCTGCTTTTAAATGAAGATGAAAGAACAACAGAGGAAATGGGAAATGTAAACTTTAAAAGGCCTGGCTTAGGAGCACTTGCTCTGTGGCTGCCTGGTGTAGAAGCTCAAAAATGGATGCAAATCCATTAGTAGTCCTGGTTCCACAGTTATAAAAATACTTAAGGGGTTTTAATAGGAGCAACGTGTTAAACGTGTGGAAATCTGTTTTGATAACATTATTCATAACACTGGCTTTGCGCTGTGTGAATTAATAACACTTCATTTACAGACGGAAGAAAGCTGGCATGGAATTTCCAGTTAAAGAGATTAATTTTTAAACACCTAATTGACAGGCTGGGGTTAGGCAGGATAAGCAACAGACTATAAGGCTGCAGCTGCAAAGTCAAGGTGACTGGAATACTCAGAGAAAGGCTTTCAAAAAGCAGAATAGAGAGCAGAGAGAGAGGGAGTGAAGAGAATTAGTCCTCAAGCACTTTTCCCTCCGCCCCCTATTCTTCCTCTCTTTATTAGGAATGATTTACTTTCTCAGTGAAAGGATATAAAAGCTCAAGTATAGCGGCGTAATTATCGCAGAGTGAAAATTTAAAGGTTTGACTCACAATGTCCTCAAGTCAGCGAGTAGACTGCCAGGCGATAAGAGTGACTGTGTTCAACACTCGGCATCCAATTGGTTGTGTTTTATGGGCTTTGCCAAGGAAGAGCACACAAACAGCACTCGGCTCTGCAAGTCTGTAAACATGATGGACTGTGGCAAACTACTAGGGCTGGTGTTTACCTTGGCAGAGCCTGGCCCTGGCATGTCGGTAGCATCACTTAATTACTGTTTACATGTAAATATTAAATTATACAAACAACCTCACAGAATGTCTCCAAAAGTACAGAAATACATATTCAGGGTCAACCTTATCTGTCTGCAACAGTTGCCACTGCTAAGCTATGAATTGTTTTGAATCACAAATTTTCTGCATTGTACATAATCTTCATAATTGTTTAATGCTGTTGTCCAAGGGCATTCGGGTAAATACGTTCTCATAATCTGCATAATAGCAGATGCTCAGATATGTAAAACGCACCTTGTGTTCTGAGAGAGGAAGAACAAAAAAAAAAGAAGGTTATTGTTCAAAACAGTTTTATCAGGAATAAGGACTGTGATCATTAATGTCTCCAGTCAAGACCGATAGGTGATTGCTTTGATTACAGACCTGTTTTCCTGACAGTCCAGAGCAGCATATATAGTAGAGCACCAGTGCCTACTGTGCATCTCTGGTATGGCTGAGTAAAGCACTTGTTCATTTGCAGTGAAGGGTAACATGAAACAGGCCTCAGCCTTCTGATGGACAGGGAGATTTCACCTTCGCCAGTGAATGATAATGCATTATTAAATTTGCCTCTCTGCTCACTAGATACACTTAGCTGACCACAGCATATTTATCTCCCCATCCGAGGCTCACGTCTTGGCAGGAGAAAGCATTCTGTCACTTTTGAGGCATTTCAAAGATTAAAAAGAACCTCTCTCTTTTCAACGTCCCTAAAAGCATCTCCCCTTTTCAGTGAAATGTGATTAGCAGGAGATGGTGTCACGCAATGGAACATTCATGAGGGGGAGAACAAATATCCAAATGAACTCCCATGTCCTCGAGGAATAGCCCCTCTCTGCACCATCAGCAATCTCTCTCACATGGGCTGGGGAAATTTGATTGATCCTCTATTGAATTATTTTTTTGCACTCTTTCATTTCAACAGGACGCACTGACAAGTTGTTTGATCATAAAGCATTATTGTCTGCCAAGTCACATTTCAGGGTTGTGATGGCTAATGATCTTGCCTCCTGACTTAGGGAAAGTCAGGTAGTCAGCATGTGTTTGAAGCTTGCAACGCCAAGGACGTCGGGAGGACTGAACAAAACACTATGCATTAAAGTCAGAAAGATGAAGAGAAGGAGCTTACACTGAACATATCGAACTTTTAATGATACTGTACCATCAATGTCAGTGAAATATTTACACCGCAAAAAGAGCACAAAACTGATGTCTGACCTAAAGTCCCCTAACTTCCTTTTTATCATTGCACATGCTTATGCAAAGAAGGAACAGCACAAAGACTACAAAGACTAGAAATCACTTTTTTGTCTGTTTCATCTTTTTTCAAACTATATTCCCCTCTCTGCATGAGCCCATCAGCGTCCACAGGTCCTTGCCCAAAGCAGCTGTATGTAATAGACTGTGACACTGGGACCTGCTCCACTTCATCATTCAGGCAGTAAACTGGGACTGCAGAGAGTGCACCAGCCCCAAGCACATCAACTGGACATCTAGGCAGCATCCTGACAAAGAAAAGGCGTGGCAAATCAGCTTTGTCCATTGTGGTCACACCAGTGCTCAATGCATCAACGATTGCCCAGTTGATAGCAAGCATGAAAGGATGCACCTCTAGGTGACATAATACACCACAAGCATCCATTTGTGCTTGGGAGGACATTATGAGTGCATCTCCTGTTGTGTCAACAAGGATATATAACGTTTACCAGGGAAGTGCCAATATCATATTACCAGTGAATCACCCACTTTTAAAATATGGTTTACAGAATCAGTTTACATACCGTAGCTGCCTCCGACTCTCCTGTCAGGCATTTTAGCTCAGCGTAAAAGAGATGTGGCATGTTTAACTGCAGTGGGAGGGCTGAGGCAAAGTGGTGAAATTTGTTGTTGGCAAAATGCTTAAACTGCCACATGGTATTTACAGAAAACTCTTATACTTCGATGTACATACATATGGCTTGCGTTTCAAACACCTTTTTCCCCAAGGAAATAAAATGATGTCAAGTGTTTGATGTCCAAAGTGAGTTTACAGCCAAAGGCTTCCTTACCTTTCAAATTTCCCCTTGTTTGTCAGCTACCTGCTGTTTCACGAGACAGAGGCTTGTCGGAAGCTATCGCCACAGACTTTCCGTTTGAAGCAATTCAATTAGTCACATGTGAGATAACACTTAGCTTTCTACTAGGCTTTTTTCTTACGCATCATCCCCCCTTTTTTTATTTTCTCAGGCAAAATTTGGACAAAAATTAATCGAGTTCAAACAACAGACCCCCAAAAACAGACAGAGTTACCATCTGGTTACCCTGCACTGGGTGACACAACTTTGGAAACAGTCTTTTTTAGACAACAACAAACAGCCTTTGTCCTTCATCAGCAGAGATGACATGAAAAAGATGAGACATGTTCATAGGATATGAGTGATGTGACATTATAGTGGCTGTCTCTGAGGTGTCTGGCTATTTAAATAGCCTCCATATGAGCCGGGGCACTGCATCCTTCCTCTGCGCCCACAGTGCTCTTTTCTCAGACTGCATTGCAAGAGATTAATTTAATGCTCTGCCAGGATCATAAAGATCAAACAAGTGGAGAGATATCATTAAACCATTGGAATGTTATCTCATTTATCTAAACAAACTGATGCGATGAACAAGCCTAATTAAAAAGCTCACCATAAACAAAGCTTCGGATGGTGAGGCCTCTCCCCTCTTTAACAATGGAACACATTTATTTTATTAATCTAATGCATCATGTATCATATCATTACAGTTCAATATATCTATCATTAATTTTATTCCCTTCACTTAAAGCTTTTATTGGAATTACTTTGGTTATTAGTTGGTTCTAATGTATTGGTTACCTCTGAATCTGGCTGCTACAATCTCTCTTATCTCGCTGCATAAACCTGTGCATGTTATTCAAATTGCCTCATTTATTATGATAGCTTCCTCATGTAAATTGTGCTGACTGCTCGCCCTTGCACAGTCCTCATTAGACTAATGAAAACCTTCAAACGAAAAAACTAAACAACCTGCCAAATAAAGGTCTGGGGTTATTATGAAAATTACAACTGTGGGAGCCGGGAGAAGCTCTCTTCATTAATTCATGCTCAGCAAATTGGTAACTAATTTAGTTGCACTCCTCTGCATTAATGGGTTATTTTATAAAAATGTTTTCCACAGCCCGAGACCTCTGGTTCACACACTGGAGAGCTCAGAATCCTAATCAAGTCCAGTGACATATTAGGAATTGACAATCTCAAAGATAATACAGCGTGTGTTTGCGCGGTCAACTAGCTAGAATTGGTGTGGATTGCTGGGTCATTTGCTTTCTCCTTTAATATTGCGAAGAAATTACAGTCCATTTGTGTTGATTATCAGAGTATGGACGAGGCACTTCAGTTAAGAAGTAAGATTTCTGCTACTAAGGAAACATTCAGTTGATTTAGTATGTGGACACTTGGTTAAACCCGCTCCTTTCTCTATTTGTCTGACTCTCTTTTTGTCACGCACACACACACACACTTACACACATCCACACACACGTAATCACACACATGCATAGACAGTTAGACAGTTTGTGACCCATAAATTCAGCTCATGATCCTGCTAATTATTACTATTCACTGCTTCACACCCTGTGAGTGAAGGTCTAACACTGATCTTCACGTCAGCCTAGCCAACAGGGAACATACAGCCCAATGATTTCCATAGTGGTTTTAATATCATTATCAGCCTCACCCCACCCTGTATCACCCAGCACAGCCTGGCACAGCACAGCACAGCCTGCCCCTGCTCTGCTCAAAACCAACAGAGAATACTAAAATCTATTATTTGCTTCATTTTGTATTTAATCCGCCACGCTTAGTAGATTTCTATCCTTTTTCTTTCTTTCTTTTTTTTTTTTTTACAAGCACAGCAAAATTCTAATGAAATTATGCCAGCAATTAATAATAAAAAACATTTACTCATGACAATGTGATTGAGGTTCAGATTGAGGTTGAAGTTCAGAGTTAATGGTTATGATACACATGTGATATACAAAAGGCTCCTTATTTCCCATATGTGTGTACAAATATCAGTATTAATTTGGTATATAAAAAATAGTATTAGTATAGTATTAATAATTCTGATTTAAAAAAATCAATAATAATAGCAAAATCTGATTATAGGAAACGTATTTATTGTGCCAAGATTTAGTAGACACACTGTTTAATGTTTTTATAATTACTTAAGAGAACTGTGACCAGCTCTTTTACATTTCTTCCCAATTTTTCTTTTTTAGTCCTGTTAACAGAATATTCTGAGCGGTCCACACATGTTAACTGTAACTGCAGTGAACAGTCCTGTCTTATTTTTGTACAGCAGAGGATGTGGGTGCATTAGAACTTAAAAAAAAAGAAGTGAAAATGAGTTGAAAGTGATCTGAGCCTTTCAAAAAAACGCAGGAAAATTGTTAAAAACAATGCACTTTATCTATAGATTTTTATTGGAAGAGGTTGTCATTGAATGTCATTATAGCATGTGTAATATATGGGCTGACATATGATGTGAATATAAAGCATCTTCAGCAGATAAACATAGTAACACCGTGTTTCTTTGGAGTTCCAAAAACAGAGATTGCTCCAACAAGCAAGACGTGTGCAACATTACATATAAAGACTTATACACATCCACACATCCACACACATTTACACTTATACAGCATATCTTATTTTTGGTCTGTAAAAAATATATATTAAACTGAGAAACTTGGTCTTAGAGGGTTTGATTAGCTAGTTTAGGAGTATTCGGTTCAAATGTAAAATTCAGTCACTTGTTTCTCATAACATGTCATTTCCATACATTGTGAACATTGAATAAAAGCAATTAAAAGATAAATTATAAGTCCTTAAGTTAAAATGTAGTATTTTCTGATATTGTAAGTTTAAAAGTTTGTCGCCATACGGTGTATTATGTAGACTACACCAGTCTATCAAACTTTTTTTCTTCAAAATGAAACCTGACCCACCTTTGTCGGTGTGCATCCTCTTTACTTCATGGCTCATGTCGTGGGCCAGGTCTCCCTCTTTAGGCCCAGGCGGCATGTTGGGGGACAGGCCTAGCAGGGCATGGTTCATGGACAGGCCATTGTGGTGTGCCGCTGGAGAGAGGGGGACAAAGCAGGAGCGACGTCAGGAACATTACTAAGAAGATGTATTTCGACTCCGTCTTTGTAAATTGAACAAAACAACAACAGTCTGTACAGCACAATCGGCTTTTTTTCTTCACCATTTATCTGTGTTCTCTTATAAAGAGACGTACGTATCCTGTCTGAGGAGCTTTCTGTATGGGCTGGGGAGCTGGACACACTGCTGCTGCGGTGGGACGATGGGTGACTGCCCGGCCTCCTGTTGTCTTCTAAGGAGGGAGCAGGGGAGGGACTGTCCGGCACACGTTCCTGAAACCCCAGCAGCGACAAAAACACAAACACACACAAAATAAATATCCTATATAGACTGAAACATTACACCACAGGAAGGCGGAGGAAGTAACGCTTAAACCATCTAGTGTTATGACATTGCTGCTTTCAGTTTATAAATTTACCTTTATAACAGAGGTGACCATTCTGGAGGGCAGACTCTGGCCCTGTGCTGCGGCGGCCATGTTTGCAATGGTGCTGAGGTGGTTCATCTGGCTCATCGCCATGGTGACAGAGGCTGGGGGCAGGCTGACTGGGATCAGGGGGTGTGGCATCATCATGAAGGGGAGTTCCAGGCCTGAGACACATGAAGAGGTCGTTGGTTACTCAACGATGCATATTATGAGTGAGATCGTCACAGGGGAAACTTCTGAGGCTCTGGCTGAAAACTCAAAACCTGCTGCTGTTAATTCAGCAATCAGTAATTCCCACCACTGAGATACCCTTTAAAAGTGGTGTCCAATAACACTAAAGCTTTACACTGCCATCCATTAGAGAAAAAGTGGAATAATTCAAATTAATCGCTTCTCGGGTCTCTTTCCATGTTAACATAATACACATAAATGTTTTACAACATACGTTAATAATAGATACTACTGCAATAATAATAAAGAAAAGGGGGATGATAACTATATACACAGTCATTCAAAGACCAAAGTTTACACAGCAATAAAGATACATCAATTATTCTATGATGAATAAAAAGGGCACATTATGGAAATTCTCTCAATATTTACATATTAAAAATATCTCTGTAAAAACAAAGGCAATCTTGAAAGTCATTACCCAAATGACTAGTTAAATGTGCTAATGACAAACAAGTACCATCAGACCACAGTATGGCAATGACTTTAGGCTAATTATAGCAGCCTATATTCCAGGCCAGAGAGAGAAGAAGAGAGCGAGGCCAAAACGAGTAAAGTCACTTTCAGCTCACACAACAATGGGATTTTCATTTCTTTCTCTTTCATATGCACACAAATTATTCCATTACAACATCAGAGATATCTCACAAATGTTTTCAATTATTCAATTGCTGTCTAGCAACAGACGCCTAATTGGAAAAACTGAACCATTAGTAGTCCGAAAATGTAAAGAATGTCTAATAAAGATACCATAGGGGGTTAGTAGTTAGTCCAACTGTGGCCCTGCACTGTGCTTCTGAATGGCTTAATGAAAACAAGCCAACTTTCAAAGGACATGAGCGCAGACAGAAGGTCAAAGCTAGGTGTCTGTACCCCTCCCCCCCCAACCACGGCACCCCCTCCCTCTGCTCTATGGGGACTTTGAACTGACAGGATCAAAAGTGACTGGGAACAGTTTGGTCTCATTCCTCCGCCACTCAGATGCTTTTCCTCAAACCCTTTAAAGAAAACCTCATAGACACTATTGGATCTGATTGAGCCTCTCTGTTGATTTTTCACTCTTTTTTTCTTTTCTTTTTTCTCTTTTTCTTGGCAGCCCAGTTCAAGGTAAAAAAGCTGCGTGAAAGAAAGAGGGGGAAAAAAGATACTGCACTACAGAAAGCTGATCCACAAAACAACTCCACTCTTCTTTTCTAACAAAACATCAGTAGCCAAAGGGCAAGGAGATCTGCATGGCGAAGCCTCTAAAGAGAAGGACACTGGTTGAAAATGAAAGGACATGAGAAGTACTCCTCTCTGTCATTCTCCTCCTTCCAAAAGAAGCATTGATTTCCATAAGAAAGATGGCATGCAGTTTCTCAGTGGCGAGTATTCCCAAACAATATAAAGCAGGGGAGATTAAAGAAAGGCGGAAGCCAAGCAGCACCTTCTATCAGCGCCTCTGCTGTAGCTCAGACTGAATCAATTACCACTCAGCAGGCTAAGCTCAATTAAAAAACACCACAGAGGGCCTGATTGCGGGGGTACTTACTGTAGGACAACATGGAGAGGTTTAGGCTACCTATCAGCCTTTCAAGGCCACTCAAGGGCCAGAGTGAAGAGACTTATTTTGCCTTTGAGGTGGATACATTACACCCATTCAATCAAACACAGCTACACGCATAGAGACACATGGAGACACACAGCCAAATCTTCACCAAATCAATAAACTATGAAGAAAACGTGGAGAATTGTCTAAGATAACACGTCTACTCACTGTTAATTGCATTCTTTTACTTGTATCTCTGTTATATCTTGTACTTGATGGAATATGAATTTTTAGTGATGTGTCTCCACCTGACAAGACAGTCTGGTGGGGAAACACTGGACCTCTGTTCGCTCTAAGTGGTATTAGTCTTGCTTTCAGTGCCTGTCCAGCCCCTTTCACGTCACCCCATCCTAAAGCATTGTTTTTCCCATAAAGGCCCATTCAGGCCACTGTAGGGGAATGTGCCACAGACCAATGAGGGTCCACCAAATCCCTTTATTTGTTGCTGAAAAGAGCCAGGTGAGGAGGATATTGGTTTGTTCAAGGAATCTGGCATTTTTGCAAGACAGTTAAGTGTTCTTGTTTCATTCATATGTATTTCTTCCCATTTGCCTGATTTATTCTTGCTAAGTAAAAGGATCACAAGCAACTGCAGCACACAGTCCTGAACAATTTTTAACTTGGTAATAATAATAATAATAATAATAATAATAATAATAATAATACTCAGGGTTTTTTGTGTATTTCTTTTCCAAAAACAGAATCAACAAGCATTAGTCAGACTCATTAATCACCTAGAATAATGTGTATATATTCCAGTGGGCAAACCGTTAGAAACATATTTGTCAGTTTGTGTTTATCTCCGATACAGAAGTTCAGACCTGATGAGAGGTGAATTCCCACAAGCCCCCCCCCTCTCCTGAAGGGCATAAACAATGCATTTGGAGTAATTTACCTGAAGTAAGCCTGAGGGACCAGCAAAGGTGAACTCCTATTTACCATCATTAAAACTACAAATCACTTAATACCAATATAAACAGCTCAGCTATTATGTCGTGCAGTGCTTGGGAGTTCACGCATGGATAAGCAAAGATCTGAATCATGGAGGATGAATTGAATGAATTAAAACAGCCCTTGGTAACAACATGATTAAAAAGCTGTTACATCAGAACCAAAGCGCACGGCTGACGGTAGGTCCGATACTTAAAAGAATCACAGCGAAAGAAGATTGAATGCTGAATGTTTTAAAATGATTAGAAAGAGAGCAGTAATTTATTTTGATGACAGAAATGATAACCTGCAGTGATTTGTGCAGCAGTTAATCTTCATCTAAACAGGACTTCAGCCCTTCTGGCCGTCCAACCCTACAGAGGAAAATAAGAAAAAAAGAAACTAAGCCCGTTGTCATTGAAAATGGTATGGAGGTAGCAGCCAGCCCCTTACCCTTAACTCTGTTGTGGACAGATTTCCCCTGACAAAAATTAAACTAGCTCCTACTTGGCACTTTATTATCTCTTCAACTGAATGATTTATTGTTTGTGGAGCGAAAGAACCAAAGAGAGGGGGAAGATTACATTTCCAGCCAAAGCTCAGGCCTGATCTCGTTTTTTACTCCCTCTGTCCAGGAAAAAAGCTCCCGACAAACAATAATGTCAGCTGTAATTGATCGGAGGTCGCCGGCTGGGCCTGCAGTAAAAGCGCACTATTTAAGCGACAATCGGCCCCGCGCTCTTCAGACGCTGGCTAATGAAGCTGTCTGTCTGGGCTATTTACCTTCTCTTAAATGGAAGGGGAGAGATGTACTGTAAGAGACAGGGCTGGAGAGGATCTGCCTCTCGCTCCTGTGAAATAGGACCTGCACATGCCTCAGGAATGTATAATTGGTTGGCGCAGCCAAAGCTGGGGATCCGGTGCTAATTAAATGACTTGTTTAAAGCCTATCTGTCTTTGTTTGGGAGGCTCTGGGCTTCAGAACAATGCATTGTAAATGCTGTTGTCAAACAAACATTCCTGGTTATCCTTTGATTTGAATTGAACAAGACAAAGGGCTGATTTGCTCAGCGCTAAGCCTTTGGTTTTCATGGTGTTGAGATATTTTTTCTTCTTCTGATCTGTCAAACTGAACAGGACCATTCCAGTCAAGCATCTAAATGAACCAACTCACTGTACAATGCATATGCAGCCCGCCACTGCAAAACAATCTCAGTTTTCCTCCTAATTGCGCTTGTAAAATGCCCCCATGTCGTGTATGTATTTCTCCAACAAAGGTGAGACGGCGGTGCACACACATGGAGAGTCTTTGTTGTGGTCGTATCAAGGATTTGCACACCAGTCCCAAAAGGAAATGAATGGCTCATGACAAAGTGTCTGTCATGCGGCGAGACATTTAGAGGTCTCTCCATAGCACTAATCAGCTATTCATCTTTACTATAACTGTTAATCTCCTCCAAAATCAGAAGCCCTGCCATGTGAAATGGAGGGAGCCTTATAGCCATTAGATCAAACACAAGACACAGCCTCCATAAATATGTTGTCTGGCATCGTGGTGCCACTTTACACAACGCAAGTGCATGCTTACATATGCATGGAAACACAACTGCTCCCGCATTCGCACACACAAGCACACACACACACACATGCAAACAAGAAAAAACAGACACACACAGATGGCAGGTTCAGTCAAGGCTGGTGAGTCCTGTTTCTCATTAAAATGGGGGGAGAGAGGAAGGTATTGAGCTTTGATGTAGCCACCCACAGCCCCTCAGTGTCATTGAATGAAACTTTGAAGCCTTTTGTGTTTACGCAGTTAATGTTGCTAATAAAGCAAACATCTTGCCTTTGTTAAATACCTGCTATACACTCACGTATGCTCACACACACGCACGAGCAAACACGCAAACGGACACATAAAAAGAATACATCTCGCAGTAACAAGGAGAGGTAAACATGAAAACATACGGGTACACACTCAGACAATGATGCAGTATAGATAGTTGTGCATAGGTACGTGTACACATGGAGCCTGCCAGACATAAAAACACATGCAAACAATATTCTTTACATTCCAAGAGCCATGATGATTGGACACATTTCAAGCTAATTCACATCAACAAACAAAATGTGTTTAGCATGCCAGGATAGAGATACACTTTCCAATGATTCAGGTGGGCAAAGATTTCCTGCCAACATGCCTAATGTAATGTAATGTAAGAGAAACCATGATAAGAAAACATTTCTGGTTTGATGAGGTAACATAATTGCTTTCCTACCCAAACCACTGGAGTGTAACATGTGGTAGAAATTATCAAGGAGACAGACAGAGGTGTTTGTCCTTTAAGTGCATAAAATCTAAGGCAGGCAACTTTTATAGGATAATTTAAATCCTTGGCTCTAATGGCACGCATTCCTTATGAAAATTGAAAGATCAATCATCTCAGTGGCAGATCTGTTGTGAAAAAAGTTCTTCCTATCTTTGAGGAGAAAATGCTAAACACGTTTCGCCATCGCCCCACCCGCGCCAGCCCCTGTTTTAGCTGTCTATTTGTCTCTTTGCTGAAAATGTTAACGAACAGGGCAATAATCAAGCCATATGCTTGCATGTGGCAAATCTCATTACAGTAAATGACCTTTACCAACCAATGCCAACATCCTTGTGCTTGATAACACAGAGCGTACAGAGTGGGGGAGACAATGGTGGGTTTAGTTAACGCAATCATGCACATGGCTGGGGGTGGCCAGGACAGCCAGGCCTTCAGGACACATTAGCAAACACTGTTCGCTTCTCTAATTTGGGTCGGAACCAGGCTCACTTTACATTTGTCATACATCACTCTTGATAAATACGCAACATCGGCACGAGAGCACCAACATCTGATCACTGACAATACGCCATGGCACAGAAAGTGCTGTGAGCAGAAGAGGGGAGCAGAAGGAGAGGAGAGATATTACTAGCAGCTGTTACTACTGCGGGTGCAATATATTCAAGCCCAATCAATAAAGCTCCTACAGACAGTGACACCCAAGCAGACAGAGGAATCATTTTCATCTGATACTTAGCAAAGGCTCCCCTTTTAAAAAGATTGCTTTCAGTCAATGACAACCAGTTGTCATTTGACTAAGGCTCCTGAAATGAAATATATTGACGAGCGTTATCAATCACGGCCCACTCTGCCGTCATATCACTTTGGTGGAAGAGGGGGGATCAGTTTGCATGTGGTCATCAGATCATCCGTTTTAATTACAAAATTAGCATCACTACCTCCTGTGCTCTCACTTCCTCCATTACAAAATCAGTAATGCAGTGTATAGTTTACAGATTACAGCAGTGCAAATGAGTTCAAGGTGAACTGAATGTAACGTGAATTTTATATCAGTGCAGTCCAAAAAATGTTGTTAGTTTGAATTTAATTACATTTAAGTACACAGATAAAATACAAAATAACATGTTGAGGTTATTTCAATTATTTTGTTGGAGCGAGTATTTTGTTAGGGATTCTAAACACACTTTATCAAGAAATACCCTCCCTCTGTTTGTTCACACTGTGAAGGACATGCTGAGATTGTGAAATTCCTTAACATTGTTTGAACTTGCTCACTCTCTTCCTCTTTATCTTGGTCCCAGAGGAGAGGCTGTGTGATGGTGAAGATGTCTGGGCTCAGTTTTGGCTGATAGCTCTATTTGGATGAGGGTTCCCCATAATTGAGAAGAAACACCTTTCGGCTCAGGCAACCAACAGAGTGCTTTTGTGGAACAGAACCAACTATTTCCATCACACAAATGCTCTTTGATTCTCTCCCTGATTGCGGCATAGTCGGGCAATGGAACATTTTTATGGGGTAATCACAGTAAAAGAGATCATTTTGTTTTGTCATCACTGTATTGTCATTTCTGTTACTGTGTACACAGTAATATTATTACTCTGCTAATGTTTCCTCTTAGACATAATCATAGTGAAATGAGAGCACATGATATCCAGGCTCTAATGCTGCACCATCTTAGCTGTGTATGAGAAAACTGCTCCACATTCTATGCAATTACACGCTGTGCATATTTCACATTACTCCAACCTGCGAAAGCTCATCATCACTGAAAGGTTGAATGTCATTTATTACACGTATCACATTTACACCAAGTGACATTGTCTTTTCAAATTGTGTTGATCTCTTCACTTTCAAAGGTCAGCCCCTTCCCTGGCTAAATTCAACCTGACAGAGAATAGTGAGGAGGGGACAGCCGAACGCATGCATCACCCCCGCATCAAAGCACTCCAAATTAATCTATCCAATTAATGAAGAATGAGGCCTAATGTTGATGAGGGATGACAACTCGACTGGTCAGTTGTTTTTTATAGCTCTGCTCCCGCTATTGTGAACTAACCACAAGAGACAATCAAACAAATATTTCCATGACACGAGGTTTGTCTAGCGTGTTGCCTCTCCTTGTTTCTTTAACGCTGCAACTCCGCTGCCACTCAAAGATGATAGAACTTGATATGGATCATTACGGAAATAATGTTTAATCAATTCCCCCTGTTATTGTAATGTATTTCTGCAGTTGTCTGCGTTTGTGTATTTTGTAGCTACATCAGTGTGCCTCACAATTTCCCAATCATGCATATTCAAGTATTACGCTGATGCTTAACAGCCGACGCAACTGGAATTAGAACGAGGACATTAGACTTCATTAAAAAGAGAAATGATTATCAGGTTTATCTTTTGAAATGTCTATTAAAATGTGTGTGTCGTTCTTCACTTATCTGTCACCTGGCTCCCATGAGCCTGGCAGACTAATAGAGAGATGGTGAGGGCCAAAGCCCAAGAGAGAGACAGAGACCCATCAAGCTCTTTACTCAGGCTGGAAGGCTGTCTGTCTACTCTGCCACTCTCTGTCTAGCTCAGTGTGTCTGATTCATTTACTAGCACTACTCCCCTTTTCTCCCAACACTTGCAGCTTAAATGGACCCTATTTTGTCCAGTGAAGCCTTGATATCAGAATAAAGAAAATCTAAACAAACCACACTGTAATTGCATTAATCAGACAATAATCTGTCACAGTGAAAGAGGTGTTATGATATGTTCGTGAAATGAATTCTATTCAGCCTATGGCTACAATAATCTAGTCTCTCTCAAGAGCTTCGGCTGACAAAGGCTCCCACAAGAGAGCTAGAGAGGAAGATGGATGAAGTTGCCCCTAGACACTCATATCAGGTCAGTATGTGCTTTATCCCCTAATGGTTAAGGTTAGGATTGAGTAGGGGGTGATACTAGATCTGAGCCTGAGGGCCATTGTTCTGTCTACAGGAGCAGGAAGTAGCCACCATCCTCCATCATGGCCCACATTTAGCTGCGCCGGGCCACCAGCACTAGTGCAGCTAGCAGGATGGAGCACGCAGCTAGCTAGTTGGACGTGTCCTTCCACCCAGAGAGCTTTATTATTAGAAAGGACATAAACAGACTAATTAAATCGCAGCAGTGGAGCTGGGCTGACAGCTGGCGCAGAGAGTGTGACCAAACAGATCCCTATCAAAGTGCAAGAGCAGTGTCTCTATATGTGTCCTGCTTTTGTGTGCATGACTGTCTGTGTCTGCTGACGCGCATGCCTGTATGTTCTGTAAGTATACATACGTGTGTGGCTGTTAATTTGACCCATTTCAGACTAGTGTTTATTTTATAATTGATGACTATCATTTTTCCACTGTAATTTCATTCATACACATTGTCATCTTAATGTCTTATTTATCTGTCTAGCGCAGAGCACATTGACTCACTGATATGATCCAAAATGGTACAAATGCTATCCAGCAGAGCAGTAAACACTCCAGTAATTAGTGCGTGGTCTCCAGGCTGACTCCACTCAGCTCTGCAGCATGGCCAAGCACGGACCCCATATAGAGAGGAGCCTAGTTATGCATTGATCTCAGAAAATTAAGGCTAACTGCCCCAGATTGCAGCGTCTTGATGTACCTTCTGGATGAGCAATGTACTATACTTGTATTGTTTGTAGAGTAAACAGGATGATTTGGACTTGCTGTGCTTTAAAATGAATACATCTTGAATAATTAATGACGCCCCCTTAAAGCGTTGTTATCTGTGTGACCGCAAACGTAAAACCACTGATGATGAGAAAATATGGTTTTAACAAGTCAATAATGGTGAGTGCAACAAGAACAGCCTAATCAATGAGGCTGCAACGTTTGCAAACAAGGACTTGAATTATAACGCCGATAATTGATCTCTTCCATTTTTCCCTCTCTCCTTCGCGTGATGTCATTGTTTATTGATTGCTTCCTGCCAGTGAGGGATGATGGGAAGTTTCAGAGTTTGTTTTTGCTATGACTTTTGCCCCCCCCCCCCTTCCCCACCACCTTTCCCTCCTTTCTCTCCCCCTCAACCCCCCTTTCTCCATTTGAAATTTGCAAGCTGTAGCACCAGCTTAACCAAAAAGGATTAAGTCCCATACCCAACTGAGAACACAGATAATGCTCAGTAATTGGTAAAAAATGAAGATGAATGGGACAGCTAGATAAGGACCAATTAGCTGCTGGGAGTGTACAGCTGTGGTCTCCTCACAGAGCGCTCTCAGGGGCCAAGGCCCCCTCTTTCTCTCTCACGCGAGCATGCACACACGCACACACACTAACACACATACATACAGTACATACACACACACATACACACGCAAATATATAAGCATGAGGGTGGGGCTTGCAGGAATTAGCCTGATGACCCCGGGAAGAGAGAATGATGCCTCCTCATCATCTCACCCAGAACCTCTTCTCTCAACTCTCAGTCAGGCAACACTCCAGGTACCTGTCACCATCCGTCCAGCTCCAGCCTAGCATGTGGCTCCCCACTCCCTGTTGGGCACAGGCAGCCTGGACTGAAGCCACAGATGTGAGACAAAGGGCTTTCAGGTTTTGGAGTAGTGCTGTAGAATGTGACTGCTTATACAGCTTAGTTGTGGTGTTACAGGTTTAGGATTGATTCAAAACGTAGAGTAAAATCTGATAGTTATCAGTGACTGTTGTGTCTTCTCCTTCACTGCGGCGCTGTCTGCCGGTTAGTTATTTGGTCGGCATGTCGTGGCATCATCTGGCTGATGACAGTGGAATTCCCATATCTAATTACAAACAGGATTTCAGCTCCATTAGAGTTGTGTGGTGAGGAGTCAGATGAGTGGCAGGGCAGCACCCAGTGGCCAAAGAGAGACAGAGGGTGAAAGGCAGTGAAGTAAGTGAGACAGAGTAAAAAAGAAACAGAGAAAAGAGAACAAGGGTGAACACTGCCTTATCTTTTTGTCCCACTCCTTTTCTACAGGTCTAAGAAACACTTTATTTTCCTTCCGCGGCTGAAAAAAGCAATTCCTTCTCTTGAAATTGGCAGGTGTTTGTTAGTGGGCAGCTGACAATATTTTCTCTCCCAGTAATGAAGGTTGTGGCTGGGGTCAATGCACTGGGAGGGAATGGCAGGCTGTTTATCCCCCTCAAGGCCCAGCGCCACACGTGTTTTGCTTGGTCTGTGATCTGTAATTGTGGCATTTCCTGAGAGGCGCAGGAACAATCCACATTGTGCTTTGAGAGGGCTCCCTCTGCCCAACTAAAGAGTGTGAGAGAAAATCAAAGAAAGACACCCCCACACACCTCTCACTCCATCTCTCTTTACATTTTTATGTTGCTCTATCACCATGTCTCTCTCTCTCTCTCTCTCTCTCTCACGATCTTTTTATTTGCCTCTCCCTCATATATTCCTACAAACATATCTATTTCTTTCTCTTCCTCTATCACTCAGGATCTTTGGTTATTTTGGCTCCTTATAATTAATAACACTGATGCAAACAGGAAGGTCTAATTGTGATGAATATTTAATGCGAGGGAGAAATATTAGCCTGTTCAATTTACATCAACACAAAGACATCGACGGGCAATCCAACTCTACAAACAGAACAGAGTGTCCTTCACTGGCTGGCTCCGCTGTGCTTCGCTTTAAGCGCTTCACAAAGATCTGCTTCAGACAAACACCGAGATGAGGCACCTGTATTTTAGCCCAAGGAGGATTTTGTTTAATGGGTTTATGTAGTAGCTCTTTCTGATTAAATGGGTCTCTGTCTTTAGTGGTATTATCCGAAGCATGCTCATTATCATATCAATTCCTATCATGGTTGGTAACATAATTTGTGTAAGTAAACACATCCGTTTGTGTGAGTCTTAGTTTAAGCTGGATGATTATAAAACTCCAGTCCATTTCCTCAGAGCAGCTGTGGTCTCAGTCTCTTAAAAACAGCATGAAGTCATACCGTAGTCAGCACTGTGAACAACAGTCAGTCCAGTCCCAACAAAGCTACAGCCAAATACAGTTCTCTTTCTGCCCACTCCATGCTATATCAGTCAAGTGATTTATACGTTTGGATTGCTATTGGATAATGGGCTTGAGAGCTGGACATATTAGGCATTCACACTCCAAAATAGCTTGTGAAAGCAGGCCAGAGTGAGGCACTTTTGGAATGTTAAATAATTCTGTAATCACGCCTTCTTGTAAGTCAGTTCATATTTTTGTGAAATTACAAAATGCCTTTATTAAAAATAAACATGTGAGTGGAAGCCTGGGGCTAGATGAAGAAGACAGCATGCTGCTAGCTGTGTTTCATGGCCCCGCAGTGCCGAGCAGGCCATATTTCTCCGGCGTATTATCAGGATGACTCCTGCTGGCCACCCTGTCACAGGAGAGTGCTTGATATAAACAAGAGATTGCTGCGACACCCAGTAATCAATATTAGGATGGTTTCAGTACCAAACATCATTTGTCTCTGCGACCATTCCTTTGACCAAACGAAGCATTAATTCAAATCATAAATCTGAGCTGATTTAAATCCGAGGAGAGTGAGGGAGAGAGAGAGGCCCCTGTCTGACTGCCTGCCCCTAATGATTTATTTTCTACATTTCTGCGAGCGAGAGATTTGTCCATACTCACTGACAGGTCACCTTCAAACGCCAGTGGCAGACTGTTCATCACCATGCAGACGAGCATCTCATCGCTGCGAGTAAATATTAAAGGAAAAGAATCCAATTGATTGTGGATGGGGCCGAGAGGCGTCACTGCCATATATTTCACTCAGAGAGCTAATGCTGTGGCCCATGCACCCACACCTAGAGCTGCTCCCCCTTGCCAGAATTATGATTCTACCGGGAGCCTGTGTGGCTGGCTGTGGGCTCAAGGTTACAATTTAAATTGTAAAAAGATAAAACAGTTTCTTATTAGCTCCATTGCCATAGCCTTGCTGTTGGTACTCACATTTATCTTTATTTCCGTGACCTCGTAGGCTCATATTCTTTTTTTTTTACATACTCCATTCTCTTGGAGTGATGACCTCACACTTTATGCATTTTGCATTGTTAAATCTGCTTAGAAACACATCCTGTTTTCATCTCGCACACCATAAGCTCCGTGGTGTCAAGTATTACTGATGAAATGTATTCAGGAGTCGAGCCATTTATTACAGTAAGTGAATCAAAACCTCCATTTAGCAACCAAAGCTACAGGGATTACATTTGGTTTATAATTTGGAATGGGCTCATGAATCCGCACTAACATACATTATCATTCTCTTTAATACACTAAGTGGTTCTGTGTGATATTACAAAAATCCTTCTGCATTTTAGGGCTAATAATTAATTGAAATGGCACATAGTGAAAAAGCAATGCTCTCCCAGCAATTCAATTAGACCTTGTTAAAAGCTGATAGCTTTGGGAAGCTGTGTTCACAGTTTCACTTAGCTATTCAGAATGTTTTTCTTTCTTTCAACACAAAAGTGTAACACTTCAAGAGAAAACAAGACTTACCTCACCAAGGTGGATACAAACTGAACACAAACAAAAACATTTCACCATTTTATTAAGAAAACAGGAGTATAGTGGAGACCGTCATGCAAGTCTTTGGTTTAAATCAAGCTGTATGTATCTGATTATCACTTTACCTCAGGCAAAGAGGTTTTTTTAGTCTTGAAAAATTGACACCATTCCCCTCAGCCTTGGCTGTACTTTGTGCTTAGTTCTCATTAGTAAATGTTAACATTTTTGGTCCTGTATATGTATTTGGCTGTTAGTTAAGCAGGAAATCAAAAACTACTTAACAGATTTCAATGAAATTTGGAGGAAAGTCAGGGAATGGGTCATGGAACAAGTGATAAGCTTTTGGTTGTGATTTGGAGAAAAAGCGTGGCCATGCGCCAATTTATAAAACACTTGCCTCATGACTGTGGAACCATAGAAGCAAATGTATTTATTTTTTGGGAATCCTAGGTTCTAGACGAATCTATCAATATAGGCCACACACATTTCAGCCTAAACAGATTATCCCCATTTTACATTTTTGAAAAAAGCACCTTTTCAATTTCTTGTAAGCGGCCTAATTAACAAAAACTGCCTTAACCCTTCAACACAACAATTTAGTTGAGTAGGCACACACACACACGTACTCCTAGCGATCCTGCAAAAGTTGATAACAGCTGATAGTATTCTGCCCGTAGGTTTCGCTTACAAAACTTTAAATGGTCATAACTCAGAAATCATGAGTCTGTCTCACTTGAAATTAATTCTTCCACAAACCCCTAATTTTTGGACAGGATTTAAGATTTCTTCAAAAATCATTGCTGCTAATCAGTCATTCTGCATAATATTAAATTAATATATGTATTTTTATGCAGATGCAGATCTAGATGCCTCAGTATCTTAACATTTTCTTTCTGTTATCAAAATAGCCCATAGGTGATTATTTGTGGACTTGCGTACAAGCATTTAAAATAGTTTGTAGCATGTATTTGTCTTCCGTTTATGTGAGAGCGAATGTGTATGTGACAGTGTGTGTGTGAAGGGCATCCTCACCGACGCTGGAGCTGAGGTCTCCATTCTCTCCGTCGGCCCCATGGTGGTTGGCGTTGCTGTGGTAGCTGCTCATCGCCTCCAGCTTGATCTTCTTGACCTTCATGGCCTCTGCGATGGCTGCGTTGGCAGCTGCTGCCGCCGCTGCTGTCAGGCCTAGAGAGAGGAGGCAGAGGAGACAGAGCGCTTACAGACCGCTACATGTCTGCTGGGGCTGAGCCACTGCACCTGCAAAACCTTTCAGAAACCTGCCCTGGCGAATAAAAAAAAAACAAAGAAGAAGGACTTTTGAAATAATAAAACAATGAATAATTTTATACACTATGGCGAATAAGCGCCTATGAGATCACAGCTTGGTTTTTCATCTTCTGACAGGGGATATCTTCACAGCAGGTTATCATGCTGATGGGATGGATCCCTGTGTGTGTGGCAGCATATGATTTTTATGAATGTCTCTCTGACTCCGGTATTCCTCGCCACTAGACTGATATATTTGTACCTTGATGGGAACAGATGCAGTCAAGATAATAGTGCATGAGGCAAGCATTTTGTGTGTACAACTTATAATACACAAAGAATGTGTATATATATAATAGAGGCAAGGTGATACAGTGTGACATGGGAGGTTTCAGGGAGAGAAAAGTGACACGGGTTCAATATCTGAACAAATACAGAGAGAGAACTGTGCCTTAAAAATCTTCTTGTCGAGGGTATTTCAATGATACCTTCTAATGTATTCAACAGATCTAATCGCCCTGAATAATGCCTAACATTGGTATTCAGATTCTTCACGGCTATATACTGTAGTGTCTCATAATAACAGGGCTCTTTTGAGAGTCAAGGCCAGTCATCAAGCAGAATGGAAAACTATAAACAGTGTACCAAGGATCCAAGTTCCTTTTATTCTTCAACACTTGTAAATGGCTTTGAGTGTGTATTACTTGAAGGGCCATGTGTGAAAATTAAATAAAGAATATGCTCCATAAAAAATGTGAGGAAATGCATGCAGTTCAATATCATCTCTATTACATTCTTTAAAAAAAAGAAACCCAACATACTCAGGACCTTTGAGGCAGGTAATTAATGAGGTAATAGGCAAAAAGACCCCATTGGCCATATGGGCACCAAAAACATAAGGATAGACTAAAAGATCATTTTTAACTGCCCATATAATGTGACAAACAGTTTTTTAAGTTACAGAAAAAAACTATAGACATATAAAAAGTAAATCTGTGTACCTTAACAATCTTGCCTCTGTAATATGGGCCGCACAAACGATCGTGCTGTTTTATGGTAGCTTCACTCTTGCAATACAGTAATTCTAACATACTCTTCAGCATGCATATCACTTGAAAAATTCTGACAAAATGCCAAATATCTTTGAGAATTTTACATGGATTCTCCTCAGGCCTGAGGCTGCTGTTTTCATGGGCAGACTAAATGACTATTGACTTCACATTTTAAATGATCATTCACATTTACACTGCCATCTCTGAATATATACTGGAATAGCAGTATTTGACATGGTCGTCCACCTCGATCAAAATGGACTTGATATGATTGATATAGTAAGACTGAGATTATAGACATACATATGCTGAGCACACTGCAGAGATCATAAAGCATTGGTTTGTCATTGTGGTAGTTCCAGGGTTCTGGTGTATTGAACGTGACTGAAATCTTTATTCATGAGGCTGGTCTCAAACAGCAGGGACAGATAATGCTAAAGCTCCTCTAGGCCTGGCGTGTCTCAGGAGAGTCCCACCACTCCTCTTGCCAACCACAGCAACAAAATCAAAGATGCACGGCGAGAAAAAGATATGTACCTATTAGTGGAATCACTCATATCCACAATACGGTGTATCACCTGCCCTTTTACAGAGGCTGCTTATAACTGGATATGCAGGTTTGCCTTACGTTTGACGCAGAACAAGGCAACGTCTGCGTTTATCATCACTAAGCTGTCACGTCTCCGTGATGGGACTCAAGAGCAGCTATTAGCCATGCATCTGAGGGGAGACACAAGTACAAGGAGAGGTAGAAATCGAACATGTGGCTCTAATAGATACACGCGAGCATGTGCACACACAGACACAAACACGCACACAAGAACATACCGGCCTGGGCACCCTCTCCTCTCATCCCCAGCTGATAGGCAGATGGCGAGAGTCACTCTGAGCCACTGACATGGAGGTGCATATAATTTAAAGCCTTGTTTGCATCTTAAAATACATCAGTACCATATTGACGTACAGTATACATCATGTCAGCGAGGGCCCTCTCGTTTGCAATGGGCCCTGGCTGCTGTTCAATATGCATAGGCAGAGCAGAGAAAAAAAAAAGCCATTGCCTCATAAGAAGGTGATACTTCTCCACATAATGAATGTGGCCTCTGCCCAGTCTGAAGGTCAGCCTTCATTTGTGTATAATGGGCAAGAGTCAACTGTTTTCCAAATGAGACGTATGCAGAACAGACTGCCGAGTAAATATTGAAATCACCTCTGGGCTGTTTGTGTGATAAATTCCCCCCACAAATCAGGTGCCGCTCAAAGCAGTGCCGCAGTGGTGCTTTCTGATGCTCTCTAACTTTGGCTGTGTGAAGACTGTGGTTTATTGCACTACAGCCTGTGTGTCCTCACTATTTCTTTTCTTAAAGTCAACAGGGCTATATTATAAGAACAACAAAAACAAAAGGAAAAAAAAGGAAACTGTCCATCCATAAATAAAGAGTAAGACATTGATTTGTTCTATTGTGAAACAGATGGAATGATCACTTTTCCATTTTTCATTTCTCATTCTGCTCCAACCTCCACCCTGTCTTTGACTAAGTGACACACTCCATAAATCGAAATCTTTGTTCTGATAATTGTTTCATTTTGCCAGATCAATTGTCATATCCACATAACACACACCTCAATACAGTGGATGTAATAAGGAAGCCAGGGAGATGTTGGCACCCAGCAACAAGTCTATTAAGCCACTAGAAGTCTAAACGTCAACAAGACCAATCCCACTCAATGCTAATCTGCATTCATTACTATGCAAACAAAACAATCCTGCCTCATATATTCTTTCAAAGTCACCTTTAGATTCAGACACTTTTCTCATATGGACGCACGGGCAAGTCAGAATCCTCCTGAGCACAAAACAAACAGCGCATCACAGCCGCATGTAGAGAGACACACCAGCCAGAGAACAGAAAAGGGAAAATTTCAACAAATAGAGAATAGCATGGCACTGTCACATGGGGAGCACAAAACAGCAAATAACAGAGACAAGGTCTGATGGTAGCCCTTGGAGCAGCTGTCATATTAAATAATAATGAAGGATCTATTAATATGCAAAGGAAGCAGCAGCCGACTGGCTTAACGCTGTCATGCCTCTGCATATTGTCAGGATCTTCATCATTAATTAACATGCTAGCTGCCCCATACCTGCGCCAATGTCAGAACATTCTTACAACAAACACCCCAATGCCTGTGCCCTCCGCAACTAACTCGTATAATTAAATTAAAATCAGATTAACTTCACATCAGTACACAAAAGACTGACTTTTACGACTTTCTCTAGGAGTGATTAAAAAAAGAAAATAACCAGAGCTTATCTGTTGTGTTTCTGTTCTGTCTCTGTTTGGGACTGCACCATGGGCAACAATGAAAACACACTTTATTTATCAGGCAAGCAGGATAAGTAGGGAAGAGACACTCCATGTCAATGAGCATGGCCGCCTAATTTTATGCATGGACTGGTGGCAGCACAGCAATGACAAACTGGGGTTGGGAACAACGCGACTCTTAGGTACACTGCACCACTTGAACTGTGCTATCTACATCATGACAAATTTAGTATCAATTACACAGCGCGCTAACCTTATGACAAGAAGCGGACTGAAAGAGGAGGGGTAGAGACACAAAGAACTGACACTAAATTACCTGGCGCATACTGGATCTATTTTAAAGCAGCTTGAAGTGACACCGGATTAGATGATCCACTCTAGAAGCTGACATGCTAATTGTACATCAAAAGAACATAAATATTACATATGTCTCCACCTACAGTACTTGTATGAAGCACCAGCTCTCTGAGGCACTGGAATCCACACACATACTTACAGTAAGGCAGAGCCAGACAGCATTGGAAAATATTGTTTTTATCAGTAAAGTACAGGATGCACCTTGGTTAGATGTAGGTGACATTCATTTCTCTAATGGTAAATGCAGTACTCTTGCGTTATTCAAAAGGTTGAAGCCATATCCAGGACATAAATGAATTATATTGAAGCTGCTGCTTAAGTAGTGGCCTGAGTGTGAGTGGAGGCCCTCTCCACTTTAAAGGAGATGTCATCTCAGTGTGGTGTCAGTCCACAGCAAATAATCCGATTTGGGGGCCAATCTGCCTGTAATGCATCAGCAACTGGAAAGGCTCCAACGCAGTCCCGGGGCATGAAAGCAAGCACGCACACATTCAGACACTCGTGCATACACACATATGAGGGTATTTCCTTAAATGGAAACCTAAGCATATTAAGATGTCCTTTTCTAAATGGAACTGGTGTCAAGGGCAAAGATACATATGTTAACAATGTGTTTTCACATAGGCCTCTCTGGTCCTGTTAGATTGTGAAGAAGACATCTTTCCACTGGGTTGAATATGTCATTGATTTTAATCTAATATGATTTGAGTCTAATGCCTATGTCTAATATTTAAAAAAAAAAAAAAAAAAAAACATTGGCTGATTACAGTTTGCATGAAGACATCCCAGCAAACAAAAATTCCTATAATAGTCAATTGAGTGAAGAATGCCACAGACGCACCAGCACAGTACATTTACAAATGTAACACCAGGAGAGAAATGACAAAACATTTCACGGAGTGTTTCGCTCTTTCTCTGCAGCCCAAATTAAACGGTGCGGAGTCTTGGGAGCATTGGTGAAGCCTCAGGAAAAGCCGCCGGCCCACATTCTGTCTGTGTATGCAGGCGTTAACTCATCTGAAAAAATGAACTAATATGACATGACATGGTAGTGTAACTATTTAAGATGTTTCTCAATGTCGGTTTTTTTATCATCAATCAGTATATTTGGACATGACGGGGATCAATTAGTCGCCTACTCAGATGCTAACTTATGTGTGGTCAATTATACTTGATTATTAATCTGTCAAAATCTGTAACTTCCTTGACGTTGAATGCTTAATATTATAATCAAAACAATAAATGGTTTAATCATAACACAGAAACTGATGGAAAAGTTCTGTCTTGCCACAGTTAGGAAGCTTAAGGCAGTTATGAGAAGACCAAAAACCTCAATTACTTTATCTCCGCCCCCTGAATACCCTGACTAAATGTCAAGATCATAGAGTCCCTCTGGGCTTAAAGGGGATGATATCAAAAGGCTTTTATGTTGCTTTATGTTCCACTAAATAACACAGGTCTTTCTCATCATTGTCCTTCTCTGTGTTCACTTCGGCCTTTAAGTTCGCCTTCTATACTACGGCGCGGATAGCCAGTGACCTCACCCTATTCCCAGAGTTCAAAGCACTAGCCTGTGAGCCTCCATTGTACTGAATCACAAGGATGGCCCAATCTGTGTTTAATATTGAACTTCAAACACCTCACATACGCTGCATTGCTGCTTCTTGGAGAAAGGGGGGGGGGGGGCACTTCTAGAGATGGAAAAATGTGTAAGCTAGGATAATTACAAGTCTGTTAAAATTGTTATACACTGAAGATTACCATGGAAAACCAGCTGTGGTGTTTTATCTCTTTGCAAAGTACTACAGTTAATAGTTGGTTAAATACAATGTGTACTGTACACTGAAGCTCCGTTCAACAGTACAATATCATTAAAGACATATCAAGAAGGAGAGCAAAATATGCAAATCAGAGCACTTACAGCCACCAACATCAAAGCAGTCACAATGAAGCCAGCCACAAATAGAACAAAAGCATTAGTTGCAATAAGACTTGGCCCAGGGGTAAGTTAGGGCACAAACGGTTGTTGTTGATTCTTGTGGCGATAAGCTTGCTTTAGCATCACCACCGCCTATGTACATATACCAGTGGAGTGGATTTAATCGCACTAATTAGAATGCACTCAAGGCAAAATGCAACATCTACTGGAATAATCTGAGAGAAAAGATCTCCACTCCAATTTATTCTCCCGCTCTTGGTTTCCGGGGGTTGAGCAGAGGATCTGTTTTTGGTAAACGAGTGAGCGGCTGGTGTCTGGTGGTTGGGTGCATGTGTCACATTGGACTGGTTGCCATTTCGAGGACAAGCTGCGGGGAGGCCACTGGTAGGGAGGTTGAGTATGTGTGTACATGAGTGTGTGTGTGTGTGCGTGACAGAAAGAAAGAGAGAGATAGAAAAGACCCAGACAGAGTGAATCAGAGCCTTAGCAACAATGACAGAGCGCTACAGACTAAGACCAACCATACCTGTGGGTGGGATCATGCCAGGGGACATGAGGCCAGGGACTGAGTGGGGCATGATGTGGGGGTTCTCCGGTGATGTCACACTCTGGGTCCTCTTCGGAGGCCGGCCGGGTCTGGAGCTAAAACACCGGGCAGAGAAGGAGGAGAACGTGGGTGAGCGATGAGGAGGAGACTGGCAGGAGGAGGAGGGGTTGTGTGGGTGGTGGTGGCGGGGGGGTGTTAACATTTGGTGCACTCCAGAATGCAATTCCATTCCAAATAGCTAACATGTACTGTAAATAAATTTCTTTTCAAGGACAGTTGCTTTCTGCAGCTCAACATAATAGACTTCCATAACTAATTAGATTACACGGTGAATTCATTTCCTTTATTGAAGATCAACCACTTTTTGATGCATAATTCATAACCCGTACCTCGTTACCTGTTCCTCCGTATTAATATCCCCACACTATTTGAATTGCCTCGTTTGCATATGCTAAAATCCAGTGCGCGGCCCTCGGCCTGGAAATTACATGTTAACTTGTTATAATTATTGCAGTCAGGCCACTATTGATTTATGAGACTTTTAAAAACCAAATATGTGTAGTTCTGGTAATGAATGATATTTTAAGGTTCTTCAGGAAATTAAAAGGCAATGGCTGCCTTAGGAAATGTTCTGCTTGCTTGATTTAATGCGTGCCTTAGCTGGAAGGTGGTATGACAGAGTGATTCAGACCTGTTGGACGGTTCTGATGGGGGAGTTTTATTACACCAAACGAGGGGCACAGATCCAGCCGTGATAAATGACTGTGCCACCTTACTGTGGAGGAGAAAAGGCCTTCAAAGCAGATACACCCCTGACTTTCCACACATCTTACTCTTTCACTTATTAATACAGCTTGGAGTTGCAATCAATACCTACTTTGCTGGCTTATAGTTACAAAGAAAAGCCTACAGGGTGAAAAAAAAATGCAATGAGTATATAATTAGGGGGCCAAAATCCTATAGAGGTAGATTCTTTATGAACAAGGAGCTGGATGTCTTAGCTGAAGATGAATTATGGTGACTTGACACAGGTGACATATTGGCTTCATACATTATTTCACATACAATAGTCCATTTCCAAGCTTTACCAGGATACTAAGTTCTCTCTAATATGAACTGAGTTTAATCCATCTTTAAAACACCAAAGGGTTTCCGTAGTGTGATATAACTATGGGAGGAAACGTGGACAAACGGGGGTACATTTTACAAAGAAAGGACAGGGCCGGAAATCAAACCCGGGACGTGCTGGCTGAACTTCTGTCCGGCCCTTTTGAGTGAAGACCGCATTCAAGTTGATTTGTATTCTGTTAATAAGGTTTGAAGGGGTGTGCCGACATGCTTACACAGTGATGTCACTGTCAAGTTTGTTGTAAGGTGTAATTTCTTTTGTCTAACCTCGAGCAAAATCACTTCACAAACATATCTTAATAGGTGCTAATTATTTTGGTGGCATGATCCATTACTGTGGTCATAAGAACCATAAAACGGTATTTTATTACATTATTTGTTCATTTACTTACTGTACTGTTGTTGGTAAACTTGTTTATTACTTTGTCATGATTTGAATCTTTGTCAAATGATTTTCAACACGTTTACTGACGTATGGAGATTTTAAAACGGTTTATGAGCTGTTTATAACCAACAAAGGTTTCAAATTAAATTAATCAATGTAACCAACTGATGAGCTGTTCTGATTTCTTTCAACAATGATGGCTCATTCTGGACTTTATCAACCAGTACATATGAAGCTGTTTGTGTTACAGTATATTTCACTACATTTCCCAAAGGCAGTATCTACACGGTGATGCAGTGTTTTAGTTCAGATACCACACGGCCTTAGTAGTTGAATTTATTCAGCTGTGTCTTGTGAGGTTTATTTACCTCAGTCCTGCTAATAGAGTGCACTCGCTCTATCTGTCTGAATGTGCTGACTCTCTCATATACCGGCTCTGGAGGTTTTAGAACTAAAAGCAGACCTTCACCCATCTGTGTCCCTTTGGAGGGAAAATACACAAGTGATAGAAAGAAGTGGTGAGAGGGAGAGCGAATGACAGAAAGTGAGAGGAAGGCAGTGAGAGAGAGAGAGAGAGAGAGAGAGAGAGAGAGAGAGAGGGGCAGAAAGAGAAATGAGTGCCCGCACAACCTAGGAACGTCTGGAAATGTAATTCCTATTTCTATAGAAGCACCTCTTTGATCTTATGAGAGAGAGAGATCGCACACAGTTTTGCTGTCATCACTTTCACTTGTACTCTGGCTGAATTATTTATGAAAGACCTCAATAGAGGGTATGTGATGGGTAAAAGGCTTTTTTTTTTTTTTTACCAACAATACTAAAAGCAAAAAGGCCCTCAAATGGACAAAAAAATGTCACATCAACCTTAGATCATGTCAAAGGATGTGAACCCAGGTACAAAGACCCAGTTAAGTAAAGGTAATGTTTAGATAGGCTGCAAGAGAATCTGTCTGTGTGTTTAAAGGGATAACATTTCAGCTACTCTCTGCACACCAATAACACTGGCTAGCCATGAAAGAAATACACCAACTGAAAAGGAGCTTTGAACTGAGGAACCTCCAAGCAACAGGAAAGCCTCTCAGAAGTTTAGCCTCTCAAAGGTTATCGTCTCCTTTTCTTATGACTGAGTGTCTAAATGTACAGAAACGGCATACACTTCATTATACAGTGTGTGTCATCAATTCCACAGCCTCGTGATTCATGTAGTTTGGCGTAATGTTTCTTACCAGTATGTAACTGAGTTTTAAATGCCACAGCTGAGGCATACATGCTAACATCACTGCAGATCTGCAATGGTCAGAGCCATCCAGGCTAATAAGCTGGGTCCAGAGAGGAACCCAACCTGGCCTCAAACAAAAGAGCCAGGCTATTTATCAAGCAGCAGATGCTGATTCCCTAAATAGCCTGGCACAGAAACCGCTCCAAACTAGGCCATTATTGCAAAAAAAAAAAAAAAAAAAAGATAGCACAACTGGATTTATGATTGGAATTGTGGTACTTCTCATGTCTTTTCTAATCTTTCTTTCCTTCTTTTCATTTTATATTCTCTACTTTAAAATGGTTCCGAAAATAAGAACCTCTGAGTTTAAAATTGGACTTATTTGGACACTATTATTTCTGTATTGGAGGTCAATCATGAAAGAATTTTATTCCCTGCTTTATTTATATTTATACTAAAGATATTCAGGGCTCTCATGTCTCTGGCTTCAATTAAGGAAACAAAATAGGCCCCACCAGCTTTGGGCTGAGGCCACAAATATGTTACACATCTATTCTTTCTTTTTTGTTTCGCTACCATGGTGAAAAGAAAATAGCGGTGAACTTTCCCTGAACCAGACTTCCTTTAATGGCCCGGCCGTGTGTTGACCCAGCAGAGTCGGCTGGAACCTGATACTATCCAACACACTACGCTGCGCAGGCAATCAGATTACACGGGGCCCAACAATACACTCCACACGAGTCCAATTTCAGCGCTACAATGCAATAAAAGCACAATAATTAAATTCACGTTCTCACCCCGTTTACAGGAAGCCAACACAAGGTGATAGGCATAATAAGAGGTATAATATCGCATGAGATATCAGGACGGTTTTTAATCTCATGGCAAAATTCTGACATCTCACTATCAGACTCTTTTCTGTCGAAGGAAGCAGTGACTGAGATCTTATTACCCAGAACGCCGTTAATGCAGTGATTATGATCTGTTATAAATCAATTGAAACCACAAATGTAATGTTTAGCCCAAGTGAGCACACTCCCTTAGTGGATTTAGTTACACACAAAAATCATCTGCTCCTCCCATCTTCGGATAGCTTCAGGAATTCAACCTGATTATGTCAATAGTGACTCCAGTTTGCAGAGAAAGAGCATAATATTATTTCCTGGTGGTTATGATTGAGCTATTAACCTTTTATCTCAGTCTTTTGTTTGACGTTTCTAAAAGGTAAGGATGAAGATATTTATTCCATTTCCGCCCAGTCGGCCAAAACAAGCGAGTGAATCATTCCGTCTGGGGCTTGAGTAAACAAAAGGCCTCTCCAGGTCTCTGCCAATCAGGCCTTATAAAATATTAACCCAATGTCATTGCCCTTTTAAAATCTCTCACCTAGAATTCCCTAATTGTTCCTTTTCTTTATCTCTTCAGTGCAGAGAGTAAATAAATTAACAAAATAGCTTTTATCGCCCTGAGTAACCTTTTAACTGAAGGATTATCTGGGGTTTATTTTTCATTTCTCTCACAGCGATAGCAGAGCATGCCCCATTGATTGGTTTGCTGGGGTGGTGACCAGCCATGAAAACAAGGTCTTATTGATAAAACAAAGCAGCTCCTTACCTTTTAAGTGCCAGGTCAGGCAGAAATTCAGAGGCCTCAGACCATCAGGGGCCTGAATATGCTGAGTTTATAGTTTGTTTTTTATTTGGCTCAATCAAACAGTTTAACAATATGCGCGCAACTCCCCTGAGAGGTTAACTATGTTTGTTGAAAGACAGGGATAACATGGCTGGGGTGTATTACTACCAATTTAAAATCCCCACAGATAAGATAACAGGGTTGGTTGAGGCAAAAAAGATGAAATGTTTCATTTTAATTCTTGAAATTAGCTTTTTTAGAAACAAGCTCTACTGTTTGTTTTCTCCACTTTGAAGAAAAAGCTGCCTTATGGCAATAAAAGTCAAATTGACATGCAAGTGTAAAAATGAAACTCAAGCTTGAGTCAATTCTGGTTTTTACCACTGTGGATTTGTGGTGATTCGTATATGTCTAAATAATTATCAGCTGATTTGAATGTGATCTCAGTTCTCTGGTTTTCACCTTGATCAGGTGCCTTTGGTTTTGCAATGGAGAACACAGTAATGTTAGCACAGAAGCACAGATAACATCCCTGCCTATGCAAACTAACAGATGAGGAACCAAGAAGTATTTTATTAATGATCTACATGTTTCCTTTTAATTTTTTTTTTTTTTTTTTACTTCTTACAATATTAAACATTATTTAAGCAGCTATTTGATAATTGATTAATCATTTAAGTAATTTCTCAAGCAACAATGTCAAGCATTCTCTGGTTTGAGCATCCTAAATGTGCATTTTTATTTGCTTTTCTCTGTTTTTGTATGAATGCAAACTGAATATCTTTTTTGGGTTTTAGTCTGGACAGGCTAAAGAAGCAATGCGAGGATGTCACCTCGGGATTTAGGAAATTAAAATTAATAAAATAACAGGCATTTTTCACTTTTTTTAATAGACCACACAATTAATAAATTATAAAAAAAAAATAATTGACAGAATAACTGATAATGTTAGATAATAGTGATGTGACATAATAATCATAATGATTTGACAAAACAAAACCACAGAAAATGACAGGAATATATGTTGCCTTCAACAAAAAGGGGGGATAAAAAGATGATTTATATTTCCTGCTGACCTTGGCAGTCTATTGGTTGTGATGATCATAATCTCAGAGTCACAGTGTGATACATGGGAATGTATTCACTCATCCATCTTTTTCATGCATCCATCTATCCTCACCCTCATCTTGTATCTGTATTTGCATTGAACCTATTCTTGGATTATCTCAATCAGCTTCCCCTTGCACCTGTCAAACACCGCCTCGCACAGGTAGCCACATGGCGCTTATCTGATCTAGATAGCTGGATTACAGCGAGTTTGTGAGTGCGAAGAGAAAAAAAACCCCACACTTTTATTTATTAGGGGTAGGAACAGCTGCATCCGCCTGCAAACTGTGAACCTTTGTTACGGAACAATATATCACAGATCAAATGGTGTGAAATCAAAGGCGGGAGAGAGTTAGCATCAATCCCACTAAAACCCCTTTTAAAGTGCTGTCTGTGCTCTGATCCCTGTGTGGACTAATGTGCAGGGTTGAGATCAGTAGTAGTTGGGAGAGTGGGTGCCTTCCTAGTGCCTTTGTCTGGGCTCAGGCCTGATTAGAGCCACACTGGGTGAGACCATCACAGAGTCTGATGGTACGGAGGAACTTGGAGCCTGTCACACTCCTTCTACTGTCCTCAAGCCTGTGTCATGAAACCACAGCCAGGCTTCGGGAGAAATCCACTGTTACAGTAGCTACAAAGAGCTTACCCTTGTAATCACATTCTATTAGAGCTGTTTGAAGCCTCTCAGCTGTGAAATAGAATATAAAAAAGATCTAAAACACGATAAATTGCTGATTATTCCCATGCATCATTAATGTTAAAAGCTGATTTCATAATTGTATGTCCCATAACTACAAGTCCAAGATTGTTTAGTATCACATCAACAGACTCTGATAATGAGTAAGCAGACTCCCTACATCACGGGAACTGATGAGGAAAGCCTAATTGGTTGACTTTTCCATGCTTAATGGATGATTCTCTTAATTAAAAAGATACTGTACCAAATGTTAGAAATCAGATAGCGCTTAAAGTAAATGCAGTTAATCAAATGTATGAGAATGAGCAGTTCCAGGAAAGCCTAAATGAGATTGGTAGATATGATTTTGCTCCAATATTTATTAATTGCAAGTGCCTTTGGTTAGCAAAACAGAACAGGTCTTATCTTCAAACTGCGAGGAAATTTCATCTAACCACTCTCACTGATCTCTCTTTTTCATGAACTGCGATGCATATGAAACAAGTCTTCAAAACAAGGCTTTAAAAACTTACCCAGTCAGGGTGCCTTTGAGGATATTTAATTAAAATCTAATCCTGCATTCATTAAGGCTCACATAAATTAAGCTGTCATTCATAAGATTTATGGATTCTCATTTGCATATTGCATACAATTCATCAATTACTCAAGTATGAAAGGAGCGCATTTCCCTTGGAGCTGCCTGCTAGCCTGCCAACATTTGAAATGAGAGAAAGAGCACGACTGTCAGGCATTCACTGCAAACTTTTCCCCACAATGTCTGTGCACTGATTAATCTCATTTTCTAGGCATCCCTTACAAGATTGTACACAGTCCAGCTGCACTTTTCAATTATTTCTCCTGTCCTCTCAACTAACTTTGAAAGCAGGACGGGCTAAATGTGGACTGGGGGCTACTTTAGTCTTTATGTATATAACATGTCTTTTTGCCAGGATAATCATAAATTAGAGAGAGGGGTTTTAGAGATCCTAATGGAAAGGAAATGTAGTAATTTTATTGCAAATCCCATCAGGCAAATATTCTGCATGCTATAATAGCATATTTCCTGTCACATTTAGAGAGGAATACATCCAGCAGGCATTCTGACAGAGGGAGAAAGAGCGAGAAAGAGATAGAGGGGGAGGGTGGACGGATGAGAGAGAGAGAGAGAAAGAGAGTTGCAGAGAGAAAACAAAAGAGAGGGGGAGAATCTTAGTGCTAAACACATAAAAACTCCCTTTTTGGACATGAGGCTATGGGAAACACAGTATGGAGTAAGTGCTTAAACCAAGCGAAGCGTGAACGCATCTAAGATAAAAGGTCAGGCAAAAACAAACAGACCACTCGCGAGGACGAATGGAATTAATTGACTCATTAATATGCATGGCTAATAAAGCTCAAAATCCTAAAACAAAAATCATTGTCAACCATTCCCTTTTAATGGCTCTTATTTTCAGCTTGAGAAGAGCTAGTCTACAGGGTGTATCAATCTTAGGAGGGGTGGAGTTCCTCCACCAAACAGGCTTGGGGTAACCTCAGTGTTGTATGCTCATGTCCTCCCCAGCAGACAAAGGCAGAGTTGTTCTGGTAGAGGGATTAATTGAGAATTAATCCCAGTTTCTGGCAGTGGAACAGACCGGCAGTTAGAAGTGAAAGTCATCCTGAAGGGTAGTTAATTGGTTCCCCATAGCAAAAGCTTTGGAGAACAGAAATCAAGCTGCATTTTCATTAATCCTCCCCATTGTTTTGTGAAATTGTTGTGGAGAGTGACTTCAGATAGAGTCAATAGTTAAGGCTTTTAATTTGCTTTTAATTCTGCCAGTGGGGTGACAATTAACAAACCCCAAAGAACAATAGCTGTGAAAATAATGCGTTCGATTGACTCTAAATGACTCTGAAATCAAAAACCGATAAGCAATTAATATACTGTACTCTACAAATGGTAAGTACCTCCAACATGCTTGATGCGCTCCATCTCGCTCTCCCTACAGCTCTCTCTCACTTTCTCTATCACTCTCTCACCACTCAAGCTTTTGAACTTTGGGAATAGCACCACCAGATTGTCGGATATGATTAATTTCAGGTCTAAATGGACACAACAGACAGAAAGGGTGATGTAATCATAACACGAGGAGACACAGTGACTAACAGCAGAGGTGGAGGAGGAAGAAAAGGGAGCGAAAAAGAGGGACAGAGCATAAGGGAAGAGAGACAGAGCAAAAGATGTAGGCAGAGAGACAGCAACGACTCACAAACACACTCCAAATTCAAGCTAAACAGGAAGACCATGGTGATTAGCATTAATTGCACTGAGGATTGGAATCCTGTGTGAAACATTAAACAAAAATTATCTACTGTTTATTCACTTTTTTTCCTGATTTTCTTTTTTTCAATAATTAATGAAAAGTAAATACTTGGAGGAGTCCAAAAATGATCCAGGGAGGAAAAGAAATGTTTACATAATCAGGAAAAATGTTCCTGTCTTCTCTCTCTCTCTCTCTGTATACATGGAAAGGTTAGGGCTCGAGCCTGTTTCTCGCTGTTTCTCACTGTTTCCCCATCAGAAGTAACAGTGTCTGTTCCCCCGAGTGTCGACTGCTGTGAGAGTGTTTGCATATTTAGATACAAGCAGCCCTGTTTATGCAGCCCCACTCTCTGCTGCTCAAGTTCACTCCAACGCAAGCCCTGATCAATTTGGCCAGATGTGCTTTAAATGCTGTTTACAACAATAACATCGCGGCTAACAGAGCAGAGCCTAGCGTGCAAGCACACACACTTCCCAGAGAGAAAGAGAGAGAGAGAGAGAGAGAGAACTTCAGAGGGAGCCCCCGGCCTGCACATTCCCAGACGAGCATTTGTACTGAGTTAAAGACGAATCAAAGTCCGACTCCTCTGCAAGACACGGAAGAATTGGATTCCGTCTGTGTACATCTTTGTGATCCTCCCGGAAGAATCTCTGACTACAAGCAAAGAGAGGAAACAACAGGAACTCAAACTAGAGTCTGAAGTGGGGCAAATTGAAGGTGGCACGTACCAGTTACAGGTTTTATTCCTGATGAGTGACTGGCATTGAGCGCAAAATATAATGTCAGACTCACTGAAATCCCCACATACATAACAACTGCTTTCAACAAGCTGCCGTGCGTTTCACAAATAACTCTGTTTGGGTGAGATACTACGTTCCGTGAGACTTCAGATTTCTCTTAAAAGCATCATAAGAGATAGAAAAAAAAATTCCATTTAAGCCTGGCAGGAGAGCAAATAGGCCAGCTCAGCAGATAGCAGTGAGGCTGCTGGTGTCCTCTTGCTTGATGATATAATTCTTAATGTACAGCCTGACTAGACATAAATCTTACCCAAGCATCGCCTCACCTGTATTCTTTTCTCTCTCTCTCTCCCTTCCTCTCTCTCTCATGATGAATTGTTTGCTACATCTCGGAGACTAAAACCCTTCAACCTCTTCAAACCCGGGTTTCTAATAACGCGTAGGTGTTGGGGAGAGGTGACAGCATGATGAATATCACAACAGACAGCTCCAATATGGGACAATTTTACCAGATCGATATCTCACTGCAATATCAGAGAAAAGGAGCTGATATTAGTCTACACAGTGTATTACAGATGGGGTACATTTCTTCTCTCTGCACTCCCAGTGAACCTAGGCTATATTTCATCCATGTCGGCAATGGTTTACACACTCACAAATGCTCTGGAAACAAATCATAGCATGGTAGCCACGCCAGATGCATCTGCTTAAAATTATCCATATGTGTGACGATCCCATAACCCCTTGTTCAACACGGCGATGGACTTGCAAATAAACTGTGAATCACATTAGAGGATGTTACAGACCATTATTCCTAGTGAGAACAAATGTTTTGTCACATTCTAATAGAGTGATCACGGGGCTCATGTGGGAGATGCGGCAGCTTTTGAAAGGAAAGCTGAGGCAAAAAGGGATTCTCACCTTTGAAAAAAAAAAGTGAAAGTTTCTTTGAGTAAAAAGCTGAAATAAAGGTGAATATACAGAATATTTGCTGCAAATGTCAGTAACTATTCAATACACCATTTCACATTGGGTACAATATCAATGTGAGTGAAAATTTTCAAACAGGAATTTTACCTCAGTCCTTTAAAATTTTGTTAAATGAATTAGGTCCACAATAATTAAAGCCGTCCAAAACAAAGAAAAACTTGGGAAAAAACCTTTTTTTATAAATTATTTCTTCCATGGTTTTTGGTGCGATAACAACATTTTTGCTTAATAAATCCAATAATAATAAATAAATAAGTCCAAGTAAACTTTTAATCAAATACATATCTGTGTACGTGTGTCATTAGAGGTCTGAGTTTAATTTGCAGTAAATTATGGTTCAGGGGATTCATCACAGTACAAACATTTGTTGAGCCCTCGATGAATAAATCAATCACAAACACTCTCTGACAAATTAACTGACACAATTCTCTTTGTCAAGCTCCGTGCGAAACGCCGTGGTCAAGTAACGCGTGCCTGCAGAAATAGAATGAGACACCTTTTACTTCCCAGGGAGACCGATGCATATAGGGAGAGAGAGAGAGAAGGAATGACAGAGAGAGTGCAGACGTTGCTAATGCTTAATATCTTCCCTCTCCAGGGGGCCAGGGCTGAGGGCCCCTCTGCTGTCAGCTGCAATAGGACCAGTCTTTTTGTGAGTGCCTAAGGTTCCTTAAGGGCTATTAATGGAACACAGTATCCCTTGTGTAAGGAACTTGTCAGTGTTTCATTAGAGACTGATAAACATATAATACATAAGTGTCAAACAGTGTGTGCAGTGCAACGCAACGACGGGAGGGGAACAGGATTTTGGGATTGCAGTACGACTGCCATTCCCATGCTCTATACTGACTATATTAATGATTTTACAAAGAGGGAGGAGTGCGGGGGACACATCAAGACCTGTGGAGCATGGTGTTGGCATCACAGAGAGGAACTCTACAACTGGGGTGCAGCTTGGCAAACACTGAGTTGTATTATAGTCCTGAACGGTGATCTGAGTAAAGAAACGTATTCTTGGGTCGATATCTAGCCAAGATAAGACAAGCTGGCATATCTCTGTTGTTCTCTTCTAGCAGACTGCGCCCACAAGAACAAGAAAAAGAAATACATCATATTCAATTTAAGTTCTTTTTTCACCACTACTGAACAAATCAGCCCACAGCTGGGACTCTGGGTCTAGTTCACAAAGTCCTTTTGATCATTTTGTGGCAGTAAGAGAGTTTGGAGTCCCATGGAGTATGGGACCAAGCTGATCTTATTATGATAATTGGGATACATCAACTTCAGATAGCACTAATGGAGTGAGATTTCAGTGATCAAGAGCACATATTCGACTGTAGAAGCAAGTTCACTTTTTTAGAAGGAGTTATTATGCAATGCTCTGGTTGTGTTCCCAGTAGGCAGCTACTGAGACCGCCAGCACAAGCGAGAGTATGCTTTTAGCTTTGGTGTTGGAAGCGATGCTGCACTCCGTGACGTTTAGCGCTGAAGAGAAGTGTTACTGTGGTGAAGTTACATCTATTTTCCCCATGAGTGAGTAATTGGTTACCATGACCATTAATCAGTTAATCTTCTCTTTTTACCCCCTCTCTTCAACAGAGAAATATCAGAGGTTCAATAATTAAAAACGTGTCAGGTGAAAGTCCAACGCGCTTCCTCACACTGTATGTTCTCACATTCACTGCTTTGTTCATCTTATTAACCTCCTCTCCGCTCGCCGCGCCTTTAAATGAAATCTTTAGCCCCTTACATGTGAAATTAAAACTGCCCTCCCTTGAGCGCTTTTAATTATTCTTCTTCAGGAGAAACTTCCACTTCCACTTTTGTCAGGGCGGCCTTCTTTCTTCCCAGTCGTCCTTTTTTCTCACTCCCACTCACTGCCCAGGTCTGTCATGCTTCACTCCTCCCTCCAACCCGTTGCTCCCTTTTTTTTTTTCTTTTTCTCTTCTTCTGCGGGTCTGTTTAATTCTCACCTTGCTCTGCCCTTGTCATCAAGCCGTTGAAGCACAAAGCCAGGAGCAAGGGAGTGTTTACTCATTTCCCCACTACATTACCCCTCCTATTAATCACCACATGGAAACTTCTGGACACTGAAACATCTCTGCAGTCACTGCCCCAGCTGCCCCCTATGCTAACAGGGCCAACTTTGAATAACTGGCATTCTGTACATTTTCTTGTATTATTAAAGTTACTACCACAGTCAGAGTCCACTGTGAGCACCAAGTTGTAAACAACTTGTTTATCCAAGTAAACCCCCTCAATTAGGATAATTTGTCATTATCTTGAAGGGTTCAATATGTCAAATATTTGAAAATCATCTTTTTTTTTTAAATCACTCAAATTATGCCTTTGCGGAAACTAAACATAACGATGGCTCTTGATAAACACAAAGTTGAAGTAAACATGAGTTGGTTGACATTGAAATGCATGATACATTATGTGCACACAGGACGGGCAGAGGTTAGTGTCTCTAATTAATCAAATTTAATTGCATGTAAATTGTATTTTAAATGCAGATGAGGAACAAAATAAAAAGCTGTTTTTTGAGGAGGAGAACGCACCCTCTTGTTACTCTTCACTTGTTCTATTTGTTGAGATCAGAGTAGAAAAATAAACAGTTTATAAAAGTAAGCTATGTCTCCAGCTGCTGTCGAATATCAAGGTTTTTACAGAGAAATACTTGATTTTTTTCTATTAGTATTTTTATTCTGTTCTTTAAAAAAATGAAAAAAACAATAGTGAGAGAGAATTCAATTCAGAGCCCTACATGTCCACACTGCCCTGTGAACAAGGCAAAGCTGCTGCAAAAGATTCTTATGAAATTCAATTAACACACCAACAGCTTTCCTTTTCTCTCCTGCCCTAATTCCCACATTCCCGCTGAAATGACTGCATTCCCAGCGATTATGCTAACCACTTGGAGTGCACCATAAATTCACAGGTCTGGGAAAGGCTGTAACGAGAGCTCCTTAAATATGGGAAGGAGACGTTTGAGAAGATGGATCGCCGTGGGCTAGCGGTCGACCGGCAGTGGGCAGGGGGAACTTGTTTGTGAAACACATGCTACTAGCTGCTATACTGCCTCTAATGAGGCTATGGACATAAGCAACATTATCATTAATGATTGAACCCCTCCTTTTCCAGCTTTCTCTTCATTTGTTTTTTCTTTTCTTTTTCTGCCACAGCCCCCTGTCCTTTTGCAATTACTGTTTTACTGGATAGCCCAAGGCGGCAGGCAGCATGTGTGTCGGCTATATATAGGAGAAAGAAAGAACCCAAAATATTTGAAATTCAAATAAATGAGTAATGTAAATAGTTTTGAGAGAGTTTACCCAGTGAACAATGGCCCCTTATGAGACACAAGTGCAACAGAGGGAGAGAGAACTGGACTGCTGGTGTGGGGATCGGAGCGGTGGGGGTTGGAGGGATGATCCAACACAATGTGGCCCTTCTCCTAAAGCAACTTGTTATCAGGCGCTACGCAGAGCCCCCCATTCAATCTGCATTTAAATACATTTCAGTCCACTCACTCATTTGCATTCATTTCTCCCATTATATTTGAAAATGGCCAAATGTCTAGCCAGCACAATGTGGGAGCCTATCACCGGCCAGGGGAAGCCCACACCTGATGCCAATTTAGCCCGCTTGGATCTATTCATTGCCATGGCCTGATCTGACAACTCCAGCTCTTCCCCATCCAGGAGACTTTTCAATTGGATCTGCTTGTGGTGACAAAATTGTTTTGCTCATTGAGTTTTCCTTTCTTCTTCTGTCCCCGCCCCCCCCTTCCGTCTCGCTCTCCCTCTCTCATCGTCACTCCCTCCGTCTGTGAGTATGGGTGTCTATTTGGGAGCCATGGGAAAAGGAGAGGCAAATGATTCTCAGTGGCTTCTGATTTCCACTATTTGTTCAGCATTAGGCCCACTTATCTCTGAAAGAAAAAGCAACATGTGGAGAGAAAGTGACAGGCAGAAACTCAGCCTCACTAACAGGCCTATTGTGTGCTGAAGATCTGCATTCAAACATGAGGGGCCCTCTAACTCTTTCTCTCTCTCACTCACTTTCTCTCTCTCTTGCCATAAAACGCGCACATACTTGTGCATAGACCACTGCTGCAGTCAATTACTGCTGCTAATCTGTACTGCAATGGAGAGTAAATATTTCATTACTTTTTCAAATAAACAGTTGGTCTGAGCCCATGAAGTGTCATCTGTCCTGTGAAAGGAACGGTGACGTTCACATTCAATTACACTATAAAACCGCCAAGCTTCTGAAGTGGAGTTTTTTGTACTGAGAGCACACTACTTAAATCATTAGACTTGGTAGCAACATCTTGAGATGAAAAGCTGAGTGGAGAGCCCACCATTTACACTACAGCACCTTTCTTTGGCCCAAAAACATTCTGTAAGCGCTGCCCCCAACTCCCCTTCCTCTTCCACAATAATGCCCTCTTCCCTCGCTTTTATGCCTCACAGAAAAGTTCATCAGAATTGGTGTCTACGCAGCTTAGCAGAGACACACAACACTTTTTTCTCCACGACATACTAAGTAGTGTTGTGTGAGATTAGCAGATGAAATAATGCATGGAGGGGTGAGGGCAGGAGGGGAGGGGGACTGGCGGGGGGTTGACAGAGAGATCCCAGAGTCTACTGCTCATTAATCACTGCAGCGTCTTTGACCTTTCATTTGCCAAGGGCGCAAAGAGAGGAGGAGGAGGGTGGCCGCTGCTGCTAACGCTGCCCAGGAAAGAAGAAAGGCGAGCTAGAGCGAGGGAAAAGGCTGGAGAAGAAGCAAAAAGATGACCAAGAGACTGTGTCGTGGTAGAGAGATATACTGGAGTCCAGAGAAGACACCACAACACATTCTTAATGAAGAGTGAAATTAATCAGCTTCACGGGCTGTTAGATGAATCAGGCATTTCCCAGCCCCTAGGTGGTATCAGCTGCTCTGCTCCGCTCGCCAGGCCTGATAAAGACCGATAGGCCCCTTGCCCATTTACACATGTTATTAAAAGAATTACAAAGATGTCTGCTCGGCTCCCTCCCTTCACACTAGCCTGGGCTTTGGGAACCGGGTGCTGGAAATGGCAGGGGGGTGTGACATTAGCGTTAGGCATATTTTTAGCGTCTGGATGCTCAGCTCTTAGTTACCAGGTGGGATGGGATCACCGAAGGCAGCCAGGCAGCAGTGGTGGTGAGAAAAGCTTGACACATTACAGCTATCGAAAAGAAGTGTGTGTATTTGTATGCGTGTGACAGAAGAAGTGAAAGAGAAGAGAACAAGTGAAAGAGAGAGAAGTTGTACAGCTGTAAAAGCTGGATTCTGACCCTGCTTTCGACACTTGTGTTGATTGATATGTAGAACGATGCCTGTTAAACATCATTACATCTCTATTGTCTATTGTAACTTGGAAACACACTCCTGTAATTAGATAATGAAGACTCAAATGTTTCACAACGAGAGCGCTATAAAAAATACTCTGGTCTAAATAATTAAGCTACAAATAAGCACGAGATAATGCAGGCTAATCAAGTGAAAATAATGACACTTACAGAATAAATACAGGGGAAATGAGTGACACAAGTGTAGTATAGCTTAGCATCAAATATGGTGGGCAGTTATTAAAATACATTTAAGCTTATTTTTAACCCTAATTGATGTTCAAGGTTAATCTAATCAGACCAATTGTACCTCTGAAGAGCCTGCTCCAATTTAATTGGCTATTTTTATTGCCTCAGCGAGATTTTAATTGAAACCAAAGGGGATCTAACAACAACTGTGACATGTTGATGTCTGGGGGATAGTTATAAATATGTGACAAAATATGTGCATTATTAATGTGATTTCTTAATGCATTATTGTAATGTGTCCCCAGAAACACAGAGATATTACTTTACGCAACAAGGAGGGGAGGGGCAAAAAAATCATTTCATCCTGAATATGTCAACAAAATAATACAGAGACATTTTCCTCTGACTCCAGGCAAATCTAGAGATTTAAAAGATTAACATTCCAAAGAGAAATTTGAATTTGTCAAAAGAAAAGCTAGCAGAAATGCACAGTGCCACGAATACTGTAGAGGCACAAATCTACTTTTTAATGTACATCTTGAGACTGTTGAGAAAACTGTCCTCCTTGTTGATAAAAGTGTTAAGTCAGCTGTTAGCATATTCAAAGCTTTTGGGCTTCAGATTATGTGATTCAAGAATAGTGTTACCATCTTCATTGGAAAAGCGATGAGACCATAAAAAAGTGTCATTGATTCAAAAGAAGAGATTACATTGTGTCTGACACAGGCGTGAACATTAGCATGAGACTCCTGGATCAAATTCTGCATGGCAGCAGTAGCCATTGATGATATCGATCAGAATCATGGCTACGACTATACATGGGCCACCAGTTAGCACTATGGAAAGGTGCTTCCTCTCCTGACAGAGATTTGCAGACATTTTCTCTTATATCTGTATGAATGGCTCTTCAATTTTTTTCCCATTTGGCAGAACTGTGATATTAGAGGTAAAAGGCTTATTAATTGCATGCCTGCTTCCTGCTGACAGATCCACAGAGAATTTAGAGGCACGCAGGATTCAGCGCTGGTGGAGTGTTGTTATTTGTCCTCAAAGGGATGACAGCTAGTCTTTGCCAGTGCTTTAAATATCAGACCTATTTCCAGACCTGAAGTTACCGAGGTTAGGATAAGAAAAGATAAAGGGAGAGGCAAATAGGGAAACTAAGAGAAGTGAGAAATAGTAAAAAATATTAGTATGGCTCTGTCCTCTGCAGATGAAAAGAGAGTACAACGGGGCCCATAGTCCCACAGAAAGAGTGGAAAACACCACCTACTCAAGCCTGACATCTGTATAAAAACAAAAATAATCTGCTGTCAGCAGAATGTTCAATGACTCCTATCACCCGGGTGCTGATAAAGACTCTGGCCGCTGTAAGGATTGGGCTGTTATGCGAGGGGCTCAGTGGATCGGAATGCATGCTAATTGCCATCAGAAATATGTGGTGAGCCTTACAATTTCTGGCATTGCTCCGCACCTTGGCGAAGGACATGCCAGAAGGGTTCTAGCAAAACAAAGATTAATGAACAGTGTTGAATCGCTGTAATGCCATGTCAACAGTACCATACATTTCATTACAGAGGTCACCAGTGCTTCTGTGTTAATGCCATGCGAAACATTTTCACAGCACAAGTCTTAGTCCCTCCAACAAGCTGAAAACAGGAGATAAACATTTTACTTGTTGGATGATATTATACTGTTGAAGTGATTATACGGAGCCATTTACAGTGGCCAAATGCACATTTATTCAGCCAAAGGTATAAAAAAAAAAAGGCTGTTGAAAATGGAAAAGTTCACAGCATTAGCACAGTGACCGCAGGAAAATATATTCAACGTGTCAGTATAATGCAGTGTGTCAGTAAGACCTGATGCTCTAAACAGGAGCAAACCTCCCCTTTTAAATAATTGATATTTTCTGATTAAATGTGGCAGTTTGAAGATAATGAATTCTTTATAGTGTGCCTTGAGCAACTCAACAGCTTTGCCCTCCATGACAGCTTTATGGGGCGTCTTTTTGCCCAAATTTTGAAAGTTTAACCTATGTAGATCAATGTGCTTCCTTAAAAGAGTTTAATAAATTAAAGTGCAGGGGGCTTTTTTTCCTCAGCGAGCAGAAAAAGCTGATGAGACAGGTTTAGTTTAATCTCAGGCAATAGAAGTCATTAACCATTCTCCCAGGAATTAAAATATAGCTTGCCCTTTTCTTCTCTCACTTATCATTAGCATCACTTTAATCTCCCCGCGTTTCACACTGCTATTTTAATCATTACTTACTGCCTTTTGACAACTGAAGAACATGGCTTCTCCCCGCTCAGGCAATATCCTGATTTTAGCTGACAAAATGTAGGACATCATTTAAAAATATCTAAATTTCCTCTTCCTTTTTTATTCTTCTAACTTCCACTCTTCAGACCCCTGAATGTCTGTCTATTTATATCAAAGAAAGCACAAAAGACGAGAGGAGATTGAGTGGACGACATTCAAAATGTAATTTGAGTTAGCTGCAAGGGTAACGAAATGTATAATACAGTTTATTTGTGTCTATCATGTTATTTTAATGGATGGTGAATTGCACATATTGCTCTATGTGGGTCATGAAGGGTGTTGGGGGGTATATTTGTCTGCCCTTGAATCAATGAACATTTACAAGAGAAACCACATATCTCCAGAGCAGAATATAAATAAAGTATTATGGCCAGTCTCTCAGTGACAATGACAGATGTAGGGCAAGCAATTTCTTCAACTTTTGTTTCTTTATTGTTACTGGTAACAGTAAACTTGAACAATAGGAGTGGATCTGGAGCATGATTAATTTGGAAATTATGAAGAAAAAAAAAAGATACAATGGCCAACAGCTGATTGTATTATATTTCTAAAGTTGGTATTGTGTGAAATTTGTAGTTTGGGGATTTAATGATCGAAATTCAGCACACAACACACGTTTCATTTTTGAACAATATAAGAGATCACCATGGCTACTGTTTTAAAAGCATTAGTCAAGTAACTTTTATTTATAAAGCACATTTAAAAACAACAGGAGTTGACCCAAAGTGCTTTCCAGTCGAGGCAGATGAATTAGAATCTGCCTCAATACAGGTATACGTGATTAAAGGAATACATAAAAGGCAAAAATACATAATGTAATACAATAATACATTTAATACAGAGAAGACAAGACTAAAATGAAAAAAACACCTAAACAACTGATGATAAAATTAGAATCAAAGTAATAAAATAAGAAATTGGGACAAATTGAATACCAAACAACAGATTAAAACGCAGTAATAGGACATTAGAAATTAGGGTAAAGTGGACTTGGGGCAACCGCAGACTAAACTAAAAGCAAGAGAAAAAAGGTGGGTCTTTAAATTTGATTTAAAATTGTCAATGGTGGAACAGGAGACTATTCCAGAGCTGGTTTGTGAGGATGACCTGTGTGACCAGGGGTCAGAATATGGAATTAGCAGATCAGTAATGTATTGTGGACCCAATCCATTTAAGGCTTTAAAAACAAATATTAAGATTTTAAAATACATTCTGTATTTCAATGGTATCAATGCAACTGAGCCAGAATAGGAGTGATGTGTTGTCTTTTCTTTGTTCCAGTTAAAAGTCTAGCAGTACAGGCAGTAATCAAGCCGAGAGGTGATAAAAGCATGGATAACTGTTGCCAGGTCCTTATGAGATAAGAACAGCTTTAATTTGGCTAAGGTTCTAAGCTGATAAAAGCTGCCCTTCATAACACAACCGACTTGTTTGTTAAGATTCAATGAAGTGTCCAAGAAAACACCAAGATTTTTAACTACATTGTGCAAATTTGCAGACAAGGGCCCAAGAGCATTGATTAGACTGGTGACAGAGCTAGGAGGGCCAAACATGATTACTTCAGTTTTGTTTTCATTTAGTTGCAGAAAGTTCCTCAACATCCAGCATTTGATGCCGTTTAGACAATTAAAGAGGTTCTTCAGTGAGCAGGCGCTGTCGGGTGTAACCGGTAGGTACAATTGTATGTCATCTGCATAACAGTGATACAGAATATTATATTATTATAAGATAGAGCCAAGGGGAAGCAAGTATAATGAGAAGAGGCTCTAAAGTTGAACCTTGGGGGGTGCCACATTTAATGGTAGCAGGGGATGAAGAGCAGTTTCCTATTTTGACTGAAAAGGTTTTTTTCTCTCAGGTAGGAGGTAAACCATTTTAACACAAGGCCCTGCAGACCTACTTCACTCTCCAGACGTTTAAAAGAATGTCATGGTCGATTGTGTCAAATGCTGCGCTGAGATCGAGCAAGACTAAAATGGCACAGGAACCAGAATCGACAAAGAGAAGGAAATCGTTATGTACCTTCAGCAGAGCGGATTCTGTAGACAATGCAGAGCTCTAAATCCAGACTGAAATTTGTCAAAGATGTTGAATGTGTTCAAGTAGGAGGAGACCTTGGAGAAGACAACTTTTTCCAGAATCTTAGGAATAAACGGTAGCATGAAGATGTCACATTACATGTGACACAATACAGACAACCCACATAATTCCCATGATTCAGTATTTGGTGTTAATTTGCAAAGAGGAAGTTGACACAGCTACATGTTTATGCAAATAGATCCTTTTTTGCATCATTATGTGTTACATTTCAATTCACTGATTCAACAGTAATCCACCTAAGCTAGTGTAGTTCTCCCCTAAAATACATGAAATTGAACTAATCTGCTTTTCCCTTAGTGACTCAGTACTTCACTGCCTTTTCTAAAACTGTGCCAAGATTAAAGGCATTACCAAAGAACAGAAACCTCAAGTCCTTTAGATTAGTGTTCAATTACTTAATCCTTTAATAGAATTTGAGTTTTGTCCAAAACAACAAAGTACCTCAAATGCACATTATTACTGCTGTCAAAAGCAACAAGTAGATTAAGTATAACTGTTACAGGAAGGTTTAACTCCTCAGATTATGTGCACGTGCATGTCTATTACAAGTGGGAAAACTAATATAACGATCATTTAGTGAAACATATGGATGGCATATTGTCCTAATGAGCCACACAAGCAAATGTGGAGCTTGAGACTCTGGAGTAACTTGAAGACTGTATCGAAGAACTCTCCTCTACTGAGGGAAATAAAAGCCGTTGTTTTCCTTTCCTTGTCATTGGGTGCACGTGAACATGAAACCAGCACCCTCCCTCCTTTCCTCTCCTCAAACCCTGTGTCTCCCTCCCTTTCTGCTGCCTCAATTTAAAAATCAACACTGAACTTGTTCTCTAAACGGTTGGAAGCAGTTTATGAACATTTCAACAATAAAATCCCCTCCTCTTACATCAAAAAGAAGCTCGATTCATTTCTGATCTCTATCCAAGTTCAAAGGCTAAGTTAAAGTGATACTTCAAAGAAGCGTGTAATCAAAGACATGCAGCTGTTAAAACAATCTTTTGTTAGTTCATTGTCTTCAAACCAGACTCTTCACAAAATCCCCAAATGAAGGGAAGCAGAATCAAATAAGTTACATTCAATCATTCTGAGTGGGAGGCTTTGGTGTCATGCTAGAATAAATGCAACACTAAAGATTTACTACTATTTACAGCAGCTGAAGCAGTACAATAAGGCTGGTATCCTGCCGCAGGAAAAACTACCATGGTCCTTTTAAATATGCCAAGGGCTCGAGGCACTGTAAAATATGCCCTAGACAAAAGTGAGGCATTTTGACAAATTAAGCACCTAGTTATGAAGGCTACATTGTTATATTTGATGTTGTATCCTTGCCTCTCTTCTGCAAGGCTCTGTGTAAGCAGTATAATGTCCTATCAGTCTTTCCTCTGTGGCCTGCTGCACTGTGTCATTTGATTTTCTCCACAAGGGCAAGTTGCGACTGTATTAACAAGTCCCTATCACTACTTGATGCCATTGAAATTTTAATGTTAGACCAACCAAAAGGAAGTACAACGGAGGGGGAAAAAATGGGGGGAAAGGGAGCTTTGCCAGTCCACTGGCTTGGCTTAATTTTTTAATATGCGTTAGCACCTTGCCTTAATCCGACTCTAATGTACATCGTCAGGGGTTACTGTTGAGATAGAGAAAGGGGCTGTCAATCAAGGCTTGGTCAAATTATACCTAGACTCCATTAGGTTTAAAATTGAGCAATGAGGTCTAGCATGAGTCAATCAAATCATTTAAGGATGGCTGTTACGGTTATTACGTTCTACTTGTTATGGAACCTGCTTTTACCTTTATTACCGTCACTGGCAAGTGAAAGTGAACGATCACTGAATTGCACCTGTTGTTTTCGTGTTAAAAATTATTGTTAATGTTCCTGGAACTCTGCTTTATATTGTCCTTCATGCAGAGAAACTGAAACCTGCAAGCCATCTGTCTCTTACAAACATTCAGAGAATATAAGTATTATTACAAAATGAGTTGGGGGGGGGGGGGGGGGGGTTTCATTACAGCACTTGTTTAGGCAGTGGCTTATAAAAAAGTAGAAAGTATGAAAAAATTAGTCAGTTTCAAAATTGAGTGACAAAATGGAGAAACGATATATTTAAAAAAACAAACTGACTGATAATAATTACTTTAAAATATTAAGTACTAATATATCAGAGGATTAGGTGTAGGTGTACTTAGGTGTACTTTACATTTTGATAGTAAAAAGTCTACTAACCTGTACATCAGAGGATCCAAACAGGAACAGAGCAGGACACCACATGGAAAAAGATTTAAAAAAAGGGGAAACAAACAAGAGAAAAAGTCAGTATAATGATAAAAGAAATCTATTTTTCAGAGCGTATAACTCCATAAACTGTATTTACTAAGTGAAAAAGAGGAAACACAATGTGGTTCATAGAATAAAGAGTTCCACATTGTGTTTGCTTTTTGGGCATAGCTCCTTAGATGAGTGTAATTGCCAAATAAAACAAAGCACATGCATCTGTTCTGTGAGACGTCCACAAATTTTTGGGAGGGAAAATCTGCAAGTGAATAACAGACCAACTGACAATATGCGTAAAATTAGAATACTGTTGTGAAACATTTTCATTTGGACTGTTTGTAAACATGACATGAGCTGTTTAACCGCCAGGCAGCTCTTAACAGCCACATTTCCAACTAACAGAAAAGTAGGGGAAAGACAAATTGCCAAAAATGACATTATCATTTCCGTATATGTCACAAGGCAAGTAGATCTATGTCAACCATTGAAAAGAAAGTGTGTGAACCTGCCTGCGAGTGTGTGTGTGTGTGTGTGTGTGTGTGTGTGTGTGTGTGTGTGTGTGTGTGTGTGTGTGTGTGTGTGTGTGTCTGACCTGCTCCATCTGGAGGATTCGAGCACTCGGGGGCTGTCACACAATAGGGAGACGAAAGCCCGCTGAAGGATAACAAATGACTTCATGGCAAAACAGCCATTGAAATTCTTTCAGTATGTGGCATTAAAAACAACTGAACAAATAGAGATAAGAAGGTGGGTAGGATTTGAAATGAGATTTTTTTTTTTCGCTCTCCCCTCTCCCTTCCTCTCTCCCTCAGCTTAAAAGCTAAACAAAACAAATGGAGCTTATTACTGCAGATTACCTTACACTGGACAGATTCACCGCATGAGGCCTAGTGTAAACAATGTCTTTCTCTCCGTGTACTAACTATGTGCCATTTATAACAGTGAGCAATCATATCCACAGTGCCCATAGATAAAGCAAAATATATCCTGGCCAGCAGTTTAAAAATATAATTGTTTAAGGGGCTGTTTCCATGTGGGTTACCATAGCAAATACTGATAAACCAATTAGAGTCTGTTACATTACTGCTTATATTACCTCTGCATAAATAGTGGCTGCCATAGGAGACTGACTGGGTGTCTATGAGCCAAGGGAAAAGCTGAGGCCTCTCACAGTGTCACTCAGGAGGTGTCGGGACACGTTGTTAGCACAGCCAAGACCCAAAGAGTCTTTTTTATTTCCATTTACTAATTCATTTTATAAAAAAGTTAATGACATTAAATGTACTGTATTGTCCTTTTGACTAGTTTAACCATAACTTTTCTTGTGTCTATAGCCATGCTTCCAGCCAAATTGAGAGCAACTTTTTTTTAAATGGTCAAGAGAAAATGCGAACGAATGAACATTTTCATCCACTATTGTTCTGCGAATATTAGGAGTTAGGCACATCGAATACACAGCTGGTGGCGCTAATCCTCCAGTCGGGTAACCTTGAACCATTGCAGAAGAAGAGGGCGCAACAAGATGACATAATTAAAAGAGTGCGAGTCAAACCTCAAACGAACAAACAAAAACAATGTGGAAAAAATAATGGAAATATGCCATTTCTATTTTCATGTATTCATCTGAGGAAGGTTACAGTCTCCTTTTCGATCCCCACAGATGTGATGTTTTTATTTGCCACAATTTTCGCAACGTTTCTACTACAGCCAAGCGTAAGAACTTTTTTCAATATTTCGACTTTTTTTCAAATTTCCAGCGTTTCCACTATGTTTCTTTTATTATAATATTGAGAATGCGTGTCGAAACTGGTGGATGGAAACACACTTTATGACTGGTGTAAAACACCACCATCTTTTCTAGAGATGGACAGATAATTTCCTTTACTTTTCTCCTATGAAAAAGCTTTTTTTCTACATTGGGTGTAAATTGGAAAAGGAGCTGAGTTTAAAGGCAGTAAGATTCACGTTAGGTACGGGGGGCATGAAACACACAGCTATTGCACAGAAACAACCTGCTCAAAATTTATCATGCGACCTAGTCAGCCTAACAATCAGGCGTTAAAGAGAACAAAAGCCCATTCCAAATAAATTCCCACTGTATTTGTGCTGGGATTTGATTTACTGGCCTGTGGGGAGGCACCATTTGGTAGCACAAGAAGAGGCGGGGAGAGGTAGGTGGTGTCTGAGAGGAGCGTGTGTGTGTGTGTGTGTGTGTACGTATGTGTGTGTTTGTGTGTATGTGTGTGAGGGGGCTGGGCACCAGGGGATGGTGGGTAGGGGGGTGCTCATGTGCCAGAAGTGTTTATTGTGTCATGGTGATTTATTGAGTGAGCTTCATTTCACTGAATGTTCTCAGATATTTATTTCCCTAAAGGCCCCACAAAGATATGAACAGGCCTGCATCCACATATGTCATCATTGCCCATTTTACAGCGTCAGGAGATTTCTCTCAAACTAAGAGGGGGAAGAAAAAGAGAGAGGGAGAGAAACAGCTAGTGGCGATCAGGGCACCTCTCCATCAAAGCCCTGTAAACAATGGTACCTCAGCAACACGGAAATGGCATTTTGGAATATGGCTGATGACTTTTCAGTGTTCATCCCTCCTCCTCTCCCCACTCTTTCCTGCCAAATACATACTTACAGAGCATACATAATTTAAATCAAGACGTTGAGGGTCCACTCAGCAAGACTGGTTCAATGTTAAAGAACTCCTTTAAGCTTTGAGTTTTCATTGCGTAACAGTTTCTAGCTCCTTAAGCAGAACTTCTGGTTTCCCTAAAGACTCGGACAGCTTTAATATCTGCAAAGAATCAAGGACAAAACTATCATTGAAAACAGGAAAGAATCTACAGTCGAATGACCCTTGGACATCATAGATTTAGAAGTCAGAGGTTATGATTTTAGAACTGTATGGAGTCAATTACAGAGAGCAATCCCTAAAATTCTGCACATTTGGCAAGCATTGGTCTAATAAAAATCTTGTATTAATTATCAGTAAATTAGCATTTAATATACAATTTCAAAACTGAAATATGATTAGAAAAAAAATGAAATACTGTTATTCCAAAACTTTTCTATATTTCAAATATATACCGCAGATCTGAAAAATGAACATGCGTTTTCCAAGCAGATGTGAGATTGATTTAAAGCGTAAGACAAAGATGGAATTAGTAAATATCAGGTTTGGCAGTATTATGAGCACGTGTTCATTTTAAAGTCTGATTTTAACATATGATGGCTTGGTGAATGAGGTGGTTAAAAAAAAGAGGTGTACACACAGGCAAATCAAATGCTTGTTTTCTTTTACCACGTTTATGAATGTTGGCAGGCCTTTTTTTTTTTTAACTTGAATGCAATTTTACCTGACTTTTTTTCCTCCAAAAGGCCAAGGAGTGTTATGGCAAAGTACTATCTGGTTGATTCTTATTCTGTGGGGGTAGAGAGTGGGTGAGGCAGCCAGATGGTAGGAGTCTTTGATTCTCCAGATGGCTGTTCTGTGTGGTGCTCAGTGACACTGGGCAGGCTCATTGACATGCTGCCTCCCTCCCCTCCATCTCTTCGCCTCCTCTTCCTTCACCTCCTCCTCCAACATAGTCACTGTTACGAAGATGGATACCAGCCCCCTGGCCTCTAGCTGCAGATCTTGAGAGGATGGGATGGGACTTTCCACTTAGCCCACCAAAGAAAATGTCAATGTTTGGGATCATATTGATGACACCCATTTGCCACTGTCAAATCTACCTAAATTGTCTATTGGAGGTGACTGCTATTGAAACTAGAGTGATTTGAGGGATGAGCAAGCACTGATCTTAGGTCAGCTGCAGCATGTCTACAAGGTAAGTTTTGTATTAGGGTATAAAGTACAGCTCTCAGGTCTGGAAATCTTCAATCACACGTAGCAACATGTCAAAGAACATATGTTCAGCCTCTCTCGTTATTATTAAAATTGAGAGATCTGTTTGGTGTTTATGTGATTATCAATTCTATGTTTGGCAATGTAACGGTGCATAATAAACTTGTCTAGTTTTATATGAAAATACAACACAGATTATTATTATTATTATTATTAGGTCATTTTGTCAGTGTGTAAAAATTATTATATCAGGCGCTGACTGCTGACATAAGAGAAAATTGTCATCTTGACCCTTATAATTATTTTTATGGGGCGAGAAAACACACCCTAGCCAAACTCACTGCTGGAAATGAATCTACATTCATGCACATGCAAATTAGGTTAAGAAAATCTTGGCCTAATTTGAATTGGACCAGTTAAGACCGTGTTTCTGCAGATCAGCCAAGCTCTGGCATTAAACGCTCCCTGCTTTTATTCCCTGACCCCTGGTGCACCTCTCCTTTTGGGGTCATATCATCATTACCATAGTGCAAGCTCAGAGACTGTGTTTCTGTGTGCCTTAATTAATGTGTGTTTATAGGGGGCCACAGGAGTGAGTGCACTTAATGAAACATTGCTACGGTAGCCTCCGGGGTCCAGAAGAGACAGCTTCTCTATTGTGCTGCTGATTCTTACAGGCTGTAAACACTTAATTGATCTGAGGAGCATATTTCACTGCACATTCTAGGGAAATCCTTTTTGAATTGGGACCGTTCATGATTACTTTTTAACGTCTCTTTAAGGGGGTTAAAAAAAAAATCATCACTGTCTGGTGTCTGTTTATTTGTGCACAGCAAGGGTTAAGTAATGATAGCTGTACACAAACTGAAAGCAAAACAAAGAAGAAAGGGAAAGAGTAAATTAAGATACAGAAAGAAATCAAGAGAAAGAATGTGGGTATCTTTCTATGTGTACGTGTGTGTGTGTGTGTGTGTGTGTGTGTGTGTGTGTGTGTGTGTGTGTGTGTGTGTGTGTGTGTGTGTGTGGTTATGATGATACCGCTGAAAATGATCTCTGATTGTTGTGATGTCACGTCTGGGAGTCTGGGGGGAAAGTATCGGTGCTATAAAAAGGCCTGGAGGTCCCTCTCCTGTGGTGGATTGCTTTCCTCTAGCAAAGAGTGATCCAGTGTGTGCGTGAGTGTCTGCGTGCGTGCGTGTGTGTGCTGGGGCCGATGACAGGGGCCATGGCCTCCACACCCAGGGGACCGCCAATGAGAAAGAAGCATTTCCTCTAACATTCCATGGGTCACAAAAACAATTTGCCCAGAGAAAAGTGGCTAAACAGCCGCAATGCTACTCAGCGGAGCTGGGGGGAAAGGGCTAAAACTAACTGCCGGGTTTTTCTTCCACTCTTCAACTTTAATGAGAAGAAACCATGTGCAATACCTTACAATTAAGCAGACATAACATGAGAGCATTTAAAAATATTATTCTGCTAGCTCAACAGCGTGGTATAATTAATAAGTTTGCTGTGTGTGTTCTGAAACTGTTCTGCATTGGAAGAAACAAATTCATTTTTCACGCTTCAATTGCTTTGTGATTACTGTTAATCGAGAACACAGAATGATTCCCTCCTTCATTACCCTGTACACATACCATGTCTGCTGCAAAAATGTAACTACGTGACTAACCCCTCTGAAGTGTTCCCATCCCAGCAATTCCTATTCTAAATTTGTCCACTTCAGTTGGCCATATCATCTAAATATAAACATAGACGATCAACAGCTCACACACACACATACAAGCACACACACACACACACATGATTATCTGCTGTCCTTTAATCAGCAAAGAGTCTGGACCCCCAGAGAACGTTCATGATGACATAACATCAGGTCAAGTGAAACACGGAGTTGATATGCCAGGCTAAGCCCACCACAAATAAGCCATAGCTGACAGAGACACGCAGCTTGAATGCTGCTCAAGCACACAGACCACTTTCTTTTTCTTTCTCACAACCCACATGGGCTGACTTCTGGGACAGGTACAGAGAACAGAGCGGACATTCCTCAAAATACTCCCGATCTAGGACAAGTGAAAAACAGACAATGACAAGTGGCTGGTGCAGTGTTACCGAGACAGTAATCTGAGGACAGAACAAAATAAATAAATAAATAACCTCTGTCAAACGACAGTGAGGCTTGCCCATGATAAACTGCTGTGTTGTGGAACACTGTGCATTTAGGGAAACAGCACAGCTTGGCTTATCCTTTTCACTCATCCAGATAAAAGTTGGCGAGGGCGTGAAGTGGAGTTCTCTCGCTGGCTGAGTATGAAAATGTGTTTAGCGGCAGTCTTAAGAGAAGTTGATTGGGAGGGGGGAGGATTCTCCCTGAACACAGTGCTTTCCCTGGGAGAGTAAGGCCAGGTAGTTAATAGGGGTCAGAGCCAGGGCTGAAGTGTAAATTGGCAGGGGTGCATCAATTAGAGGGTGGCAGAGGCTAGGATAAGGAGAGGAGAGAAGAGCTAGATGGAGCAGGAGACAAGCATATAATCTTTATCACCGCTGTGAGATGCTGCAGGAGGTCTGTCCAAAGGGAAAAAAATAAAAGCTAAAATATTGCACAAATTAATGAGACAAAGCACTGGCTTTATATTCGTGTCCAGAATTTGAGTCAAGCTTAGCATGTCGGACTGGATATATTATGCTCAGTTGTATCATGTATATTTGTCTGAAGAAATGAAAATGTGCTTTTTCTACTTCTTAAGTGTCCGCCTCTATTTACATGAAAGGAATGGAAGCAACCATCCAGCCTACCTGGACACAGAGAAGGCACTTCAACATATGGAGAACTACACAAGCACCCAGGAGAAAATAACTCAAGTAGGCTCTTTTTCTCTTGTACAAAGCAACAGAATGGATTTGTTTGCGTGCATATAAATGTGCTTGTGTGTGCCAGTGTGCCCTCTTGTCTGCTAACATGCATGTCCTTGTGTGCATGTGCAGGAGTTATTCAAAAGGAGACATATTTGATTATTTTGTGTTCACCTATCCAAGTGATCCAAATGATTTGAACACTGAGCATTGGAGCAGACGGGCACTACGGAGCTTACATTTGCAATCTTATACCGTTTAAGTGTATATTGGAAAAAAGACAATCTCGCTTATTGAACACATTCACCCTGGAGGGCAAACTGCTACGGTAATGAACACCACACTCTCAGAGAATTACAGTGTCCTTTATCCTGCTGTAGTGGAGGATGAAAAAGGATCTGGCCGACACATACACGCGGACACGCACGCACACACAGAACGAGGGAGAGAAAAGAGAAGAAAAGTGGAAGAGAGGGAAAGAGAGCAAACACGCATTTCAAGACCCCATAAACCTGTAAACAAAATCTGTGGAGCAGATAAATTATAAACGCCACAATGCAATTAAAGCCAAATTCAATTTGAGCACACACTGTCCATCTGTCACGGTGAAACAAAAGCCGAGAACCTCCATTATTACCAAATCCCTGCTCCCGTTAATTTGCTTGCTGGGAGATTTTTAGTTTCTAGGAGCGGGCCGTACTTAAATGCCAGGGTTGCTCACTCAGGGCTATGTCCTCTGAAAACAGCCTCCAGATGCTCCCAATCAGACTTCATGAAACTGCCACCTCTTTTTCTCCAATAAGAATATATATATATATATATTTTCCCTCTGATCTTAATGAGGTTTTTTGTTCAAAAACAATACAGCAAAACAAGGATACCTCTGGAGAGTGGCGCCATAATCTACATTCCCCAGCATTTGCTAATGGTGCAACAGAAATTAGCAATAAAAAACACAAAGAAAATCGAAGCTAAATAAGAATTTGTACTGGAGTGTGCTTTTTTTTAAATCCTCTTTTGATCACATCAGCATGTCTTACAGGGGATGTCTAAAAGCCCCTCTAACAGGTGAGAAAATAACAGCTGATACAGTCACAGTGTGCATCTAAGATCTTTAGTCAAGCTCTGGTGAATCATTGTGTACGCTTCCTTGGTCCTGGTGAAATAGAAGCGCTCCTCTTCCTAATCCTGTTTGGCCACTTTAGAATGGGAGATAGAGATCTGTGCCCCAGAATCTGAGAGTGGGGTTCAAGGGAGTGCGCTTTCGCTGCTTTAAGCCAGCGGGGGAACTAAAAAAAAATTATATCATCTTCAAAGGTGGAAGAGTGTGTCAATTTTTAAATCAGAAATGTATCTGGCATCTTTATGCTTCTTAAACTACAATATATCTCGGCTGATTAAAGCACATCAAAGACGGCTCATTCATTCCTCAGAGCAATGAGGGGAGATTTTAATTGCAAAATGTTAAACCTCACAATTAAAAGGCTTTGTGCTACTCAGAACTAACCCAAACACAACCATTAAGGACAGCATACAAATTAGCCTCAACACGTATTAGACTCAGGGACAAAGATGGTACTAAGAAGTGTGCTGCTGCACAAATGATAATCTTCCATCAGAACCATCTCAAGGCACGGTGCACGCTATTAGAGACTGAAGATGGAGCTGGAGATGGGCTTTTCATGATCTTTCCTTTTTCTGTGACACTTTCTCTTGCACACTGAGATGCAAGCCTGCTAATGAGGGGAGAAAAATCACTCTATCTTTTTCTTAGACAAACAGATCTTGACAGTGGACATAAATACATAAACAAAAAAGCACATATAAACATCAAAATTATTTGCAGACATAGATGTATGCATGTAAACAAGTGTGCAAACACACACAAAGATAGACACACACACACACACACACACACACACACACACACCATTGAGGTGTCAGTGTGTCAGAAAGGGCTGTGACTGCCATGATAAGAGGCTGACAATGATACTGTACAGCTATTAGGCTGGAAATAGCCTGCCAATACAAACAGCTGTCGGGCCAGCCCATTGTCAGGCTCTGGATTTACAGTGAAGCCCAAAGAATTTAGTCAACTGCACTTTTGTAGGTAGTTTCCTGAACCTATTAACAACATTGTTTTCTTTCAAAATACTGGAGCATTAATAAAGGAAAAATAAACACATTGGAAAGGTGCGACAGTAAGTGAATAGATAAAGCTCGCGGTTACCTTGCGCGCACACACAATGCACACAAATGCCTCCTTGTAACAAGCACAGAGCCCCCTTTTACAACCCCTCAGAGTAACAACCGTGTCTAATTAAAATTCACATTTCAACCAAAAAGGGAAAACAAGCCATCTTTGAACAATCCCGTCCGTCCTCGCCCTGGTCATGAATTTCAGATAAACACTGTGATACACCGAGAGTAGTGCCACATTAATTAAAAGCCTTGATAGACACGGCTTCCATCTAACAGACCTATCAGGAATTAAATTTGTATCAGCGGCAGAAAGAGCAGTTGAGGGGTCCCTCAGGGGGATTAATGAAACAGACTTTCATAGAGGAGTCATCAGAGCCCTGGACGGAAGGGAGGAGGCAGTGAAGAAAGGGCCAGCAGCAGGATGTCATGTGTGGGACCGTCGCGTCACTGACCTCTCATTTCATACTTTAATAAAGTCGCACCCAGGTGTCCTTGATGCCTTCCAGTCGCCTGGGGCTCTGGGAAAAGCTAAACAGGAGGCAGCCATAACATAATTCTGAGCGCTCACCCCTCCCTTTCTGTGTTCCCTTTGTGGTGTTATGTTATACATCCATGGGCATGCACACACAAGCACTCCTGTAAGCGCACACAAACGCACGTTGCAGACACTTGATATGCTTTGTGTTACCTTGATTGTACAGATTTTAGGCCTTTTATCAAGATGAAACTGCGCTCTGGTTGAGAAACACAGGGCTGTTTCCTCCTTGAAGTATTCAACTCAAGTATTCAACTTGTGCAATACAAAGTAACAGTGTTACATCAATTCTGCAGAACAAGCCTCAAATTCTGTGGAGTTGGTACAGCGTTTGCCATCTCACTTCAGCTTCATGATTTACTATCATGTGCAGTTGGTTACAGGAAATTGGAACCGCTGACTTGCTTTTGAATTGTGGTCGAGACAGTTTTCTGTTGAAAACAGAAGCAGATTATCTCGATGAGAAGGCAGCAGATTTAGAGATGTACTGTATGCAATATGTTATCACAACACAGTCAGCCCAGACAGCTGCTATCTGTCATAAACTCCGGCTATTGTTGGCCACACTACACAGCAACATGTGACCTAATCTAGATGAGCAGCCACTGAGCAAATACAGAGTGGAATGGTGTCATTTTTAATAAAGCTGTTTTATGGACTCCAGTCAACAGAGCCAGAGGAACAGGCTGAAACTTCCTTGTGCAAATGATATGGCAGTAGGAGTTTCATAACTTCCTCTGCTCAGACAAGCCTGTGGCAAGTCTCCTAACAGAGAACAGTGCAGCAGTCAGAGAGAGAGAGAGAAAGAGAAAAAAAATAACCTGAGCCTTATCAAGATTTCACAGAGACATTTCTTTAATTAGTTTTAATATTTCTTGTTTAGATAATGTCAGCCAATTGACAATTCGGTCCCAAACGGAACGGGGGGGGACTCTGCACTTCTCTGATACAGAGAAAATGGCTGATTAAAAAGATTGCTTACTTCATTTGATTTAAATGCATATGCATATTTTGGACAGCAATCTAATACCTTTGCATGCACAAACTCTCTAGCTGATCTTATCGCTAATGCTTGAATGGTATCACGCTATAGTATTTGTTAAATTCACGAGTAAATTGTTGAAGAAAGAAAGCTATCTCCTAAACATTAATTGTGCAAACACACTCGCAGCAGATTTATGCTTTCCTCGTGTTACGTGCTCTATTTTCTGCCTGGAAGGCGATGTGGACGTGAAGGGTTCTCACTGGTGACGGCGGAGTGATGGAAAAATAATTAGCGTTGCTGAGGAAAAGTTTCCTCTCTCGGAGATCTCAGACAAACAAGCTGGGCCTCAACCCCAAAACAATGTTGATCAAAGCACGTAAACATCTGGAGCAATGAGACTCCTGCCTTTGGAACAAAGATATCTATTTATATTTTTCCAAGATTACCACTAAAGATAACCAGACTGTGCGCATGAGGGAGTACTTAGAATAGCAAAGGTTTAGAGTGTGATACTGTTGCCTACCTGCATATCCCCCCACCTGTCTCTCCTATAATCTTTGTATTTTCACAATCCTCACTCCCATATTAACACATTCTCAGGCTTTTGTACTCATGTCGCCTCTCCCTAACCACCTATCTCTGTCTCCCCCCTCTCCCTTCTCTCCTGCACACACCTTTTCTCTTCACTGGGCAGCAGGTGTTGAGTGGTTGTGTTTACTCCCCCCACCTCCTTCCTACCCTTCGCTCTCACTAACGCTCTCTTTCCCTTTCTCTCTCTGTCTTTCTATGGGTGTCTCGCTCTCTCTCTGGCAGCTGGTAGGAGGAGGGAGGATGCTATAACAGCTGCACATGAGGGCGGGTGGAAAAAAAAAGCACACAAGGCAAACAGCTCCAATCCCCTCAGGGTTGTCAACTCCAATCCCCCCAACCTCTGGCGTTTTTTAACCAGGCAAACAGAGGGAAAACTGTTGCAGTCTGAAGGCATCAGGGTCCCCGTTCCATTAGCCCTACCTGGTGATCTCAGCCACAGCGAGCAGAGCTTACACTCCCAGAGGGTCTCTGTGTGGAGCGGTCTAGTAGCCTGCATGAGAAGTGTCCACTTAAATCCACTTACTACCATTTAATAATTTCGAGTTTGAAAAACATGTCACTTCCAAATGGAAATTTTGCTGGAGGTACTTACATCTGTTGGAGGAAAACACAAAACAACGGACACCATCAGGGTGCTTTTTTCTCTCTCTTTTTTTTTTTTAGCCCTCTCAAAGTCTAAGCTGTGTGTGTGTGTGTGTGTGTGTGTGTGTGTGTGTGTGTGTGTGTGTGTGTGTGTGTGTGTGTGTGTGTGTGTGTCGTTTTCACAAACAGCATCAAAATACATGAGATCAGCTCTCGGGCTTTGTTTGGCCCTGGCAAGGTTAGGCCAGCCTCATTCCAAATTTCCTGAGGGGGAACAGAGAGAAAAACGATTCCATGCAGATAAATCACTCGCACAGATCAAAAGACAAATCAGTGGCAAAGACAAAAGATGCTGACTTGCAGAGAACAATGGAGACAGGGAGACGCAGGTATCAGAGGAGCCGGCCCTAAGATCCCCAGCTCCGCTCAATCAAACCTGCTAACCAGGGTGTGTATACTAGGTCAAACAAACTCTGCTCCTGCAAGAGAGAAAGTGTATTTTAACTGATCTTGTTGAGCTTTTTTTTTTTTTTTTGGGGGGGTGGGGGGTGCTGCTGAGCTCTGAATGTTTAGTTTTGTAGAAGTACAAGTACGATTGAGTTTCTGGCTTTGCAAACTCATCTTCTAGGTTTGATTTAATGGCTACCCTGAGAGCTGGATATGCCCTGGTTTGAAAAGAAAAATGGGAAGAGAAAGAAAGAGAGGGGGTAAACTATTTGATATAGAGCATCAGAGTGTGTGTGTGTGGGTAGTTGTGCACGCACATCTGTGTGGTTTGATGTATGTGTTCAACCTGGCTTTCTATAGTTCTGCATCTAAGACAAGAAGTCCTGTCCCATGCAGCCCTTCACGCATCACAGCCCACAGTCTTCTATTAACTTCGTCAGTACGAGCAATAAATAAATATATGGAATCCACAACTCTTTATCATCTACTCATCGCTTTAGAGAATGGAGGTGTCACAGAGAAAAGAGCCCTTTGGGAAGTAACGTGTAGGAGACAAGAACCAGCAGCGCCCCTCACCAATATTACCTTTTGATCAAACTGCTTCACAGATATCAGAGGAGGCAACACATCACTTTTACAGCTCTGTTCTCTGTTTAAAAAACAATTCTCACAAAGGAAAGGGCCATACAAAAAGCACCTTGTGATTTAGCTTTATAGCATATTTTATAATGTAGAGGACCAAATTATGTTGAAAAACACAGTTCACCATGCACCACTGACAGTCATTATTTGATCCCCTCCTCTGAGATCCATGTATGATAACACATCAATTTAGATTAAGGTGATATGAAAGAGAAATGTAAAATAGGTTTCAAGGGGGGAGGAGCTGATGCATTTGAGATGAATAAAATGATATTAAAATTAACATGTTGAGCTTCGGCACAGTCACAATTGACCTGTGAAGAGTGCTTAACAAGAAAATACTTTAAATTGAAGCACTGGGTCCAGATAGGCTGTAATAGCTGCCCATAAAATCTGCTGAACTCGTCAAAAAATGTCACACATGTCTTGACATCAGGCTTTATTCAAATATCGGGGGGGGATAAGGAGGCCAATAAGGTCAAAGGATTTACCTAATAGATTGGGATGGAGGGTTAGAGCCCCATTCAGGTGTCATGAGGAAGAGAAGGAGAAGCATTAAAATATAGTCGTTAAACCAAGCTGGGTCGAGCCCTCCGTGAAACTAACCCGCGTTCCACACTCGAGTCGCTATCTCCAGTCCAAACAAGTGAGATTTGATACCGCTGTTCTGGCCTAGAACAGAGGGAAAAAACAAGCCCACTGCCACAACAAAGACAGGAAATTCAGCATAGATTCCTACTTCTCTCTTTTCTCCTGCCTCTCTATACCTAACAATGCTGGTAATGGAGAGAGAACAGTGCCCGGGGCTGGCAGAGACACCTGCGACATATTTTCTCCCCCACACCCCCACCCGCCAACACCCCCGTCCACCCTCCCGCTCTTCCCACCCCCTCGACATTAAAGTCCTTCACAGAAATCAGAATTTAATAAATCACCCCAGAGCCTGACAGAGTTTATCTCCGGGGGTCGCCTCCACTGTGCAGAGACTCACAGACAGACAAAGCCCGGCCCGATAAGATGTGAAATTAAATACAGTTAGCAGTTTGAGACAAAGGAGGGAGAGTGTCACACCGAGCTTTGTACGGTGTAAACGGCTGGCTGCTAGTCGGGGCACATACACACACGCGCGCGCACGCACACACACACAAACGCCACAGAGACAGCGGGGTGATTCATTTCAGGTTTCCTCTCACATTTAGCCTCATTTGCATCATCCACTGTCAACATATCGCCTCTCCCAGATATGTTCAAGAGCTTTCATTAGACGTCCAGGGGATGACATCCTTTTTACCCAGATGCACCATTATTAATCACTAGCTCTACTCCTATGTGGACTCATCTCCATCACGGATCAAACGCTATCTGCCTGTGTTTCCTTTCATTCAGCAGACATCCCTGACATCAGCCATCACTACAGCTAAAGGAGACTTATGGGAGTGTGTTGGGGCTCAGACGACCTTATGAATGCGGTACATAAGCATTTAGTACTGAGAGGATATAAATGTGAGGATTTGTTCGACACTGGTAGGATCTGTCAGAGCAAACCTCCGCTAGCCTAGCGCACGTACTGTACAGCATACCAACTTGAGGGCTCTGTAAAACAATTAGTGGTACTTTAAAAGATGAAACATGGAATATGAAATTGCTGCCTGGTGTTGTAAAGAAGCATGATTGCAATGCTTTCATATGGGTATACAGTTATATTCTTTTCAATTAGCTGTGGTCTCCAATTCTCATCAGGATATGGCCGACCTCAGCTGTTCAAAGCTGATTTTTCCCCTACTTGGTAGTTAAGAGAAAGCACAGTCAGGTTTCCAGGAAGAAGCGGTGCGGGTTGTTTAATAGGCTTAGCCTGGTCGTTGGACCTGACCTTTCCCTTTAACAATACTGAGGTCGACGGGCTCAGGCCTGCTCTGGGAACACAATGACCCATGGGTGAAGCCTAATCTTCTCCAACTCCATTCTCTCTGCTGACCAGGCGGCCTTCATCCACAGCCTCTCTGTTGCTCCAACTGATGTCTTCCTGCTGAGACAACAGTGCCAAGGAACTGTCAACAGGCCTGGCCCAGCAGGGCCCCGACTGGGCCTCTTCAGGGTCCTCAGGCACCAACACTCCACGCTCAGAGTGCGAATGCCGCTCAGTAGAATGTCGAGAATGACAGGAATGCTGGGTGCCATCATGCATCCTGATAACATTCTACATCTAAGAGCATGATTAGCGGCCTCTGTAGTCAGCCCATCTATGGATGTGATTGAAAAAAAAAAATGGGCTGCTGGGTATTGTAGGCCTGTCATTACAATGCAGCAGCTTGTCACTTTGAATTTCCTGATCCTGAACCTCCCACGTCACACATAGAACCTTCAACTATAAATCATGTGGCAGTAGCCATATTAATGCAAAATGATGTGTAAATTAAGGCTTTAAGACTTCAGCTCAGAAACTTAAAGCTTAACAGAGTGCTATAAATAGAAGTGCAGTGGACTTGAAATCTTACAGGCACACATCCATTTCATCTAAAGCTTTACCATTCTTTGATTTGTTTTTTTCTAATTATGCATTGTGAAAGGCATTCTGGTGGACAGCATCAGTTGAAATAATATTATCTTATCTATTATCTTATCTGACATGCAACAACAGGAAAAGCAAACAGCACAGCTGTGTGAAAAGGTTTCTATTATATGTCAATGACATCTAATGTAGAGAGCAACGCAAACAGTACTGTAAATGCACATATACACAAATACACACACACACAGATACATTCAACAGCCAAGTCCCAGATGACTATGAATGCCCTCATACAAAGCCCACTGCTGTGGCAAGAGCATATCAGATAAAGGAAGAAATAAAGAAATGCCTCCGAACTTAAATGTATCCGCTGCTGCATTACTTTTTAAGTGTTTGATCTGTGCAGGCGCTGACAAGGCAGTTCATTCTTTTCCAAATATTTTTTGGTTTTATTTTCCCTATGTTCAAATGATGGGCTGTGAAAGGTTGGTTCTTTCTTCTCCATGCAAGTAAACTATACAAAGAGGTGTTTGATCTCTGAAATCCGATCTGTATTTCTAGCATTGTCTCCAGTTCCTACTGTGGCATCTTAAAGGTCAGGAGTGAAAGGCCATTTGATAACTACAGAAAGACCTTTTGGCTTTATTACACTGCCTTTCATCTCCTTTCCTGCAGAGGTTAAAACAAAGCATTGCATCCTTTGAAAAAGAAAGGATAAAATGGATTGCTTTGGAGCCTCAAGCCTTTTTTTTTTTGTCACCGGGGGAAGTCTGGCATCCAGTGTACAAGGAAAACTCTAGTGGGATATGTTTCTGAGAGAGATGAGTCTTCTCAGGCACAATTAGCATATGTCCTCTCAACCTTCTACCAAACCTCTCAATAAGACCCTGAAATCCTATTGAGATATTATTACCTCTCAAACAGGGAATTACACAAAACATCTAAAGCATCCCCGCACATGCTCATACAGGTGCACACATGCAAAAAAACACACACACACACACACATACAATCACAGCTCAATGACACCTCTTCCCACTGAATATTCCTTTCTTTTTAATGGTAACCTTGGGAGACGGGCTGCACCGGCGCAACACTTAATAGCCACTAGTCTGAGAAAAATGTTTTTGATATGCTTGTGTCATTTAATCATCCACATTCTGCCGAGGCTGTGCAGGACAATTTTGCAGGATATTAACTTCCAACTAAACCCTGGCTTGTATCATTTGTGGGGCCAGTCAAGCAGGAGTCCCAGGAGGAGCAGAGACTTCCTCCTCACAGTCGTAGTAATCTAAGCTTGACTGGGCGCACACACTCACACACACACAGAGAAAACACACAGCTAATAGACAGGTAGAGTGATCCATAAAGGAATAAGGGAATCAGGAAATGTAAGGCACCAATGAAGCCCTTTACTGACAGTCACAACAGTAAAAGGATGAGTCTATTTGTGATTTGGGTGATCAGATACAACAATAATAACAATAATACATCCAGTATTACAGTAGGCTACAATAAGTAGTGGTAGAGAAATGGCCTAGTGTGTGCTGAAGATATATATATATATATATATAGATTCACAGACAGCAAAATGACTTCCTTACTTCCTTTTCTTTTTATTTCCTCACCAAAGTTAGAGATTGAAGAGCATTCGTAAAAATGTCACTTTAACGTGATCCATTTAGACAGCTCACATTGCTTAATGGGGTAGGAAATTCATTTTTTTCTGCTGTGGAACAGACATAGTGGATGATGTGATTCTATGCAAAATATATGAAGCCATTACTAGAAAAATGCATGAGTTTCAATAGTTGAAGGGGGGAAAAGCTATCCCTATTCTTTACCAGGGAGCGTCACATACACACACACAATGCAAAAGACAGCAAAGGCAACTGATGAAAACCATTTTTGTTCCATCACAAAGAACTAGGTCACCCTCTCATAATTGTCAATCATGCAATAAATCTCTCTGTGGCACAAATGAATACGGCATTTGAAATGAGACAAAGCTTATTGGCATGCTATGTCAGCTTGACTCAATTCATCCTCCTTTTCACACAAGACCATTCATATGTGAAGTTGTGCGAGGGTGTCTCTCTCTGTCACACTCTCCCTCTCTCTCTCTCTCTCTCTCACACACACACACACACTTTCTCTCTCTCACTGCACTGAGCATCTCACACACACTTGCACACAAGCAGACACACTCACACGCTCCTAATGTGAGAGTTGCAGAGGGTTAATGTATATGGACAAACCATTTCAGCCAAGGGCTGCTTTATTATCATAACCATGTTTATTTCCATAGAGAACATGTCTCACTGCATTTTCTGCACTACTGTTGAATTATTAGGAACATACACGAGTAACTGTAACAACACATTGCTTTCAAGGCATTAGCACATGCATGGACAGAGTTTGATGACTTAAGATCACATTTAAAGTGATTCCTACCACACAAACTTTATTTTTCTGTTGAGTGTTTTTTATTACACCTGACAGTCTATGATATACATTTTTTTATCTTTATGTAGAGGCAAGCACAAGTCATGTTTTTAATGTATGAAAATGAACTGCACTGGACTGACTCCTGACTTGTCTGCTAACCTCATAGCATACCAGGTGTACAGTGGTCTGTTTCGCACTATCTGGTTGGCTGGGAGCATTGGCTTGACACAGCACTACAGCTCTATCCACAGAGGTTTGTGTCACGTCTCTGAGGACCCGACTGTCACTCTTTAAGAGCAGGGTAATAATAGCCGGGCGCCACAGCAAGTGTTGGCACAGGCGATTTTAAAGAAACATCAGGGAGACGGTGACATTTGAGTCTACGAGGAGAGAAACCCAAGCGCTGCAACCAATAAAGACTCCCACCAATATTCTCACTAGGCTTAGAGGGAGAGAGACAGAAGCATAGAGAAAGAGTGAAAGGCAAAGAGAGATGTCAGTGTTAGATGAAAATGTGTTGACCTGGTGATATTGATACCCCGCTCATAACCTCTACAGGTGTGCAATGCCATCAGGAAGCAGCTCTGGGTGTGGCAATCTCTATGGATAACAGCCAAAATTGCAGACCTTATCGTTTTACAGTACACCGAACAAGCTGCCTCATCCACTTTGAACTGAATTGATTCTGTATTGAAAATAGAGCTACTGTACAAATAATACATTCATACACAGCACAGAGTATCTTTTTGTCTTTAACATTCATATTCTTTTTTTTTTTTAATTTTCAAGTACATAAGTACTGGATCGGGTTGTTAAAAAAAAATTTTTTAATATAACAGTTAATAAAAAAGATTGATTTTTTTTTTTTTTTTGACAGTGGGAGCATTATAACTTGTTACTTTGTTCTTGATTTTCTAATTTAAGAAATATCCAGCTGACAGTGACCTTAAGATTAATGACTTTAATGATTGATGCATTTTGATTGAGCAGATTTAGCAAGGTTATGGTGATCTTCTTCATCATTTGAAAGACAGATCTGGAACAATCTGCTGATCAGTGTCCAATGCTGTTGCTGCAACCAGTCATCATCCAGATATAACCTATAAAGGTATTAAGAGAACAATCTAAATGGGTAATTTAGAATTTGTGGCGCACTGACATTACAGATCATACAAAAATTTGTAAAAGTGGAAAGAGGCATGTTGGTGAGAAAAATAAATATAAATCGCTTACACCGACATCGGCATTGTTGTCATCATAATTGTTTAAGTTTGCTGGTTTAGTTTAACTTTAATTTAGATAATTGATTTACTTTTTAAATTGTTTTTCACAGACGCTCTAAATCCTGAATCGAACACCAGAGTCTCCGAAGCTCAAAACCAGACACAAGAGAGCAGTTTAGTGTCTAGCCTGCTGGCTCAACAGGAACTCATTTTAATGCACATTGTTAGTTATAATTCAATGCAACAAATTGACTGCATAAAGTGTTTCTGGTGTCTAAGTGAATTCAGACTTCACATAAATAGCTGTGGGGCCGTTTTCTTAGTTTTTCATCAGAAGGTATTGACTGAGCAGATGCTTTGAACCACCATAGAATGTGCTGCTAGTCTCAAGTGTCATTAGCTTCAGGGCTTTTCCAGCTAGCGCCAGGTAAAGATTAGATAACAATCAGCCCTTTAATAGATACTGTTGGAGGCACTGGAGCCGTTCCTGTGCTGCGCCGTTCATCTGAAGCTAACAACAGAAGAAGAGAGAGTGGAAACCGATGTCATTTCCTCCCTGATTTCTTCTCTGTGATGTGCCGCTGAGCCCAGCAAGGAACACGGCTGTTGTTAAATTACATACAACTGCTGGCTCAAACTAGTGTCAATGTACAGTGTGTCTGTCTGTCTGTGTTTGGGCAGGTCCAGATAGAATTTGAAATGGAACATTTTTAGTGTGGGGTTTATTAAATAGGAATATAATGCAATATAGTAAAGACATTTTGAAAATCAATTTGATTATTTTGGTATTGAAAGTTTTTAATTCTAACAAAAATTGAGTCTTTGCATGCATCTACTCTGCAATCACCTGCTATAAACGCATAATAGCTAACTCCTAATACTGTCATATTAAACTTGACACAACATGTAATTTGAATTGCATGATACTGGACAAACAGTCTCTTTATAGAAAGGAAGGTGCTTCTGCGTACAGTGTTTCCTAACTTTCAGTAAAATAAGAAAAAAAGTTTGTGCTATCATAATATCATGTGCATTACTTCACTGAGATTCCAAAAGTACAAAGGGCTTTTTGTTGGATGACATTCCTTTCTTAATATACTTCGATTAATAGGAGGAGTCCTTTGTATTGAGTAGAGAGCTCCAAAAACATTGACACGGGAGGAATAACATCTGCATGTTTACTCAGGAGAAGATTCATCCCTGATAGCCTCCACGAAAATGAAGAGGGGGAGAAAAAACAAGTGGAGGAAATTTGTGGAATCCCATCTGAGATTGCTTCCCTGATGGATTCCTTTTCCTGTCAGCTCAGACGAGAAATGAAGCCGGGGAAAATTAACTCCTGATACAGTTACGCTGAATTAGACAGAGAGGGGGAAAAAAACCTACACACTTTTTAAGGATTCCAGCCTTGTCATTTTCAATTTTCTGCTCTTTGGACATGCTTGTATTCAGATTCCCCAACATCTATTCGCCATATCAATCCTAATTAGACAATCTGGGCCCACGAAGGATGGGAGCGGAGTTATTTGCATAATTTAATCATAAATACTCAGTGATACATATTTCCAAATGCATTTGTACAATTATCTTTTCATCCTTGGGGCAAAAGTATTAATATGATTAGGCAATAATTCTTTAAAAAAGGGGGAAAATAGGAAACCAGCAAGTGTGCACTCTTTTTTAAACTCCAGCTTTGGGCTATATGAAAAATTAATTAATTTCTGAGGAAAATCAATTTCTCTATGTGACCATATTAGACAGAGCCAGGCAAGGGCCTGCATTCCTTCTCCAATCAGGAAATCTCATCTGCTCCCTCTAACTTCTGTCAGTAGCATTTAACATCCTGGTACAAGCGTTAGTGACTTCCGCCATGCCCACTAAATGTGCTGTAATGCGAAGGAGCCCATGAGTAAAGACAAGCAAGGGAGCTCTGACTGGGGAAAGAGGAGAACGGAAATCACAGTGACCCAAAATCTATTGCTTGCCTGTCAGGCAATCAGTCTCAAGTGTAAAATCATCAGGTAAAATCACTGTTAGCAAATCTAGTTTAATATGCTAGATAAGTCATATTGACAGATAGATTTTAAACAGCTAAAGCCTGTTGTCTATAAAAGTCAAAGCTAATACCCCTTTATGGTTGGTGAACATAGTAAAAATAGGTCATTTTAATATACTGGTCAACGTGGAAAGACCTGATCTTGATATAGGGATTTGAAACCATTTCATTTGGTAGAAGAATTAATTGGTAATTCATTTGCTGTCGCCGATCCAGTAAAGGCATGCAAATAAGATAGGAGCTTGGACGACTAATGCATCCAACAGGCAAATTAACAATACAGGCCTCTTTGCCATGCAAATAGCCTCTAAATCCACAAATGACATTAGACAGTGTCAAACAAAGCCTATTTAATAAGTGAAATCTGTGGTTTCGACAGTCTTGGCTCAGTTTTATTGTAAGCTACAAAAATCTGATCTTAAAATAAATTAAGAAATTGAATGTTACTTTTGTCAACTGAGTTAGTCTGTGGATTTATAAAAAAAAAATGTTTTAATTTGCACTTGTTCCAGCTGAATGAATGTCAAGTCAATAATGCAATTCTGATTTTCAAGGAGACTATTTGTTCACAAAAAAAAACACCTTGCCGCCATCTGCCAACTGCACAGTTGACTTGAGCACATGTACTGTACCTAATCAAATTTAGCAGAGCCCCACTGAAGGATTAAAAAAAAGAGAACTTGAAATGCTTTTTTTCCCTTCAATAAAGAAACAACACACAATATGAGGGCCAATTTGACTTCAAGAAAGTACTTGAATAGATTTGGATTTTAAACAGCTTTGTATACCTCTCTCTCTCTCTCTCTCTCTCTCTCTAATCAGGCATCTGTCACTCTGTTTTTGAAGTTATTATCGCCCAAGCTCCCTCTTGGATGTGGTTGCTGGGTGACGGGTATCTTAGCACCCACTCTGACTGGGAATGATTTGAATGGAATCCAGAAATCTCCCCTGAGTACCTGTAAACACATCCGTGCCTTGTAGAAAACAAATATATTATAAGAGAGCTCAGCAGAGGAGAGGAGGGAGAGAGACAAGCTGGCACCCTCAGTGGCAGCTCACACTGAGCGCTAAACAAAACAATTACCGTCATTTGCAAATATGTGTGTTTAGGCATAAACACTCTTGAAATAGGAACAAGAGAGGTGATAGCTCTCATAACACTCTCTGTCATATCAGTATCAATTAAATATATCTGTTAAAGAAAAAGACGTTCCACTGTGACCTGTCACTCGTAACATTTCAGAGTAAGATCTGTTTGACTGAAACGAGCCGGGGAAAATCTATTTAAGAAGGGCATGTAAGTGAAAAGCCGTCCCATTCCCAGTGGTGGGACATTGTCTGGGGCGTGTGGTTAACCTTCAAGGGTAGACAATGATTGTCAATTAACTGCTGCATTTCTGCGCCCCAGCATCGGATAGCCTGCCTCCACAAAGCAGACCAATGAGAGATATGTGATATCTCTGCACCGCCCCCCGTGTTATAATAACCTTTCAGAGAGTTCAAGTGTCACACAGCAATAAGAACCTTTTCCATCCCACCACAGGGAAAATGAAAAGGAAAACAAGTAGCTGGAACAGAGGGGCTCCTGGAGGGCTCCTGGAGGGCCAGAGTCATAATGTAGGGGAGGATTACTGAATCTGGATCAGTCTGGGAGCGAGAGTGAACACTGCTAATCTGGCACGAGAGTCCTTAAGAAAATGAAGGGGTCGAGAATGACTATATTCCTAGTATCTTTAAAGATGAACAATAATTACTAAAACACTGTGTCGCTTATTAGGCAAAGTACCCATAGTTCAAACATTCACTGTAAAAGTATGTAAAAGCAATTTTACATTATAAATTCTAATTTCTGAATCCATCACTAAAAAAAACCCCACTAGACTACATTTCTGAACAACACTGTTCTCCATTTAATGTGTTCAAAAAGTGTTATGCTAAAGTAAGCATGGTAGGGAACAATTTGGTTGGAGCTTGTTTGTGTCCACATCAAAACTAAAACAGCGGGATGCAGCGGTGCTCTGTGATGCTATTCACATTCACACTGTGTGCAAAATGAGAGTAGTGTTGTTTTAACACAATAGGCCGTGGGAGGGAAAAAACAGCATGTGAAATAGTAAGACCCATTGTACAGCAGTATTATTCACCCTATTGTTACCCCTCTGCCACTGTATAAAAAGAGTAGTGACATTGTAGTAATAGGGTGAGATGAAAAGCTAAACTATCTCACGCAGCAGGCTGTTGTTGTGTAACCTGAGCAGGTTAACCGGTGAACTCTAACTGACAGTAAGTCGCTGCAAAACGGAACATCGACTTTGGAGAGGGAACTCGTTTTCACCTACAGGGCAACCTGTGTCCTGCTTACTCAGACTGATCATTTTGTCAGCAGCAGTTCAATGACAGACGGTGTAAAGCACACATCCCTGCAAATAAAATCAACTCTTTCTAAGTAACATAAGCCTTTTATACAGCGGATGCCTCACTGTTCCATGATGTAATTCTCCAAATGGGGCAGGCAGGCGGGCAGGCCGGGTCTGAGTGATTGATTTCAGCCCAGCACCGGGAGTACCTGGCTGCTTTCAGAGACAATTACAGTCCTGTCCATGTGCCCGTAATAGCCCAGCACTTTAGCGTCATTAAAGCGACGCGAGGCACTGCATTATCCTTTAACCCCATCGCTGGCCATCCCCCCATTGACAACCCGGAGAGTTCAACCACATACTTTGTCACCTGAAGCCCCACGCCAGGCTTGAGAGGAGGATCACCTCACGGTATGTCTTTCTCTACAGAGAGGGGGGGGGTTCTGCTCCCTTGATGCTTTATGTAAATGATGCTTAAGCACCAAAGTGCACAGGTGAGTTGTTGAGACGATTGCTACTGGAATATGGAGCCGCAGCACATTTACGAGCTCCAAATATTGTATGTAGATGTGTGAGGCTGACTGTTTTGAACAAGCATAAAGAGAAGTGGAACTGTGTTTATTGTAGGCTACTAAAAATTGAAATAAATTAACTACATGAGGAAAAAAAGCTTGAGAATTAAAAATGTTTCATGGTAATAATATCCCTCTCAAAGTCTTCCTCAAAATGTTGTGCGAGCCATTTGATTTTGCTTTTTCTGACCATGTCTAATAGTGCACTTTGCACATAAAGCAATGCATTGAGGCTCAAAGTGTATTCAACATCATCATACATATGGATCTTTTTACAAAAAGTACTGGTACAAAAATGATGCATTTTTTGCACAGCAACTTCTGTATGTGTGTGTGCATGTTTGTTTGGGTGTTTTTTCATGTGTGCGTGTGATATTAAACATGCATCTAAAAGTCAGAATTAAGTTTTATCTCACACTATAATTTTCCAAAAGGCTGTATGCTTTTAAAGTGAGATAACCAAGTGATTCAAAGTGTTTATTGCTATTCCCCACTGATGTGAGCCTTTCCATCATATTTGCATTTCCAGCTCATTTCTGGGTAGGAGATCAATATGGAATCAATCATAGTGACAGGTAAGATGGTAAATTTGACCAGGCTGAACCATCCTGTGAGACTGAGCGATACATCAAAGCTAGGAGCAACAGGACAGCAAATATGGCTTTTAATCAAATATTGATCCCCACTTAAATCACTCCATATTAAAACATATAAAGCTCAAAATATTTTATTTGGTAACATGGGTTAATGCATTAATTTTCACATGTGTAGTTGCTTACCTCACTCACTGTATATTGATTTCCTTGTTTAATAGAAATCAAGGATGTTTAATTAAGGCACACTCTCATATTATGTGTGTGTGTGTGACAATTATCACTAGCATTTACACTGTGAAAAAAAACTGGCTTCATACACTCTTTTTCAGCCGTGAGTGCACTGTAACATTCTTAAGAAATGTAGTGACTGTCAATACTAAGAAAACAATTACTACAAAAAAATGTCCATGTCATCTAGTTATGATAATCTGGGTTTGTTTTGTTTACTTTTTGAAAATCAAAGTCATCATAATTGTAATCAAATTGTATTGCCCCTGTGGCAAGGGCACATACTAAGGCATAACCTAGTTTTATTCCAGAGTAATTTAAAAATATAGTTGAGCTAAAAGTTTCCTTAAATTAAGAGGAATTACACTAAAGTAAGGGTCATAAAAGATGACTGGGCTGTTGTTTCTGAAATTGTTTTTACAGTTGCAGCTCTACACCTCAAGTTTATTCAACAGCATTGTGAAACTCAGCCGAGGTGTAGCCTACATTATCGATTCATTTGTTCTGAGGCAGACAGGCTATCCATCATGGCACAGCTTTGCCCTGCACGTGTTAAAAACTTTCACTAAACTTTTTCACTGATGTCGCGCGCTGGCCTCTTCCCGTCCAACACACAACTACGAGCACATTGCTCGAATATTTGGATGGAGTTTGAACCCTACGCTCACACACACTATAACAACCGATTATTAAACTGGGCTGATAACATCGCATCGCTTGAACCACTTGTTTTATAAAGGAAAAATGTCTCCCCCTTCCTTGCTCCCGCGCCTTTACGCACGGCTGTCCGTAAAGACATTTAAACCAAAATGCCGTAAAGAGCTCTCCACTAACCTCGCATTGGTGCAGTCGTTGTACAGAGTCTCGAAGTCTTTTCTGGAGATGAGTTTACAGCGGTTCACACCGGGTTGGATGGCGCCGAGCCCTCTGAGGATGCGGACCTGCTCCACATTGCACACCACCGGCGTGATCTCCAGCCGCTTCAGCTTGGTGTAGACCGTGTGCAGTCCGCCGACCAGGTGCTTCAGGAACAGGTCGAAAGCCTGAGGAAGGCAGATGAGCTCGCAGCCGTCCACGGTGAAAGACGCCACTTTGGCACCGCGCAACTCGACCATCTTGCACTCATTGTTTTGCGGTATGTTTTCAACAGGCGACGGGGTCGAGTACACGGGTTTGCCGGGGGGTAGAGCCGCGTTCGGGATGCCCGGGCTACCGGTGGCGAGGAGCTCTGATCTGAACAGGTTCTGTCCGGGTCCGGATGGGGGGGCCAGGGATGGAGATGGTGATGAAGTTGTCGACGGTGGGGACGTCGTCGCGGAGGGAGTCGAGATCGGAGGCGGTGGGACCAGAGGAGTTGGTGGGATCAGAGCAGCCGGTACGGCCATGGTCACCTACAGGAGGGGAAGAGAGTAGCCGAAGTTCAAAGTATAAAACCCAGCCTGCCGAGACACCCCTAAATGAAAAAATCCACGGGAGTTTAGCTCCTCAGATAAGTTGGGAAGTAAAAAGAGCTGCCGAAAAAGGCGTGCTGAGTGAGGGTTTTGGGGGGGCTGAGCGGCGGGACAATGATCAAAGATAGGAGGAGGAATGACAGGAGGAAAATGAGCTGAAAAGTGCAGCTCCGCTCTGTGGATGAGTTGTTGTTGTCACACGGTACAGAGAGGGAGGAGCTAGGGGACAGTGGAAGCCTTTGAAGAACAGATAACTGGGCTTCAGATTACTGAACCACTCAAATGCTTCAGGTCTGTTAAAATGTTTATTCCACACAAGAGAGATCCGGTTATATCGGATCATAATTGCGTACAAATGTGCATGATTTTTTTTTTTTTTTTTTTTTGTGGTAAAAAGGGTTACACATGCACTCAAAAGGTATATCTGAAATTTCAGTTATTTCTGGTTTTAACTACACTTTAACAGCCACACAGGTTACACCTGCTATCCAGCAGTATGCAAACCCACTGCACCTCAGTGATATTATTGAGAGTTGATCACCCTATAAGCACCAAACTTTAATTCTGATGTCACATTTTCTGACTGAGCATGCCAGTGTGAGTCACTGCTCAGGGTACACCATATCTGTGGAGAAAGGAAAATATGTCTAATTTAATTAGTCCTCTCTGATTATTGTATTTACACAGCCAAAGTGGTCATAGCTTTTTGTATGAAGTGCCAGCATGACACACCATGAGGCTATGGTTGTTTGGAAGTTTGGTAGATGGGAGTTTTACATGCAAACTAAAACCACTATTTAGATTACAGTGTATACTGCATATGTAAAAGTAAAGTTATTTAAAGTTTGACTGTAATCACTAATCTCCAACAGAATGCATTGTAAAAGTTATATTGTCCTACATGTGCAGTGCTTGCCAGTAGTTGTTTTCCACTTACTGTCCATTTCAAGTTCAATACCCATGATTACTTTATTATGTAAGAAGAATTACAGGTGAGCAGGTGAACATGCCAAACAATGTGTCCTATGGCAACAGTGTTAAAACTGTCAATGATCTTAAATTTGTAGATAAAGAGGTACTACATGAGAGAAACCAAAACCTTCATATTGCCAGAGCACATTACATTTAAGAATTTGAGGTGGTGTGAGAACACTGGCAAATACTAAATTAAAAGCTAAAAAAAAATTAACATTTGAAAATGGTAACTGTTACTTTTTGGGTGTCTTGCGTAGTGATGCAGTGTCAACTTTGGCCACTGTACACATACAGCATGACCTCCAGACAGAACACCAGCTTGTTCAAGCGTTGTACTATTTTATGATGCTGAGTACTGAACCAAGCTTTACCCAGCTGGAACACGAACTCTCAAAGTTTCTCTCAATCTCCATCTCAGACAGCACAGGAAAAAAAGGATAAAGGCAGAGAGGGAGGAAATGCAGCACTGTATCATGGGGTGGAGTCAAGTCCATGTGCAGTAAGAGCTCATACAGTTTACACGTGTTCAACCACTGTGGCACATCATGAATTACAGTGCCTTTCTTCCTGCCTTTCTTACCAAATCAGTCAGTTGGTGTAAGACAGTTAACTATGTAAACATGCAGCTGGATTACCCTAATTTAGACATTTCATTAATAGATCACACCCTATTAAAATGAGGACTTACATGTGGCAGAAAACCACAAGTGGACAAACTCTGATTTGTAGAAAGCTTGTTTAAAGTTTTGTAGAAATGAATGTGATGTTTAAAAGCTGTAAGGGTTTTTACCTTCCATTTCCCAATTTCATAGCATTAATTAAGTTAGATTAGATTTCCAAATAACCAGTGGGTCTTGAGACACATATATTAATGTCACAGCTTTCTTAGTTTTACTTTTGCTTTGCACAGTTTTTATCCAAATTGTCCATTTGCCATTAGATGTGTTTGTATGAGCTGAATTTTTGAGAGTACATCAGCACTTACCAAGTATTCCCATTAGGTGGAATGAGTGTGGTGCACATCAAGAAAAGTGTTGTTTATCGCAGTCGTTGTTTATTGCATTTGCCTTAATATTCTGTGTATTCCTGTTGTCCTGTTGTGTCAGATCAGCTTTAAGATAAGCAGTGTGCCATTTTAAAATTATCATTCAGGGAAAGAGGTAGCTTGTAGTGTAAAATCAATAGCTGCTTAAAATTCATTGCCAGGCAATCCATTTGCCCTTTATGTTGCTAACCTTTCACTTAAATATGCACCATATTAAGATTTCATTATATACAATGAATGTCACAACAGTTTGCCCACTATTTCCCTTGTTTGCATGGGTTAACGGCAAATCATTGTGCTTGTAATGTCTGAAAAATGACTTTCATTAACATTATGCGGGGGAAAAAAGGAAAAAATATGAGCCAGAGTAGCCTAATAGGTATTAAAAGGCACCACAGGATATGTATGATGTTTTAGATACAAAGGCCTTTCAACAGACTGGGTGGGCTGCATGTGTCTGACCCAAGTTATGAAAACACAGCGCAACACAAAAATAAAGTCTGCACATTACACCACAATACTTTGTTGATATAATTCAGCACAAACACAAAATAATTACTGTATGTAAAAATCATGTATGGGAACCTTTCTTGAAAGGAAACAGCTTACTAAGAAAACTGTTTATTTGTGACAAAAGTGTGTCATATATTTTCTTCAGGCACAGTGGAGCTAAGTTGTGGCAGTTTCATTGTCCTTGCAAAAATAGTTGGAAATTAGTACCGTGAATGAAGTTTCCAGCGTGACTCAGTACTTGGTCAACTAAGTAACATAAACAGTTAACAGAGTTTTCCTAAAAGTACACAGAAGTACAGTACATGTGGATGAGATTGTGGTAAACAAATGACTATGTCAAAATGTAATCACCCAGTATGATGTATGGCATCAGGAAAGTGTTTCAAAATGTATGGATATGGGACAAGACTTGTGTATGATCAATGACACAGTATATTGTTTGATGTAATAATTTATTCACCCCATAAAGCTTTGATAAAACAATGTTGAAAAGCAATTTAAATTGAATTCATTTAAATGTCAATTCTCATGGTTAGGATTTTTCTATAATTGGCTATTTAATTAAAATAATTTTCATAGTCATTAATACAGCCAGCAACTTGTAGCGCACTGACGTGTTTTAATTACATGGTATTAACAAAATTGATATGCTTTAGAAAGCATGGTGAATAAGAAATAATTAGACCAATCATACATCATCCTCTTATGGACATTAAGTGTATCACAATATAATTGATGAACTTAAAAAACAAGAGAGATAAATAACTTTAATTGAACAGAGTTGGTGTACAGAGCTTGGAACAAAGAATCATACTCACGATGTATTATATTTCAGAGGCAATTCATTATCTGTAACATCGCTTAGTTCTCTGTGCCCAGCACTCTCCCCTAACCTATGATTACATGACATTTAAAAGCAGTGATACTGTGTAGTCTTTTAAAATGTCCTTTTACCTCGTCTGCATAAATCTTCCAGCTGCTTTTCCGCATGGGTGAGTAAGGGGGAGAGAAGCAGCTTCAGACATAAGAATCATTTAGATGCTTGGAATAAAGCACTTATTGATCATGAATATTTGTTTCTCCAAGGTTACACTGCCTTGACCCCATCTATCCTTAGACACCGTCCAACACAAACATGCCACTTGGGGTGAAGGGGAGATGTCAGAGAGCACACTTATCGAGTGATTTCTAGTTACAAATAAGAGTATAGGACTTTTCCCATAATGTTAACCTATTGAGTGTTTAGTTCTTCTGACAAGGACCACTAACTTTTCAGTCACAGTCTAAAATGTGCCTATAGAAAATTAATCTGCAACTATTTTGATAATCGATTCATCATTAAAGTCATTTGTATGCAAAAACTCCAAACATTCTCTGATTCCAGCTCCTACAATCTTTTTTTCTGCTTTATATCATTGCAAATTTAATCTTTTTAGGTTTTGGGCTGTTGTTTGGACAACACAAGGTATTTGAAAACACCACCACACTCTGGGAACTTTTGATGTGTATTTTTGACAATTTTCTGACATTTTATAGACCAAACAATTAATAGAGAAATTGATAATGAAAATAATCATTAGTTGCGACCGTAGTCTACATAAAACTACATTTCTGCTTCAGTTGTTGCTTATATAATTATAACCATATGGTCAAGTTTTATATACAAAGTTAAAGTCAAGTCAACTTATGTGTAAGGCATATTTAAAACACGGTGAACAAAGTTACCAAAGAGACGCATACAACAACAAAAACAGAAAATAAATTTAGAAAAGTCAGAAAGGGAAGACAGGATCCACATTTAGCAAGAATTCTGGGGTCTTTGAGGTTCTCAACGTACATGTATGCAAACACAATTTCTTAAAGAGCAATAACATTACAGAATAAGATAATTTAGTACCAGTAGCTATTTGCACACTTACAGTAGGGTTAACCTAAACAGGCGTGCACCGTAAATATGGGTGATGTACATAATGTTCCACCTCTCGATACAACTGTTACAGGCGGGACTTGGATTCAGCTGAGCTAATAGAATGCTCTTTCACACAAAGTATGTAAAATAACAGCTTTCTGGTAATGTAACTTCTCAAAAGAGGAGCAAATGGAGCTCACTTCATTTTCAAAGAGCCAGCCTCACCGATAGTCCCACAATTAGAGTAGTCACGGCCCACATCCTACAGTACTTCATTTGCTGCCACGCAGCTTCCAATATAACTGGGGTGCAAGAAACAGAGAGATTTGTGGATATCTAAATTGCTAAAGCAGAAACCTGTATAAACAGCGGTAATTACCGAGCCATTGACAGTCTCTCAGTGTTGTGCTCATTCTGCCACAGCCGCAGTGATTAAAATGAATCCTCATCGACTTCTCCATTAAAGCGCTGGCAGGAGCGATCCCGTGACCTTTCCCCATTGATTGAACATAACAATCACAATTCAATTGTAATGCAAAGAGAACATTTGTTATAATGTACACGAGATGCATGAGCCATTTCCTGGGAGCGGGGAAGGGTAATCAATGGAGTGACTCTTGGCGTGATGCAAGGAGAATGAGGCTGTGTTTGCAGGCCCTAATTCATACAGCCTGCAGTGTATGATGGAAGGCAATGATATGCATGTAAACACTCTGATTTCTCTCTGCTCATCGTTCAATAGAATAACAGCAAATCCTGATTTCTTTATCCATATACACTAACAGCCCAACGCTGCTATGATTGGCAATGAGGTACACACAGTCTGATACACTTCTGATTCAATCTGAGATCAAAGTTTGATTCATGTAGCCTATCATGTCACGTGGTGATATCTCTTCCAAATTATCTTTCAGAGAACGGCTAGTCCCATCTTTCAAGAGGAGCGACTTAATGTAACACATGACTTCAGAGACAACAGACTCTTGCCACGACACTCGTAGAATTACTAAGCGGAAGACTGAGTACCCTCATAAACCTATATACTATTGGAACAATCTACAATGCAGCTATACTGTATGTTCTAGTGATAGTCAAGCAAGGACAAGCTTGTAAAAGCGTAATTACTAATGATTAGCTAAACTCAAGCAAGTGAAACCACAACAATCCACGTGCCACAGAAAAAAAAAGCCCACAGAAAAAAAAAGCATGATAGGCATAACAACCCATCACCGTTCAGTCCCTCTTTAAAAGCTGCACTCGATCATGTCTTTCAAAAACTGTCTTATGAAGAGTGTATGCGAATGATGTCCTTAAGGGATTTCTTTTTAGAATCAGGAGATTATAGTTTACACGGACATTAAACAGATTAAACCAGCCAGCTCTCTAAAGGCAGTTTATCTAATGGAGAAAATGTGGTATGCTAATTGAGAAATTCCGATGGTAAAATTATATGTAAACCCCCCCACCACCCCTTCTCTCTCTCTCTCTCTGCTAGAGGATTTTAGTTTGGCTTGATGAAATCAAATGGCTAATCACAGCCATAAGCTGTGAGACGTTAGCTGAGTGAAACAGTGTTTGCCATGCTAAAAGGTAATTGTCTCAGAAAACTTCATCGATGACAGATTCAATTCCATTTAGTAAATGTTTAATAAATGCTGTACAAACAGTCCAGGCCTATCTCGCCGTGCTTAGAAAACAAAGGGAAACTTTAATTGCTTTAATCATCCCTAGCTTTGACGTTGTTATTGGCCTTAAAAATAGCAGTTAACAGAAACTGTCCTGCTGAGGAAATTGAACCACATTTCGAGTATGATCCGTAATTAAGATAGGGGCATCCCAAGCAGCTAGGTCCAGGCAAACTGTTGTGACTAGGAAAAACATTCCCAGGTCATACAAAGCTATTCAATTAACAGAAGGACCCAAGGAAAACAACCTCCCTATTATGTATCACTTACTTTAATCAGATTGAAAGCGATTGTATCCCTTTTTGAAAATCCCTTAACACAAACATGTTAATTAACAGATAGGAGGGTGGAAAGATGTATTTTTCATTAGTGGGTGAAATAATGTTCCCCTTTAACATCAAGGAAAATCAACTGCTTACTGCAGTTAAACCAGTCAGCGGTGTAAATTCCCTGCCAGCATTTTTATTTAAAACCTCATTAATGTGTTTCAACCCAGCATAGCTGTACCTTTAATCTGCACTAAAAGGAAATAATGCGTTTCCTGCTTTATTTACCAGCCTTACTTAACAAGTGTTCCTGTACAATTAGAATTGTTAATAGATCTGGAAACAAAAGGACTTTGAAGGTGGGAAAGTGCTGACATTATTTCACAGGGGAAAAACACTCTTGAGAAAAAAGATCTGCTGTAAATGTAGTTTCCTGGAACACAGGCGCACTGCAATGTTGGTCTCTCTCATTAGAAATGCCATGCACAGGACATAAATCAAAGCCCGTAAAACATTTCATTGCCACACCACACTAAATTACACACTCGCTGGTTTGCCACACTGATTGTGTTTAAACATTGTAATTTTACTTTATTCCCATTAAATGTATGCAGAGTTTTACAATCCATAAACAGCGTATCTGTAATAAAAGTTAATAAATGTCAGAATTTGCATTTGGAAAAAAAACACCCTGCTACATTTTTGCAAATATCAATCTATGAACCTTTCAACATTTCTTCAAACAAAATGCTAATTGTACCTTTAGGAATTTAGGAGACAAGTGACAAGAAATGAGATGCAATGTCCTTTAGAATCAAGAAATCAGCTAAGCTGGAATACATTAAGTGTGAGGCCAAAGCAAAGTGGAGGAAGACTGTTTTTGTAGAGAACAAAAGACAGTGACAGGATATATATTAATGTAATAAGTTATAATCCTACTGTTTTGTATATGTTCTGGGGTAATTTAATTGCAGTAGTATACACACCAGTTTTGCCATTCTGTTGACTACTGTTTCTTCCCTCCCTTTCCTCTTCTTCTTTTTATTGAATGATACTGCATTGATGTAAGATACACTACAGGTGAATATCTGAAAAGAATATGAAAGTACAGTGATCACGATTGAGAGTAACATATCAATAGTGTCAGGTTGACCTTTTGTTGACTGTATTTTCAGACAATAATCTGTCATCTTATTATAACTGATCGCTAAGTGGCTGCATATCAAGATGTATGAATTAGTGCAAGCAATCCGGTGCTACTTTATGAACTAAGGAACCACCAGCCCTGCTTTTTATCTCCTGTTACTGATTCTGACCAAAGTATTCACCCACCATTGTGTCCTTAGCAGGAACACCAAAAGACAAACTTCAAATGACTCTACTGTTACGGTATGTAGCTAAATAGAAGCTGCTCCAACAGCATCAACAGGCTGTAACAATAGAAGGAATCAGTGATGTGTAACCATTATCAGTGGGTCATGTTTATGTTTAGTTATCATGATCACCATATGATACTGATATTATGGTGCATGATATGATACTAAAATTTTATATTATGAGTTAGCACAAGAAGTCATTCTTCATTTTAGTATCCAAGCTGTAATACATCAAAAAGACTAGGCAGGGCAGCACCATGTGCTATAATATCTCTCAGTTTGCAGTAGGTCACTATCCTCTGCTGACTTAATAAACTATGCATCCAACAACAATGATTATTCATGTCATTCTTCAAAGGTCCTTGAGAGGATCTCGATGCTGCAGCGATTCAACCTTTCGTATTAATTCAAGCTTGGCTAAGATTGTACCATCTGGGCTCTTGTACTTCATGATTAATGCCAAAGAGTTGATTCATATGTGCAATTGGAGTTTAATAAACAAGGATTTCAGAGTTAAATGGCAAATACAAATGCTTGGGATGAACCCATTCATAGTATCTAATTTGTGTTCTTGGTAATAAAGCCCACTCATAATTGCTCACTACAATCATCTCCCAGATACACAAATACGGGGATTTTGTGATTAACATGATGTGTTTCTTCCATAGAGGAAATAATCCTGCAATTCTAAGATGCCTTCAGACATATGTACATAAGATTCTTTATTTGGTCCAAATTAACTTACTACTGGTACAGCATGATTAACACTGTCTGGCACAAAAAAAATAATTACTGTACATCATTGTACAGATTAAGCATCAACAAACTTTTCCCTTTTAAAACAATGTTGTTTGTACTAGACATTACGGCTTTGCAAACAAAGTTAACTTTGTAATTCTTTTCTTGCTCACGTTCTCTTAGTCTATTTCAATGTCACAGTGCTTGCTACAGACTTCATAAAGGAAGGCATTAGGGCTGCTGATGTTATCCCAATCTGACACAGAGGCACCACACAATAGTGACCTCTACAGGAACCTAGAACACATCAACTGCAAACTAGTTCATGCTTATTGTAATACTGTTACATGCCTTTTCATGTCTCACTGAGGTTTACAGGTCATGGACCCCAAAATGGATGCATTAAGCCTTTAATTTACCAGATTTTGTTCTACAAAAGAAAGATATTTCTTAGAGATGCTTTGACTGTATATAGTGTATGATATAAGCATGAAAGAAAAGTATCCCTCCTTTACCTTGGGATCCCTTTGGAAGTGGACTGCTTTTTGAGAAACACTGACACTTCCCAATGGTTACACAATTAGAAAAAAAGACAACATATTTTGTTTAGAAAAACTTCACATATAATCTAAATTTAGCATAAGACTTAACTTTTAAACACTGTTGTTGATGTCCTAGTTTAACTGCATAAAGCAGCAGATCAAGATGCAGAAAGACATTATGCCAAGGTGTAATGCAAACAGGTGAGGCTGCTTAACAAGTAATGCCCTCACACACCCCAACCCCTCTGCTTTTAGTTGAAGACAAAGAACAGTGCAGAGCAGTGTCTTTAGTGGGGTAGAGCAGGAATGGGAGGGTGCCAAGCCACGCAGACCACAGCCAAGTGCAGGATCACAGAGGAGGAATGAATGATGCTTAGATAAGGGACAAAGTAAAGAGGGCAGACCAAACAGGAAAACTAAGAAGGGAGAATGTGCGGGGCGTTGCCTGCCTGAGCAGGAAAATGTGCTGATACGAATATGTTGCTTTCTTTTTTTGTTTTGTTTTTTTGGGTTGTGTAACTGTTTTTTTACATGAAGAAGTAATCACAGAAAACATCCCAGTTCAGTTCCCACAAGTAGAACTATGCAACGCATGGACAGTGCAAAACTCTTCCAATGCTATCATTCAAATTTGAAATAATTGTATTACATTGTAAACAAATCCTTTCAGGTTTGATATCAGGTCTCTGTTAGTTGTACAGCTAACATAAGACAGTCCTGTATAAGGAAATGATAGACCCAGAGCCCTACCAGAATATAATCCTTCTCTCCTTGGCAAAAGGCCCATCTGTCTGCCAAATTTTACACAAATCTGTTGAGGTTTTGAGATACCTAGCTGACAGAGAGGCACAAAAATGAACTAACTAGGCGGAAACATGTAACTTCTTTAGTGGAAGCAATAAATCTGTGCAACACTTTTACTGCAATGCAATGTATCTGTAACAGATTTGTGAAGTGGTAATGCATACTATGATTAGAAATAAATTAACTACCATTGAAGAGCAATATATCTGACACTTTGTCGCACAAAGTGTGATGTGTGAAGGTAAAATAGGCAATGCTTGAGCTTATGTACTCATGGCACAATGCAGACCTCAAGATGTAAAATTAGTAATTGAGAATAGGGCCAGAATGGGAAAAAAAAACGTAGGGTAATCTGCCTCTTTTCCCACACAAGGGACCAGGAGAACACAGGCTATGTTGTACCCCCCTTTCCTTCTTGCCCAAGTTCTCCTTTATGTATTCAAATTCACTTCAGCAGCATAAAATTCTCCCAAGAGACAGCATTGTCCTCCTGCTTGTCCCTTGGGCTTCCCATCTCTCTGTAACATCTCTTCACTCCACACAATTTAGCCCTACACCTAGCAGACAGACTTTTTCCACAGTACCCTCTTTTTAAATAGTTCAATGCAATTTACTGAAAATTAATTAAAATGCTTTTAACAGCCATCACTGAATGCACAGAATGTTTAAAGGCTTTGTGCAAATTACTCCAGTTTTCAGTTTTTTTAGTAGGACAGTCTGAAACAAATGCACTGAATGGCCTTTCACTGGTTTTACCTCCTGAATAATAATCTCTGTTGTGTTATTATGTGTGAAAATAAAGCGTACACACATTTCCCCCTCTCTCTCTGTCTCGCTGCATTCAAGAAACTTAGAATAGCAAATTTTACACTGATGGCTGAGTTGCAATTGCAGTTACAAATGTACGAACACTATACTTTCATAATAACGCGGTCCAAATGCTTCAAAAGGCGCGTAGGTCTGCTCTAGTGAACTTGAATGTGTGGTCCTTGGTGCATAAAGTAAGCATAAGGCCAACTCTATAGCAATGAGGCTTTACTGAATGAAATGAAAAGCCTAAGGCATCAGAGTTAATACATTAACATAGGGGAGGACTAACAGACAAAAATACTAAGAAGTGGAATAGAACAAATGATAAGAGAGCAGTACTAAAATAATAATTATTCTGGCTTATATTTTAACAAGTCTTCATATTGAAGTGGTGATCATAAGTTACAGTCTAAAGGTGTAGATCTGTAATGTTTTAGGTAAAAATAAATGAATATAAAACGGAAGTGTGGACTCCCTGATATCATGAGGGGTTCTGCAAAAGGCTCTCGGCACACAAAAAATCATCACATAAACCACTTTTGTGGGAGTGATTCCAAAGTATCACAATATTATCATATCTATTCAATACTAGCATGATGCAAATAGGCTCAATGGCATGCTTGCCTCTACAAAACTCTCCCACCGGGTTCTAATAAAACATTACAATTTCCCACTCTCCATTCTCCCTCAGAAACGTACCAGTCTGCAGCCCTGTGATCTGCGACAGACAAAATGAGACACAGCAGCTACAACAGAACTGAGACACAGTCGGAGTATTCCCTGCGCTCCTTGAATAGATAATGCTTTTCCTTCACATTCCTTTATTCTTTCAAAAAGAATGCATCAGAGGCCAAATATTAATTCTTCTCGTCATATGGAGGAGCTACGCAAGTGGCATACTAGGATGGGTATTTGAATGATTAAGGGAACACATAAAGGGTTTCTTGTGGCGCTTTGAACTTTCTGCAGAGTTCTGAGAACTCTCCACTTATTCCCCACTCTGCAGGAGACTTGATGTTAGAAGACAACATTAATGAAAGCTCTGTAACAGGTAGAGACAGAGGGATTAATGCAATCTAAACACAGCAAGCCTCTCAGAACTGGCTCTGGCTAGCAGGTGAATGGGGAACCACTTTTCCTCACTTTTCCTCTGTCCTCCCACCATGAATCTCCTTTAAAGAAATGCCAATAGATCTGATTGCCTGATTCTCTATTCCCTCCCTCCCTCCCCAGGCCCATGAAGATGCACGTGTGGGGGAATCACTTCAAGGAATGACATTGACTAGGGATGTGCTGATTTGCACCACTGTTTGTCTTTTGATGTGAGAGATCAAATCAATGTACACGGCGTTCTCCGAGCAATGTGCAGGCAGATTAGCATTAGCCCGAAGGTGCCTGCTTGCCCTCAATCATTAGCGTTTACGTCTGACTCTCCAAATAATCAGGATTTATTCTGTGCTGTTGTGCGCTGCATTGATAAGTGCAAAAGCAGCATAACATTTAAGATGGAGGGTAATGTAAGGCTGTCATAATGAGACTAACACCTACATAAGCCATAGACACTGCCTGACACTGACATTTGTTATTGGTGTGAGCTGCTTTATTTGTCACTGTTCTGGTGTGCAATGGTGCCTTCACATGGAAAATACCACGATGAGATCTCCTGAGTGCTTAAGTCAGATGGATTGAATGCTCTTGAACACTGATAAAGGTTGATTTCAGGTTGTGCCAACATTATTGTGGGCAAACTAATGCAGAATAATTGTCATATTTTGTCTTGTCAAAACCCAGAACAATGACATCTTTAACGCTCTAAAGTTTGCCTTTGCATCACAATCAATATTTGACTACATTTTGATTTATGTTTTTGTGTATTTTCTGAAAAATGCATATCCTAACCTGTCCTGTCAGTGTTAAAACAGAAGCACTCAAACAATAATTGTGTAAAGAAACTATTAAGGAGTGCAACTTTTAGATTAAAAAGGCATAAGGATCTTGGCAGTGCATTTCTGCCACATTTGAATTCATGCTGTTTGCCTGTAACTTCATGCTAATGATCAAAGTTGAGGGGGGGATTCTCCTGAGTGCAAGTTATGAAGATGAGATGAAGAGAGAGAGGGAATGGGAGAGGGAGAGAGAAACTGCTTTGCTGCCCTGCTTTGAACACTTTTACACTTTCCAACAAGCTTTGTTTTTTAATTGGCTGAAATTAATCTTAGGGATGTAGATGCCTGATTTGCATTCATTAAAACCCAACCAAAAGAAGTCATGCTTAATTCCAATCAAATTTGCTTAATTATGCATGGCGAGATATTCCCAAATGAGCTGTGGATTTTTGTTAGACCCTTTTTTTGTTTCCTATAGCAAATAAAATGTAATGAAGCTGTCTTTTTGTGTTTTACTGAATGTTGAGGAGCATATGAGGAGCACCTTGAGCCTGGGCTGAAAACAATATTACTGCTAAAGTAATTATAAGAATCTGCATTTTTCATTGTTAATTGTGGATGTCAGCATCATTAATTTTAATTTACGGCAGGCAATAAAATTAAGAATACTTTGTGCTGATGTTTTAAATCATGCCGGTGAAGGGGACACATAATGCAACTTAAATCTCAAGTAGATATTGATTGGGGTGGATGGTCTTTTCTATGAATCTTAAATAGGCAGACGCTGGGAATCTGCTTGAGACTTCACTTTTACGAGTTAACTCCAGCACCAGATAGCACAAGTGCAATACAATTAAAGAAGTGTCAGTTTATGCACACACACAAATGAGCGCGTGCACACACACACACACACACACACACACACACACACACACACACACACACACACACAAACACACTTAATCAGCAAACTGCATAACAACACAATGATGTTGAACCAGATAACAGTTATAAAGGAGAAAATGTAACACAATATAATCTAACCATGACTAACCTCTTCATGAAGAGTTTAGAATAACAACATACCTACATATCAAATAAAATATGTGCTACCTTTTCTGAGCAGTTTTCAAGTCTTTGTTTTGATATTTTGACAATCATATTAATTAGATTGTCTGACAGTGTAAGGCTGTTTGTACAGACAGAGTGAAAGCAGAATGGAGGAGTTTGAGGTGTACAGTACGTGGTCTATGGGGGATGACATTATGTGTTTCTGCTCCAACACTTGATTTATAGCTTCATTTGGACCGCGCTTGTACGAAACACATCCTGCTGCTGCAGGAGCTTTAGTGCATTGTAGTCTGAAAACAAAGGAAGAATAAAATTGATCTTTCTGGACACACACAAAATCAATGAATGGCTATTTCCTGTTCCATGGCATGTTAGTCCAACTGACTTGCTCAATCCTTGAACTTTCCTTGTGTACTCATTGCTGGAGAGGAAAGGTCTTCAGAGTTCAGTGGAAACTTAAGATGATGTCATTTCAGATCCTTTGGATCAGAGAATTTTTGTTTTCACTCTATGCCTTAACCTCTAAAAGGAAAATATTGAAAGGACCTCAGGTTCATATATATGGTGTTGTTTTCTTATTATAGCTGACAAGCTTATTCCATGTTTTAAATTTGTATTCTGTTGACTTTTGCGCTGGCCTACTTTTTTATGAAATAATATTACAGCCAAAGGGAAAAAAACAAAACCTTACTCATAAATATATGTGTTGAAATTCATGAACCAATTTGGTTAAATTCCATGTGCTTGACTATTATTCCAAAGGATGTGTTTGTACCTGTTGTACAATGCATTCTGTTCTCTAACAAGATGATTGTGTTTCCAACACAAAAAGACTCAACAGTGATGTTCAATTGTTCTCTTTCAGGCTGGCTGTTAGCCAGCAGCTCCTTCATGACACATGGAGCTGGTACACTATCAGCTCCCCTCTCCTCTTCCTGTCTGCTTTCCTGGCGGTGACTGAAGCAAGTCACTCTAATGCAACAATGATGGTGATTTCACTCTGCTTATCGAAGCGAGTAAGTACTTAAGCAGCTGCTTGTACTTTGATCCAATTTACTTCCTGAATGTGTGCTTCCTCATGCACAGTAAACAGGCCTGCCTAAGTTGTCATTAGTTCAAACCCAAGGCAAATAGTTCACATGATTATTGTTTGCTCATTTTTTTTCTTCCACTTTGTACAGTAGCTTTGTTAACAGAAGTGAGTTAACTTTAGTGACAGGCCCTCTCAATATGGGGCGTATTTCAGGTATCAATTTGTACGTTATGGCAATGGCTGTAATTCAATATTGCCAGCGGAGCTCTGGAGGTTGAATGGAAAAGCCATAAGTTGAATACCGCAACCTTTAACATCATTGTGTGCTTGACTCATCCCCAAGGACAGGACAGATAAAAGATGATCAGTAAGGAAATTGATAGTACTGATTTAATAAACATCCTCAAAATGATCTCTGTGACCTGCAGGTAGCGCGGCAGTCACTCGTACTTCGCCTGGGTTAAAGAATCAAGTGAGATGATTCATTTGAGTGACTGAGGTAGTTGAGTTTGATGGATCATTCCTAAAAGCATCATTGCTAATCTTCAGCTCCTCTTTTTTAGGTTATTCACAGATCAGTGAGTTTTCCGGCTAATCCTGGACCTGACGCTGCTCTTGTCTGTGTACATGGTATTCATCATACTCTGACAGGGAGAGTCCTTCAGACGACAAATAACCTTCAGAGAGGAGAGGCAGGCAAGCAGTAGGTGTGCAGTTATTTTGGATACATTTCACAGTGGAGTAGGAAAGCTGCATGGGGAGATGTATGGTGTCCTTGTTGGGTGCGGAGAGATGGACCCTTCTCCGTTTCCTAGCATAATCATTCTGAGCCTCAGCCATGCCTTCGACAACTCAATCAGACAGCCCTCTACCTGTAAAGTGGCTGGGTTGATTTGATTGCCATTTTTATTGGATCCCGGTCACATAAATCAAACCAATGGGGACGGCTGTACAGACGTGACCACTCGTCATTCGCTAGTAGCCTTGGAAACATTGTTTCGGGGGCCGCGTAGCTGTCATCGGAGGTAAATCAGGGGTCTGAAGTTTCTTTCCTCCAACACAGAAGCATGGAGTTAAATCATCTTGAAAATTGATGTCACTGTGCCCAAGTGTTTTCACCTATCCCTTGGATAGAGTCCCATCAACTGGTGACAATGTCAGCACTTTTACCCTTCTCTCAAAAAAAGGATGCCTCCTGTCCTCAGGCCTAGAGGCCTGTTTTGGCTGATAAGAGCTGTTAAAGTTTTGACCTTTTTCATTACAAATTTTTGTCTGCGTGTTTCAGATATAATAAATGTTTTGCTGCTAATCCAAACAACTAGAAATTTTAAAGTTTACAGGCAAATATGCAATAGACCTTTAGTAGTAAATTTGTTGCCAATTTCTAATTTATATTTTGCTTCAGTTGCAACAGACGGTTAGGTCTATTTAAGTAGGCTTCCATTCTAGGTAGTAAACTCAGAGACCCTGTCTTTGAAACTTAATACATTGTTCATCGCTAAGCACTGTCTGGTGAGCTTTTTGATTCAGTGTGAACTGATTAAGTCTATCATGTCCACCAGCGCTTACAGTGGGAACATATTAGATTAAATACAGGTAGCTAATTTCCTCCTCTGCATGGGTGAGTGGGAGTATGAATGAAAGTGATGTAAAATTAATTTAGACCTCTAAAATTTTGATCACGCCGAGGCTATTTTGGTTCTCATGATGACAAGTAATAGGAGGCTGTTGCTTTCTAACCTCACAATATTAACACGTTTGCCTATAGGGCTTTCAGGATCAATTTCATTCAGCATAAATATCACTTGATCTGTAAAACAAATTAGAAATAATAAAAGCAATAAAAATGCACCCAAGCTCTATTGAGATGTCCCTCCTAGCCATGTGTCAAGACTGAAGACATTAATGATACACGGAGGAGAGAAAATTACCATCTAGGATACGTCCGAACCAGTAAACTGGTAAACAAGCTGGCCGTTAGGAGTGGGGATGATTTGAATCAACAAGGGTGAACAGATATGGATACTCGGCGCATTAGTGTTAATAGGAATAGATTATGGAGGGATTTCGTGGAGTGACCTTCAGTGCACTAATTGAAATAGTATTCCGAGTCAGCAGTGGAGTAATCAACTTAAACACAGAATCATAAATCATCATGAATAGCGCTGTCACAACCAAGCCATTAGCCTCGTGTTTTTTTCCCCAGCAACCTCATGAAAATATCTGCCACACCGATCCATAGGTTAATAGGAACAGAAATGGCATTTAGAGTCTATTTGGATCAAATGTACTGTGAGCTTGAAAGTAGAACTTTGCTAATTTGCAGGTAATGTGAATTGATGTAGTAAGGGTTGAAGATAGTTCAGGCAACGAGTCAACACAATAACTCAGTGGAAAAACGCAAGAGCTTGGTAAAGCCTCAATCATAACACTGCTTTGTGACAAGTCTTCTCTCTACTGTATGTGACCAAGGGCCCAGTAGTGGCTAGATATGTTATCAAGCAGAGGTTAGGTAATCATGTCGGCTTGGTGTGACCTTTGTCTTTTGTTATTAATTATGGCTGACAAAAACGCAATAAATTGTGGGACCTCAGAGCTACACTTGCTCACTCCAAGAATGTGCATGGCCCAACTTGTGTGATCATTTCACAATTCACAACAGCACTGTGTTTGATATTGCAGGTTGTTAGTAACTACACTCCTTATCGGGTCTAATCCACATAATGCAATTTTATTTACTTATTATCATTTAATGCCACATTTATTTCAAGTATCAATACAGAGTGCTTTGTCAAAGTTTACAACATCTATATTAATATCAACAAGTGCTCTCGCAGTAAATAGCTTTTTAATTGCAACTAAAGTGAACGAATTAGATTCTAAACAGTCGGTTAGTGTCAGTAAAACGTCTTTCACACAACAATACCCAGCAAACTTGTCAGAAATGCTGATAAGAGGGCCGATCCTGAGCGCTTACACGGCATTAATCAAATAGCAGGTCTAATTAAAAGTGCTTTAAACAAAGCTTTTTTTCTAAATGTTGCTCAGGTATGGCAATAATTTTTGATCAGCCAAGCCTGGAAGACAAATAATTAGAACTGCCACAGCGGCCTGATGAGTGATGTCAGCATCTCCGAGTGACCTTCCCCTGCTAATTAATTTTCATTCCAGGGAAAAAAGGCCCCGTTGTTGCACATTATTAATTGAGTTCATGAAAAGATGCACCTGATTAATTTTTGTTGATAATACTTGTCATTCTGGCCGCCGTTCGTAATCATTTTATGGGTTTTCATCTTAGTGTTTTTCAAAGTTGATCTAAGTCATCTTTACTGGAGATTAATTTGTCCAAAGTAGAGCTGCCCTGTCCCGAACAGACAGCAGGGCCTCAGTCTGTCTCACTTAGATGTCTGGTGAACACATGGTTTCTCTTTATCAGCATTTGTTTATTCTTATTTACCCTAACACATTTATGGTGGGCACATTGTGAGAGTAAGTGAGAATTAACCTTATCAATTAATAATTAACTTTTATTACCAAACCATGTGATGAATGTATAAAAATGACACTACAACACTAAATTCAAGTTAAGCTGCTTTGTAAAATAAAGTTATGGCATCAAAAACCATTAAGTCACAATCCAGTAGGCCTATAGCTGGATATTTTACCCTCTCATGTCTAAAAGTAGATGAATGTATGCACCACGGTAGAAAATGCCAAGAAACACTAACAAGAGTGGAACAAATGAAAATGCTGTTTTCATAACTGACGCAGTTCCCCCAAACTTATGGAAAAGTTAAAGAGCTATCACCATGCTCTTTATGGGTCAATCTGTCAATCAAGCCCCTTATATTGCGTAAGATTATAATGAAGACAAGTTTCAAAAATTCTTAATAAAATCTGATACCGAACCCAACATTTACAAATAACACAAGATTCCTACTGGGTCAAGTTTTAGGTGTATCTGTACACAAAATTGTTTTGTATAAACTAATATAAAAACCATTCACAAACATGAGGTGTAATTGTTCCTGGAATTTTGTGAAATGTAATGTGGTTTCAGATTAGCTGGGCATCCAGGCTGTAAACAGCACTATTTAAAAAAATGCAAGTGGAAGGGACATCCGATCCAGGAAGCCTGATATGAGTAATAGATCGATGAGTTTGAAGGCTTTTCAGATGCCAAAACACTGAACAGTGGTTTATAATACTATGAGACTGGTTTTTACAACTCGAACACAAGGTAAACTTTAGGATAACCCCATTCAAGTTACATTGCTGGATGATGTTGCACCGCGCTGTGGCAAGAGCTCGCATTTTTTCTGCTGTGCCAACACAATGGCCTCATTCTGGCTGGTAATATGATGGAGTTCAGGCGGGAGCCAGAACCATGTGAAACTGATGTGCTGGTGCAGTCCGCACAGCTTTTTCCAAAAAGCTGGCAGCAGCCTCTGACTCTGCTGTTGTGAGCTGTACTATTTGTCATTGAGGCAGCAAAGATTCTTCTTAAGGAAACGTTGAATGTATATGACATTTGGGTTGGGTTTGATGGCTGTACTGAATACAGTATTAAATCTGCTATACTGGCGTTGTTGCTTTCTAAAGTTAATAACTATGAACTCTTTTTATCTGTTCACAAGTGTTACCTTGACTTGAGGTCAACTTGTCACATAATTTCGGGGATCGGAGCAGCTTGCCAACATTCCCGAGCCAGGAGGAGTGGATGGACTGTAGCCGCTTCGCTCAGATAATCCCAAACACTGCAAATTTAAAGCATGTTGTTCCATTAGGTTGTTAGCATTACCTATATCACACACAAAACTGTAATGCATATACACTTACACATTAGCAGTATTTTCAATGACTTTGCTGAAGTCCACTCTTAGCATTTTAAACTGTCCACCATAAGAAGTCCACAAAATGAAAACAGAACTACCACAGAGTCACATAACACTTACAAACATGTACATAATTAATGGACAGTTAGACATGAGGGACAAAACTTCATTTAGGCAAAATGAAAATGGATACCCTCAGATAAATGAACGGACGCTACTAAGTAAATAACAGTAGCATTGACCATCAGCATATCAATATTTCGTTTCTGGCCAATTAGGAGTGACTATAATTATAAATCCAGAACTCAATACCCTTCCCTACCCTTATATGACGTGATAATTTCTTCATTTTGTGGTGGGTGTGGCCCCCTAGCCCTTATAAAATCCACTTGCCACATCTTTTTCCTACAACTTAATTGAATAGGGTTGCAAACTTATAATAAAAAAATTGCTCTTTAAGTCCCTCGCAGACATGGGAAGACGACAAAGTTTTGTCACGTGGATGCTCATGGCCACGTGGATTAGGAAAGTGTAATTTGGGTTTAAGTTAATTTGAAGTAATGATTCAATGTTAAATGTATTACTTGAAAATCTATGATAATTGAGCTGTAAGTTGTAATCTGATGTCAAGTACAAAAAGTCCTGTGGTGAAGAAAATGGCATGGCATTTTGGTATCTACTATGATGGTACAGTACAATAGGAAATTTTACCATCCATCCATTAGCTGTACCCACTTATGCCAGTCAATCACAGGGCTGACACATAGAGACAAGAAAGCCATTTACGCACACATTCACAACTATGGGCAATTTAGATTCGGCAATTAACCTAACCTGCATGTTTGTGGACAGTGGGAAGAAACCTGAGCATCCAGAGGAAACCCACGCAGGCACATGGAGATTGAACTCCACAGGTTGTGTGGAGTTAAAATTTCACCAGTAAAATGGTATTGTTCCATCATAGGTGCACCATTACCATGCCGCTGTATTTCCATAGTTTAACAATACCATGGCATTCTACCATTTATGACTAAATTACTATTAACAAGCCACCAGGTATCCCTGCAATAACTTTCATGCTGACGAACTTCAGTTACTTTCCCCACAGCAAAGGAGTACCTGTGATGTTGTGATGGTTGATGGTGAGGTTGTGTCACCTCATGCAGTGAAAATATAATCACCCAATAAAGTATCATGAGCCATAAAGGTGAATCAACACCTCTCTGACACAGTCTCAACAAAAATGTTATATTTTAAGTTTCACCCAGTTAGGATTTACGGCCGGGCTCTTGTGCTGTGTGGCATTATATTGTAAAGGGGGTATATTTCCTGGTCACTGACTGTAAAATATTCAGACTGTAAAATGTATGTATTTGAATTTAGCCAGTGTTTTATCATTCTGACCAAACTTTCAGCAAAACCAGTGGGCTAGATTTCATTACATAACAAGACTATGTTCTGTATCATCTACATACCAGTGTTTCCAAATTATGGCATGACAGGTCCTCCATAAGCATTTTGCAGTGTGCTTTTGGCTTTCTGCTTTCTGCTGTGGGCGTTGCAGTCATCAGAGTCTATTTATTTTTACCAAACCATGAGTGAAAGTCGGTCTTTGTGGAAGTCGAGCAGGACATAGGCTATCACCTGAACAAAAAAACAATGCAATTTTAGGTTGACAATATTTAACGCCTGGCATTACTCAAGTTTGACAACTTAATGAACTTAAAGAAGTGCCGGTGCCCTTACCTAATAAAGTATTACATACAGTATCAGCACTTTCACAGCAGATTAGGTTAGATTTATCCACCAGTTAGCTGGCAGCTAACTTTAGCCTTTAGCCAACAGTTTTTCACCTGCATTAGCTTAACGTTAATCTAACCTTTTTAAACTAACACTATCATAGCTAACATTGGCTAAAAACAGTATATGAATGCATAGTACTATGATGGCTGTCACACTGCTGTACCATATAACACTAGGCCTATTTACACCATGACCAGTATCCTTGCAAGTGCCATGATCTTTTATTTACAGTATATGGCCAATAGCATGATACATTACTTGTACCATGACATAGCCTACCATGGTGAAAGAAAATGCCATCACTCGCAGTACCATAAGGAACTGTTGGCTAAACAGGAATTATACAAAATTGTTGGATATTAGTGAAAGATTGGCCTCGATATTGACAAAAAGTAAAATGATTGAAAAGTAATGGGGAATTTGTACAAATCTGTATTTTTTTTACCTTAACAGCTGATGGCAAAAAGTTGGAACATTTATTAAATCAGTATTTTGCAAAGATGAACAACTATGTCTTTCCCAAGGTATACAACATGGAGCTTAGACCCAGTGCTTACTTGAAGTCATTATAGGAGATACAGTCTACATTTGTAGTCTCGAAATATGACTTAATGCTAAATAGTTTACTGTACAAACTGTAATAATGTGATTGTACCTAAAGGGTAAAGAATTTTATGTTCATTTGTCATTTTTTAAAATTAATAAAACCATAACAATCATAACGAGTAGGTTTATCTGAGGAGTTAGGACAACACTCTCCGTGTTTATGTCTTGAGCTTTGTGGAACATTAACTCATGCATTTCAAATTAGGCATCAGGATTTTCATTTGTCATTTTACTATGTTGCATCCTTTTTTTACCGTTAGACCCCTGAAACAGAAACCTCAACAATGAATTGCAGGGTTGTTTTTTTTCGTCTTCTTGTTCTTAATGGAAAATACCTTTACAGCCACAAAAGCCTGCTATTGTATGATAAGCTACAAATGTAGAGAGGTGTCTGAAAAAAATCCATTTAGAATTAATAATACCAAAATCATTCCGGTTAATGAAAAAGTGTAATTTATCTGAAGAGGCTCAGAGTCGTCTTTGAAATGCAAGATGTCACTGAGCTGGTATAAATGCAGGCTTTAATGGATACATTGACAGTGCTGCTGTATTGTTCTTGACTGTAGAAAATGATGTGAATAGCTTTGCTTGTCATTGTTGTGAAACTATTAATAGATCTGTAATTATGGTGGGCAAATTGTTGATTTTTTTTTTTCCTCTATGGTATTTGATATGCTCAGCACAATGAGGAGATGAATTAGGACTAATAAACAGGTCTCATGATTCTGTCTCTAATTGGAGGATCATTATATCTCTTCCACAGAGATGCCCACAGCTAAAGCCTTTAACAGCACTATTTCAAACAGGACACAAAGGCCTTAATGAATACTCCTGTGACTTCGCACCATCTCTCACAAAGGGAAGCACATATTCTGTTTTTATCTTACACATAGTTTCCTGTAATTGTTGGATTGAGGTGCAAGATCAACCCTGCTTCCTTTAGAAATCACAATAATTATACAGAGGTTGTATTTAGGTTAAAGAGCTAAAACATCACTTGAAGATGTGTTAGCGACTTAAGATGGCAGTGGCATCATAGTATATTAACTTTAAAGTAAACCCGGTGTATGTATATATGGGGGTGTTACTGAATATTTCTGAAAATAAAAAATAAAAAATCTGATATTGCTACGGTGTAATTTCAAATGTTTTACAATGTCCTTACATGCATACTTATGCATTACCATTACAACGCAATAACGAAAATAAGGAGCGCAAATGTAATGCATGCTCAGGGAATGTGTTGAAATCTCTGGGTGCCATTTGCTCCCATCAGTGTAGCTGATAGAGTCATTAGAGAGCTGCTGCGGCTCGGCTCTGAGGTCTCTCTCCTGTAAATGGCCCTGTTGGATGGGTGAACAACCTTCACATGGCTCCGTGGCCTCAGAGCACTTCACTAAAGCTAATAGGTCATAGCAGCAGAGATGGGTGACAAAAGCACGAGTGTTAACAATGGATAATGTGAGAACGGATTGCAGTTATCTAGTGCTTTCTCTGTCTCTCGATTCAAAGTGTTTGACACTGCATCAAGTGAATTTCAAGTGTAAGTCACGTTGTTTTTTTCTCTGACTGCAATGACAGCAAGGTTTGGGAATTTTTACATTACACGCGTGACCTCCATGCTAATGGAGGAGCCTCCTCTTTATCTATTAGTGACTAACGTGATCAGCCTTGGACGGCTGGAAAACCAAAAGTGCTGAAATCGTCTAAATGATGAGCTGAAGGATCTGTGGGTTTTTGCATATCACACCTCCTCTATGGCTTTAAGAAAAAGGGTGAAAGAGGTCAGCGCAATATGCATATAATTTGGGGTTACATTCGAAGTTTGGGTTTTAAGCTTCTTGATGAAAGACAGCTATGAATAAATGTAATCTTTTCTCACATATGGTCATTTGCTGAGGGCTAGGAAAAAAGTCTTTGTGTGGGCGTTCACTATTAATATTCCTTATTATTATACTTTGCGGTTCATTGTCCTTCTGAAACACCCTAAATGATTGAGCAATGACGCTGATTTCAGATATTTATTTTCCAGAAGTAAAGCTATCACTGATTTGCATTATCCAACATGCAATCACAAGACAATATTGTTACTGTCATGTTTTGTGCCCTCAGTTTGTCATGGATGAATGTACGGGAAAAGTTTAGGCCACACTGGAGAGGAACTTATTTGTTGAGCAAGGGAAAATACAATGAGACGAGGGCAGACTGTCAAAGGACTGAACGCCATTCATCTGCTAACCTGTTCAAGGTGTGCCTGGTTGATGTCCTCCTCCTTTGGTGGGGAACATATGTCCACAGCAGCTGTGCCACCGTGAATAGGCAGTGATTGTGTGCGAGCTAACTGCATTCCTGGGAGCCAGGCCAAGTCTGAGTGGAGTGAGCTGTCCCATTTTTGATACAAGCATCGCCTACATTCCACCTGATTTACATGTCTCTTTTTCCACAGAACTAGTGGCCGTTCTCTCTGGCCAAAATAGCACCTGACTTAGAAGATCTCATTTTTTTTCCAGACCAAAGATGCTGAAGAGGTGATCCTGAGACATATTTCAGACAAAGTGCTAAATTAGCATGTGACTTGAACAGGTGTGTTACTGTATCTTCCCAGTGACAGTTTTCAAGAGCTACAGTACAGGTTCTAGTGGTGTGTCTCTTGTTCTAATGATGTATGATACAAGTTTGAAACACGTTAGATTGTCCAGTCAGGCAAAGCTATTTCTGTTTGGCATAAGTGAAAGCAGTAGACAGAAAAGGCTGTAGCTGTATTTTTATTATTAATAATAATATTTTTATTCATTTTTCAGAAAGTTTGTGCAGGTTGTCATTAGATAAAGTAGGTGACAAGGATAGTACCTTACTGTATAATACTTACATTACTTAATGACGTCAAATCATTTAATGAAAATAATCAGAGCTTGGCAGCGTTGAGTACCTCATCCTTGGATGCAGTCATTATTTTCAAATATGTCTTTCATCCTCTCTAAAATAAGCTCAGCTCAAACACCTGTAATTGTTATCAGACACTTGCACAGGAAACTGGGGCTTGTAAAGGCAATCTAAATGTAAACATTAAAAGGCAGTTGCGAAATGGAAATCTCATTTCTGTGTGGGCTGATGTCTCATCACAAACAAACAACAGACATCTGCAATATTTCTCTGTCCTATCACAGACCTCCATCCCATGAGGAACAAGGTCAACAGAAGAGCTCTGAATGGGATGGTGATCCCAAAATAACAATCCCAAGCAGCACCAACAACCCCCCCTCTCTCTTAAACAACACAATCACACAATCAAATCCCTACTGCCTTTCCCTCATTGTTTAATTTCTGCTGGTTATCTTAGATATCTCTGCGGCTGTTCTTATCTTTGACCTTCAGCTTGTTGCTTTGTCGTCGCCCCCTCCCTCCCTCCACCCACCTACCTGCTCCCACCCCCACGCCAGTGTGCTGCGACCTTCAGAGGGGTGTCATTACTCCCTGACCCATTTGATGATCCCCTCATGTGGAATGTGCATATGCCGAATCGTTGCGGATCTGCACAGTATGGGGTGAGGTGAAGTACTTACAGAAATATGACTTGACACGCTTTATCAAATGGGGAAAGATGAAGACGAAACAGCTGCTGGTGCTGTCGTAAGCAATCTGGCCGTGATTGAATAAAAGTGTCAGGAAAAGGGCCGCTTGATGGTCTTTTGTTCTCCCCCATCCAGCTTGATGTTAGTTTGAGCTGTCAGGAGGGAATCACAGCTGGGTGATTTATCAATACTTGGAGTGACCTTGCAGCCACACTGCTCTGTGTATGTATGTGTGTGCGCGCGTGCAAGTGTGTGCCTGTGTTTGCGCACACGCTCGTATCTGTGTGTGGCTCTCATGGATTAAAAAGACACAAAGTGGAATATTTTCAAAAAAGTTGGCACACACAGACAAAGACTTGGCTTGACTTGGAACAAAACTCTCTTCTCTTAGACACAGTAAGTGGATTGTTCTGCCAACACGATAAGGGTATTTTTCTCAACATCAGAGCCCTCAAAGTACCACCAGCAAATGTTTGGGAGATGTGTGTCTCTTTTAACTAACGCTGCTTTTGAACAGGTTTTTCCCTAAATCTTTTTACTATTTTTTTCCTAACCTGTCCACTCTGTCTCTTCACCTCAGTACTTTCTTTGAGATGTACTTGGACAGCCTGTTTTCACAGCAGCCATTGACTGTCTCTGTTGTGATTAAGCAGATGTTTTATTGCAGACTGGAACAGTCATTACTGCCATAAACCCATCTGTGGAATTGCTTTTTATGCAAATTTACAAAGCATCTGCATAAATAAAGTTCTAATTAATACCTTTCTGCAAACCTCTGCGCTCTTTGATTCCTAAGTGTTCTTAATTGTGTACAAGCAGGTAGAAAGTACAAATCAATGCACACAACATGAGAGGGTTTTGTTCTCCATGTCCCCCGTTTGTGATTTTTTTTATAACTCTTTTAGTAGAACTTTGAATAAATAGCAAATAAATGTTGTTTGGCAGTATTTTACACATTTATAGATTTTTGAAAGCACACTGCTCAGCTGTTATTTAAAGATATAATACCGTATATTTATAAATAATTAGATTTTGACAACCCAATGTGTTTAATTATTGACAAATCCTTTATTAAGAATGAGCTTAAAGCAATTTCAATCAAGGATAACATTTATGTAAAGTTGCAGTGAGTTGCATTTTTAGCTCCCGTTGTAGGTTACAAGGGAAATAAAACAAAATCTGCTGCTACCGGTTGATTGGGAACTACTGAAGAGTAAAGTTTCCCTGAGAACATTAAGGCTGTTTTATAGATCCCTTTGTTGTGAGGGTGCCAATGGAAGCTCATTAATTTCCCCAGGTTTTTAATGGGGAGTGTTGAACATGTGGCAAGAGTTGTCTTGGTGGGACCCTTATGAGTTGCGCCTCTGCTGTTGAAGGGATGCCATGCTTTTTAATTGTAAAGGTGTCCCTTTGCTAAGTAACCAAGCGCATTTTATTGTTTTGAAAATTGTATAAATCTATTTATTTAAGCAGTGTGATCGATGATTTATCTTTAAAATTCAAATTTTGTCACTTTTAATATGCCATATTGTGTTTGTCTATTTACTGTAAACTGACCACAGTTTCCTGTTTTGTAACTGTAAAATAATGGCATGAATAATTAATTTTCTGTTCACATTTGCCTATGCATATGATCTCTGTAAAGAACATCATTATAATGATCCCAACTTAGAGTAGCTTTGGTATGGGTGTTCTTGTATACCAAAGTGAAGTAAAAATAAAAGCTAAAATGCATTTAAAGTGAACTTCCATTACGTCTGAAATCAGAAGAAGAAAGACATTTTGTGAATAAAGAAAGACTTTGTTTAATGATTAAAGGAGGCATCGGAGCCACGAGTGAGGAGGAGGGGCTGCAGTGAGGTCAGGGGAAAATGAAGAATGGCTTCAAAAAGTGTGCAGGGATGAAGCCAGGGCTTTCTGCATTTAACTTTTATTTTGTAGGAATTAAGGAACCGCACTGTTTCCACAGCAAATGGATATCATATAGTTGCTTGAACTTCTGAACAGCAGATCATCTTAAGTTGATTCACTAGGTGGCAGTGTCACTTTTTAAACACATTAGCACTTGAGTAGCACTGTGTTATACAATATGTGGTCAACTACTGTAAGTGATTGGATTACTGTGCTTAGTTTATATGTGTGGAGACAAAGAGAAACACAATCAAACACCGGAAATTAGAACTAGATATCACATTATAGTTACGGCTACTGTATGTCGAAGTTGATACCATTCACTTTTTTAACTTGGTGACAGCTCTCTGGTAAAAAAGTGCCAACACTCTGATAGAGGAGAGTCTGCTTTCATCAACATTGCAATGCAGAGCCAGGATTTCTTATACAACACAAAATACAAACAGGTTATATGCTACTCTCTCTCTCTCTCATCAGCTTGTGAGATCTAGCAACTTTTAGCATAATGAATTTAGCAGGGATGCCTTCTCTACACAGTCCATCAGGCCTGCCATCTAGGAGATTAAATTATGTCTGTAAGCATTAAAGCTTTGATGCTGTATTTGGGCGGCATGCATGCATCCATTTGCAAAATTCTATATAACAAAATTAAAAACATGGACACCTATGGAAAATGGCTTGGCACTAGCACTTACACCCAACCACTCCAAACAGTCTGCTGACTAATGCATTTCTAATCATTTCTGTGATCAATGTTAGCTACTGTGCAATAAGATTAATCAGCCATATGCAAAGCTAGGATCACCTTGAACAAGGCAAGAAGAAAGAAAAAAAGGCAGATAAAAGGACTGAAAGAAAGTGTCTTAGCTATTATGTATGATAAGCACACTATACAGAAATAAAGCACACCTGCATTATTCACGTTTTTCATGCCGTGGGTTTTGTGTGTGTTTGAGCAGCATTATACTGTTGTGCTCCCCTCAGCTGTGCTTTGGCATCTGTGCATGGCCATCTCACTGCTGAATAGCTGCCTGATTATTTCAAATCTAAGGGAATATTCAAACAAGGCCGATAATGCATTCTTCCATATGATTCTCCAGAGCTGGGACAGCTGTTCAGCAGCTTTCAATGCCATGTTCAGAAAGGGACAGCTTTCTCTGCTCAATTAATAGGCCCCATTAAAAAGCAGGGAGAAGTTTGACAAATGAAGCAGAGATCCAGTTTGTCTTAGAAAGAAGGCTTCACAACAACTATCTCATATAGCTGATAAATAGCCACACTTTAACCAAAATGATTTGGAAATTAATGTTTAACTTCATAATCAATGGCCACGCAGGATTTCAATGGCCATGTAGGCAAACTAGGCTGATGTATTGACATGTGCTTCTGTAAGCACACAAAGCCTGCACTATATGAGGAGTGTCGTTTACATTTCTAGACAATAACTGTCAGTAACTTTGTCAGGAGCGCAGTTGTCCAAATCAAACAGATTACAACCAGGTCAATTTTACAAACCTGTCCAACAAGATGATAAAACTTTAATGACAAGAATTTGTCAGCTGTATCAGACAGGAGGAATTACTGGAGATCAGTGTTTCTTTGTTCGCTTCACTTTGCCCACACAGTGATTTGAGAATGCAGAGTGGTGCATGCTATGCCTTGTAAAGTTTCAACTGGCAGATGAATTCTTTCAGTCTGGTTTTCCCCCGTCTCTCTCTCTCTCTCTCTCTCTCTCTCTCTCTCTCGAACAAGGAGGAGGTTGTCTGTCCAAGGGCACACCTGTAAGGTGCAGACCCTCGACAGGCTTACCTCAGTGGCCTCTCCTGCTGTACTCAAAAGGCAATTATTCCTCCCAGAAGATAGAGCACTGTCAACTTCAAACAGAGGACATTCTTTAGGCAGATTAGACTAAAATTATGTTTTATTATTTGGGACCTGAAGAATGAATTGGACTCTTATTTGGTTGTCTTTGTGGTGAAATCCAAGACAGTTTAAATGGCAGAGGTATGTTTGGAGTCAGGGTAATACTCTGGTGTCTTTATGAAAGGGCAACAGAGAGGATCAGATTAGAAGCTGAACAGCGAGAGTCTTTCAGTGCGGCTGTGCTATCATCTCTGTCTTCTTGTCTGTGCCTGTAGAGAGGTTAAATTAAATGGCTGTAATAAATGTTTTGGTCTTGCTGATGTGGTATGGCTGGCTATCAAACGAAAACACTGTGGAGAAACGGCATGGTGGAAGATCAGAGAGAGGAACAAATGGAGGGTGGGAGAACTATGTCAGCACATTACCAACATTAGAAACGGACTTGTTTTCACTTAAACCTCAATTATAATGGTGGCTCCAGAAACAATTATATTGATGAATGCTTTCTAAGTTACTGTAATTAAATTATTCCATTTAATTAACGAATTATATTGAATTTCTCCCCAGAGGACGGCATTAGCCTCATCTGCTGTTTTACAAACAGGAGTACTCTAATGTTGTGTGCTATATGGAAATGATTACTAATGAAACTGTGTCAGATCAGATAAATGCTGTACAGAGTCAACAAGCCAAGCTTGTAACACTGCCAAACTTGAGACGAAATAATAAAGCCAAAGAAGAAATTATTGATTGGATTTTTTTTTTCAAGGACAGGCTTTGTAAAGCTGATATCAAATAAATTATAATTCTGAGTGCCTACTTGAGGTTTTAAACAGAATATAGAAAGTCAAACAAAATATGTATTAAGCAAGCTTTTTAAAATAATCATTCTCGTATCAATACAAATGTCTAGATTTTAATTTAGAATGAAAATAATGAGTGTTTTAAAATTAACATGCATGTGTCATCAAAAACACATTCAGACAAAGAGAAATCTTAATAGCACTGAATAAAAGTTTCAATTGATTCCATAAAAAAGCATCACTTTGCTGTTTCCACTCACCGGCTATAGAAGGTAATTATACACAATATAAAACTGGAATGCATTAACGGCTTTACTTTGATGGTTCAGCACTACAAAGCTACAGTACGTAAATGCACAAGTGAGGTTCCACTGCAGCTGACCATTGCCCTCTGGTGGGAGTGCCAAGCACCTGCTTGAAGACAGACTATATATAGAGCTTAAGATTTGTTTGTATTTCTTGTGTTACACTGAATGTCATATCATTTAAGGTTACTCACAGTCAAGCAAAGATAAGATAGCTGCACACAAATGTACACACACTATTAGTCATATCAGTTTTAAAAACAAAACATCAAATAATTTGATCCGCTTCTTGAAAGTTATTTTACCCTTTCAAAATAAAAAAAACACACTGTGCTTACAGTAGCAATGTGCTGCATGTGTTTATTGTCCTATCCCCTCTTGGCTTGGCCATATTAGTCCATGTGAGAGGAGAGAGGGGTTGTGATGCTGTAAGCACATACCGTGCATTCTCTCTCCTCCGCTGTGCAGTTGTTGGGCATATTGTGAGGTTTTAATACGGGGGATATGGAGGAGGGCTCGGCTCACATTCACTGTACAGGAAGAGCCACAGCCAAGAATGACAGTTGCTCCTCTTGGAGCTGAGACATCCATGGATTTAAATTGCACTTTGAAAGGTCAGCACATGACAAGCAATCAGTCAGCTCCTAATTGGATGATCAGCAGTCATTTGAATATGTTTCAGATTTTTTTACTGCTTCATGAAAAATATGAATAAGTTAGCATTTTCTTGGTGAACACTCATTCTGATAATATTGAAGAAATGTTGATTGATAATATCATCACATAATGAAAATAAAGTAAGTAGAAATGATAACTTTTATTTAGAATGGATTTTACAGAAAAACAAGGATAACACAGTAACAGAAGGTTAAAAAAAAGTGAAATTACAATTATAGGATGTAAAATGAGATCATGATTAAAACAAATGTAACAAATTACAGTGAGTTAGGGGAAGGCCATAAGATAAAAATGAGTTTTGAGGAGGGATTTATGAGAGGAAAAAGATCCTCAGTCATGGAGTTTCACAGCTGGGGGACCTGGACAGCAAAGACCTGTCACACTCATGTAATGTATGAATGGTAAAGATTCTATTTCATATAACACATATTGTATCAGCTGTTTTCACTATATGACCCATCTAACCTCAGAGATACGCACATTTAAAACGTGTTCAGTCAAGCCTAAAGTGTGTGCAGCAACAACATTTTAATAAGAGAACAGAAACTGCCTGAAGAAAAACATGGATGGGAGTGGCAGTAAATGTCACATTAAAAAACATTCACTGATTTTTTTTTTGTTGTTTTTTTAATGCTACTTAGCCTTGCCCACATCCGTGCCAACATTGTGGCATACCTATGTTTCCAGTTCCAGCATGTTGCACTGGCAGTATCATTGGTATGGGGTATTACTTCATACACCTGTGTGGGAAAAAAACTAAACCTTGTCAAGTGAGTTCTGTTTTGTTAAGCTGAGGTATAAAGCTGCTGTCACTGTGATCTCAAGAGGGCTGGATGTTGGATTACCGATTCTTTTTCTTTGCTGAGCCAGATATCTAGACTATATCCGAGGATGTAAAGAACAAAAAGAGCAGATAAAAACATCAGATGTCAAAGTTCCTACAAGGTCACAACAAAAGGTATATAAAGAGCAAATATAAGTACATGAATGCAGCATATGCAGTTTAGTTAGGTTTATTATACGGCAAAGTTACGACAACTGCAGGCAGATTCAGTACAGATCGTCACTGCTGAATGTAAGTATGACACACGATGTATTTGAGTAAAATGCTGAGCTATTTTGATGGAAACATCCCCTGCCATACTCTGCCAGTATATGTGTGCAGGCTTCACTGCTGGCGCAGGAATGTTGGCATCAAGTATGCAGTCCTGACAGACAGCTGCACTGCAGTGGCGTTTTTAACATGCCAGACCAGGACCCAAGCGTGCTGGAGGCTCTAAAGACAATCAGAAACTGTCAAAATAAAAAAATAAAAAAGACAAGAAAAGAAAAAAGATAGGAACATTGTACCAATTTGATTCACTGTGGTGGCAGGTGGGACACTGATAAATCATCCGTTTATGAAAGTTAAAGAAGGCACACAGCCTGTTCAACATGATCCTGGGGAATGCTGCACTGATTAAACCAATGAATTACTGACTCACTTTATTCTGAAGTCTGAGAATAACCTGCTCATTTACTCACACAAACACTTGACACGTTCATCTCCCTCAATAGCCTCTTTGTCCCCACGTGTTTAGTGTTATTTCTACCCTCAGCCGTTTCACCTCATCATACAACCACAGTATTCATTACACTACTAGGTGTATCCCGATCGCCTGATTGTCCTGTTTATTTTGTACACGTTCAGCCCCGCCCTGCAGACGCGCTGATACCACGCAGTTGCGTAATTTGACAAGCCAGCGCAAAATAGGGAGAATGAGCGTTTGACAGCTTGCTCTTTGCTCGTACAGATTGTTTCGAAACAAAACAATACATATGCTTAATTTATTTGTGAAAGATTTCGGATAGTTACACAGTACCTCTGCTTTTATGGCCGCTGCCGTAAGGAATAATGTTTGGGTTGCTCCGGGGCAGGACGCGCAGTTTCTCCGTAAAACCACCGCACCACTGACAGCCGACGGTCTGAGAGGTGAAGATCATGGACAAGTGCTCTGTAACACGAGGGATGCCATCCCGGGAACTTCCTCTTTTTATGATTACAATCTGGTAGGGGATTGCATTTTTCTTTTGCATCTGCCTCAGAGCATCACGTTGTTTACTGATGCCTGCTGGTTTGACGTAGAAAGACGGTGTGTTGCTGATCCAAGCAAAACAGGCTGTTTTCATTTCAACATGTAAGCCTAATAGATTAGAGGTAGGCCTATGTTGTTTGTTATAATATTCACAGCTACCGTCCCAACACGTGACTGAAATTCGCTTTGAATGTCTTGTGTTGATGCTGATATTCACTGACTAGGTTGGATCACAGACAGGCCATGGCTGGGATGTGAAACGTTGCACCCGCTGCCGAAACTTGCGAGGAAGAGATGCATAGCGCTGCAGAGCAACTGGATGTTCTAATTTCAGCCATGTATTTCCAAACAGCTTAGGCTGGAGCGTTTCAGAAGGGCGTCTGCTGCTTGTAAAGGGAGGGGGTGGTGGCGTCTTTGATATGGCAGTGTGTACTACCACAAGTGCAGGCCCCAAATGCATCCCCCTATGTATTCACGACACTTAGTTTTGTTATTTTGTCAGTCTTATGATGCTTCAGCATCAGTGGAGAATGGCGAGTATAGTTCTGGCCATGGTTTTCATTCAGCAGCAGGTCTTTTTTATGCATTGAAGAAGAACAGCAGTAGAAAACTACTGAGGCGTTCAGGGTCCATGATAAATCCAGTGCTGGCTGTGAATCTGTGTTACTGCTTTTGCAATATCAAGTGTTAAAGGAAAATCTTACACACCAAATCCTCATGTGGGAGCCTGAATCAATGAGTTGACACTTGTGTTTTTCTAGTACCAATACATCTGAACTTTTACATGGCTGACCTGATCATTTTTCTTCTCTTTTGTCTTTCAGGGTAAATCAGAGATGGACAGCTACCTGTCTCCGCACCCGCAGGACATAATAAATTCCAAATTCTTGTGCAGGGACAGCGCTCTGATGCTAGAGCCGCCTTTCACCGAGGACTTCGCCTCCCCTTACAGCGTCAACATGAGCCTGCTGCTTCCTGACGTCACATACCTGCACCCTGGTCTTTGCAGGACTATGAGACAGATCAAAACAGAGCCGTCACACTCTCTGATGCACGCCCCCTGTCAGGGCAGCGGAGTGCCACCAACACTCCCAGAATACCCAGGTGCTTTTAGTGCAGCCGACACTGCTAGCGGTAACTTTTTCGTCAAACAGGAAGTGCCAGATTTCCAGGATGTTCCACTGTTTCAGCTTTTGAACTCTGACTTGGAGCAGCTGGTTCATGGGTCGCAGCTGAACTCCATCCCCATGGCCCCATTAAGTCTTCCTATTGGGAACGTCCATGTAGGCCCAGTGCAGAATTCTGCTAAACCCACAAGCACTCCTCAGAATGAATGTTTTCCATTTAATCGACACGTAGGCCATCAGCAGAGACCAACCTATTTGCCACCTTCTCCGCCGAACTCTGAGCCCTCAAGTCCAGACAGGGGGAAGGAGCTCCTTCACAATCTGTCCCCGCCTCCCTCCTACCAAGCCAGCATCGCCTCTAAGTTAACTTTTCAGAGCCATAATCCCACTGATCCAGGACAGACTTCTAGTGTAGCTCCAATCCAAAGCCCAGACCAGAATTCCAATGTTGGATTAGTCCAAAGCCCAAGTGCTGGACCAGTCCAGCGTTCAACCCTGACACCAGTTCAGACAACACCAGGTGTTGGCCCACTGTCTCCAGTGTTGGCCCAGTCGGCTGCATTTAAGTACAACAGAAGGAGTAATCCTGATCTGGAGAGACGGCGGATTCACCATTGTGATGTCCCAGGTGAGTCTTCTGGCCAATCTGCACATCAACAATAAACCTGAGTTTAGAGTTTTGCAACATTAAAACTGAAATGTTTCTGTTTTTAGGCCAGTATTCAAGTGAAAGGACAGTATTTTGATCTTAATGAGCTTTCTTTTTCTTTAGGGTGCAAGAAAGTATACACCAAGTCTTCTCATTTAAAAGCCCATCTACGGACCCACACAGGTAAAATCTTTTGAGTTGCACTTCTTATTTTGGGGTGAAGGTGGTGATGTTGCCACGCAGAAAAATGTACTTGGCATGCAGATGCATTCTGTCTGCTGACGGACGTGGCCCACATCTCGCTGCTGTCAAATCACATAAACCCCGCAGCTCTCATAAAGGGGGCAAAGAAAAAGACAGGACACGCTGTGATTTATGGCTCACAGTTGAGGTGCGTGTATGAAAAAGTATCTGCTTTTTCATCATCAAAACTCATTCATTAGTAATTTGAAATATGTAGATGTGTATTGTGTATTGTAATGTTATTTATTGAGGGAAATGTATCCAAATATGTGTTGTCTGTGTGGCATAGCTTCATCTTTTTTCTCTTTTCTTTTTGTCTGCTGAAGGAGAGAAGCCGTACCAGTGCTCCTGGGAGGGATGTGAGTGGCGCTTCGCCCGCTCTGATGAGCTGACTCGCCATTTCAGGAAACACACCGGGGCGAAGCCTTTCCAGTGTGGTGTGTGTAACCGATGTTTCTCCCGGTCTGACCACCTGGCTCTGCACATGAAGAGACACCAGAGCTAGAAACCGTCTAATGCAAATCAAGTCAATCTTTTTATTTTTCAGTCAACGTGGACAAAAGAACTGGCACTTACATATCAGCAAACAAACAAATTCAAAACTCCCCAGTGGAGACTTTCTTAGCAGTGCTGACCCACAAGTAATTGTTTCTTTTATTGTAAAAAGATTAAATATTACTGTTGCCTTATTTTATTTCCACATGTATTCCCCAATATTGGGGGACATTTGCAAAGGTGTCAGTCAAAAATAATTAGCCAAATGTAATAATGAGAAAATATTTCATCTTTGTGAGCCTTTGTTTTTATTAGATTACTGCAAAGTACACACAAAACTTCAATTATCAATATTTTAGTTTCAAGTTCTTCCTTGTACAGATCATATCAACAGTGTGTCATGGTATGGGCATTTATTTAATTCATCTTAAATAACAAACTGCCATACTGTAAGTGCAGATATAGTATTGCTATTAACTGGAAGGTCGAAGAATATGTTGTTTTAGCCAGCAGGTCAGAGGACTGATAGTGTGTGTGCGTGCGTAATATAGAAAGTAACAGCAGTTAGTTAAAGTTGTACGTAAGCAAGTTGTGGATTCACTAAAAGACAGTAGGAGAAATAAATATTGGGATGAGCACAGTTTGCAAGCCATGCGGTGAGTGCACTGCTTACAGCATGACTTTAACACTGCCAGATTTATAGGTTACTTTGCAACTGAGGTTAACTTTACTCAACACAAAATCTATATTTACTCATAACACTGAAATAAAAGGACGATAATGGGTATGAGATATAAATCGTGTTCATTTGGACAGCAAAATGAATGTTCTATATCTGTGTCCCTATATTGCAGCATAGATATGTGGTCATTACAGAAAGGGTTAAATGTCTTTCAAGCAGGTGCGTTTTTGATTTTTAAGGACTTCTATGAACAATGCATGATTTTATTTAATTATGGCAAAAGGTTTAACTTATTTTTATGGGCTTGTTTTGTCCCATGTTAATTTCAGCCACGCAGCAATATCTCATTTTACAGAAAGGATGGTGAAAGAGAAGTGCTCAAACAACATTTACAGCTTTGAGTACGTGACATTTCAGCAGCAGGCCAGAGTTATTTTCTTTCTCCTGGAAGTTGTTGTGACGGACAAATCGAGACTCCTTCATCTTCACTTTGTTTTGGCTGCAAATTATGGGTCCGAACATTAGGTATCTTGTAGCAGGATTACAGCATCATATTACTGATGATTTGTCTCCATAAGTGGTTTCAAAATGATGTCTGTGAGCATCTGTGTAAGCTTTTGGTTTCTTTGACTATCCACGTATTCAAACACCTTTTGAAAGTGCCTTTAACTGCTTTTTTTGGATCAATGAAAAAGAAACTTTTATCAGGTACTCTACTCTGCTAAATGATTCTGTATGTTGGCTGCCCCTCCTTATTTCCACAATATAACTATCTCTATTTATGACCAAGTTTCTTTATAATTTGATTCAGGTTGATAGATTTTTGAAGTCTATAATTTGTTAAGATGTATATATTTTGTATCTGCTGTTTAAGGATACAATCCATTGATTGTTTTTTGGATGTATAAAGATTTTAAACTTTTTTTTAAATTGCAGAGACTGTTTATTTTTATTTTTTTATTTTTTTGGCAAAGTATAAGAAGGATCAAATTATAGAATACTGTTACAGTCTACACTGTCATCACTTTCTCCAGCCAAGATAGCAGCTCAGTGGAGTATGTGCCAGTGAATTATTGCAATACTTTTAAAATATGTATACACACATATTTTGACATGAAGATGTAACCTAAATTGATTAAATGTGCTATGAAGCCATGTGACCCTCACAGTGCAAATAAAAGTTTTGTGTTGAACATTTCCTTTTGAATGTCTGATTTTTAAAATATTGTTTTCTCTACATTATCCAGGTGTTTCCATATTAAATGTCCTCACTTTAAAAAAAAAAAAATACATTTAGCTTTTTAATTGTAGGTGATCACAGTTATGTTGATCTTCTGCATTGGTTCTTCTGTATGTAAAAGTGTCTTCAGCACAGTAGAGGTGTCACACCTTTACCTTTTACCTTTTGTATGAAAATAGCATGGATGTATTCAAAGTATTAAGTTGTTTTTTTTCCAGAGAGATTTAAAGTTACAGTTACAAGTTGAAAATGTACTTTTAAGTGAATAGATTCATTTAAAAGTACGTTCTGATCATAAATGCTAGTTAAGAAGGAGCACTGATAGACAACCACTTGAAAAGAGGAAACAAGATTTATGTGGAATATTTGCAAAATTTGTCAGATGTGGTTTTTGCTATTTTAAATTCAGAACTGGCCCAGAAATGTTATTCTTCTTTCTACCAGTGCCAGATCATCTTTTCTGCTCAGGTTCTTTTTGGTTCTTGGTGGAACAGCAACACGTCATTTGCCTTAAGTATTTAGTAATTATTTAGGAGCACACCCTCAATGCACTTGTTCTTGTTAACAACAATTCTATGTAATCATACCAAAACAAGATTACTTTTTCTTTAGTTTTTTTAATTCTTGGAAAGTGTCCTTGACATGAGTCACAGCAGAGGCGCTGACAAAAGGTGCCAAGAGAAGCTGTACAAACCAGAGAAGTTGTCTGAGCTTGTCCTGGGTGGAAGTTCCCTGTGGTGATTGTTATATCAGTCCTATTTGCTTTTAGCTTCTTTTGACTGTACTTTACTTTGCTTGTACAGTGTAGCCTACACAGTATAGGCTCTTGTGAGTGATAAATCACACGTTATATACTGCACACCGAAATGCTTACCGGAGTGGGAATTGAAACCTTGTTATTGTAATCATCTGAATCCTTTGCTGGCTGACAGAAACATTCATCCACATCCAGAGTAATGTACAGGATGTACTGGGTGTTTTCTTTTAAGTGCAACCTGTTCTCAGAACTACTACATGCTGTGTTAAAACATACCAGGTCTTAAAATACCACTCTCTGTTGGTACTAGATAAAAACAAAGCAATGTGATATTACACAAAGGATGTTTAAAGAGGTACTGCACACTTAAACGTGTTTTATAAGCTGTAAACTAAATGATATGACTGTACTGTGATGAAACACATCAATGCTGGTGTTAATATTGACATTTTTTACCAAATTTAAAACAAATCAGCATTTCATGGGTTGAAAATGGTTCAACACGCCATCTACTATTTTAAATCAGCCCTGAACCTGAAAGACCAATGCTGACATAGAGTCAACTGGTTGGGACCTGTCTATGTCATGAAATTTATATAAAAAAAGACTCTAATCAGTGTCAGTCAGTCTCCTTCATGCCTCCTGACCCACACACAGCGTAGCCACGAGGCCACGCCTCCTACAGTTGTTGTTGTTGCATTTTTTAAATATGCTGGGAGAGAGGGTTCCAGCAGAATTTGAGGGTGTAGTTACACTTTAAATACATGCGAGTGAGGATTTTCAGGTACCAAAGATTTTTATATATATATATATATATATATGCTGTAAATTGAAATAGCAGGTGAGTTAATGGTCGCTCAAGATGTTCTCCTCTTCTTGTAGTGATCAGATGTACTCTATGTACAAGCTACTGTACTGTATATCACCTATAATTTTAAATGCCTTCCCTAATACCAAGATCAGGTTCCTGAATGCCAGAGAATGTGAGTAGAGTACTCAGATGTCTTAGTGACATCGAAACCACATACCATCCATTTCAGTCATAGATAGCAGCTAGCTCCATACCAGTGTGTTACATACAAAATGCAACTTTATTAACCTTCATGCCTCCATTCATATTGATATACATGTATATGTTTGAACTTATTTTAATTTCACAGCTCCATCCATATGAAAAATACAGAGAAAAAGGCAAAACACTGACTGGATACTTAAACAACTCTTGGAGAAAAGAAAAGCGTAACAGAAAAAAAAAGGACACCTGTTCTTGAACTTTTGAAAAATATCAGGATTAAAAATTTCTTTTACAGATGTGGAATTCCATGAGAAGAATCTCCCTTTTGAAGCGATGCTGAGCAATACCACAATTTTTTTTTTTTTTTTTTTTACGGTAAGAATGAAAAGATCCGAATATATTTACACTACACTCACTTTACATAAATACAGGAACAACGATTACTGTACGTAATATCAGCAAACTTGAAACATAGGCATTGGCTTCACTACTTAAATTTTTCAAAACCAGGAAATCAAAAGCAGATGTTACACAGAAAGTAAAATAGATATTGAACTGATAGAGAAGTGTAAGATCAGTATTCATTAACAAAGGCGTCACTCTACAGCCAGAATCCCAGCCCCAGGATTTGTTTTTTTCCTGTGAGTAAGATTCCTCATTTTCTTCCATGGAATCACTATGTTGAATACATGTAATGAAGCTGAAACATCAAGAGGCCTTTGTAACTCAGTTTTGTTCCCCTTAGAGGAAGTGACTTATTGCAAGCAAAGTAATAACAAGAGCTATAAACAGCCTGTGAAAGTGTTATGGGAGGATGCTGCATTTGACACAATGGCATAAGGCTCAGTGCGAAAAGACAGTTAAACATTAGAGGTCCGACTTGCATAATGTTGTCTGTGCTTTCATTTTCTTGAAAATTCATGGTTTCCCATTTGAAATTTATTAATTTGAGCACACATGTTGAAATCTAAACTCTGCACAGAGCAGTTGATATTACAAGTTTGCAATATGAGGCACTATTCATTATTATTGCATAACTTTGACCCTGCTTACCGTTACAAAATTATGCTTTAAAATGAGGAACGAGATGCTGAAGGGAAATATAATACACCCTGTCCTGTGGAGACACCATATTCAAGTCTAATTGAGTTTAGCAAAAACTGGTGTATTAAGGCATGCAACGTCATATACTGAATACGAGAGTACATGTGTTGTTGATATGTGCTTGATCAATATAATTTCTTGTTCGGGTATAGCAAAATAGCAACACAGGGAATCGAGTACCTTAATACGGTCAATGTATATAAATAATTTGTTGATTATAGCAAACACTGGTTCAGCCTTGGGAATAAAAATGATTTGATCATGAACTTATTTAACCACAAACCAAAGAAAAATCAAAACTGTTATATAACATCACATGTGATAATTTACATGATGAATACCATTAGCCCCATTTCACTGTATATCAAATTAGATAAATTACAGTCTCTGAAAAAGACTTTACATGTATAAATGTATTTCCTGCATCTACTAATCAAAAGCCCTATTTTTCCAATGTATATACAGGCTGTAGAACTTTGTAATAAGTTTTATCTTCACTATCACATATATTACAACATTTCAAAAGATCCTTTTTACAGAAGAAAAAGAGTTATATGCAATGATGAAGTGCCCCTCAATAATAAAATGTCCTCATACATTATATGGATGATACAATACGATGATGATTATTTGTTTATAAATTGACATCTGAAATAAAATAATTTGAAAATCATACTAATAAACAAACAAGGTGCTGATATGCTTTTGCCAAAATAATACAACTGGGCATAATGACATGTGCGCAAATAATATACATAAATAATGATAACATACATTACCATTCTCCATTACATCAAAGGGGTGTCACATACATTGGGTGCATGTGTGGAAATGACTTCCTGGACTTGGCTACTTTACTGAAAGTGAGGATGTTCAATGCAAGTGTGCAAGTGTGTATGTGTGTGTGTGTGTGTGTGTGTGTGTGTGTGTAGGGATCTCAAGGTGCTATTATCAAAAGGGCTGCCATTTCTTTTTACTGGCTTCGGTCCAATAAATGCATTTAGCAGCACTATCAAATAATATGGGCTGGCCTGATGCTCCGAGTTTATGTCTGCAGGTCTTAACACAGCATGAAGAGAATTGGAAATATGTGCAAAAATGTCTGTTATTATGACTGTAAAAATATACTTTTTAATTAAATTTCCTGATTAAGGTTAAGTGCTGTTCTCTGAGAGATATTTCTGCCAGTAACTGCATCTAAAATGTATTCTTACTGCACACACATAATGTATTCATGTATGTACATGTGTATTTATTTTTTAATATATGTACTATGCATGTATGCATGTGTGATCCCTCCATTTCTCAGCATTTTATATAGCCAAATCGCAGGTAAATCAGATAATAATCTTAACATATATCTGGTCTGAGGTGAGAACATTTCAAGTGACTGTCTGTATTTGAGACCCATAAAATAAAACAAAATAAAATGATTTGGAGTAACTCACTAACTGAGACACGTCAGATTAGAGCCTTGTGCTGGAGCTACAAACCAATCAACAGAGGGAGTCGTGGTACAGAGTGAGGAGTTGGCCCGGATTTAAACTTCTCCTCCGGTATTGACATCAGCAAACAGAACAAAGAGGAGGTTGACGTTCCTTCTCGTGTCTTTGTTCAGTATGTATTGCTCTTCTGTATTGTACATCGGGTACCACACTATCCCTGTAACACTGCAGCCGATGTCAGTTTCAGCTTATGGTCAAGTGCTGCTGTGCAAAACCACAAAGCAAGTTCCTTCCACTGTCAAAACCCAGCTGAGAAAACAGAGCTGAATAATAAAAACAGACAGATTGGGACAGAATGAAAGCATGAGTCTGTAAGGTGCCTCTATTTTTCTTTTTTCACATACTGGAAATCTCCTCTGATTGTTTCAAAGTTCACTGTACATGAGGGGTTGTATTTTTCTGAGTCAAACATAAGCAATAAGCAGGCATTAAAAAAAAAAAAAGCAAGATTCAATAAACAAAACGTTGTCATACTGAAAGTATCCTTTAAGATTGCACTTTACTGATTGCTAATCACAGCACAAAATCCACCAAAGATTTTTTTTTTTTTTTTAAGAAAATGCTTTCAAGAGGCTCAACATAAAGAATAGCACTGATGAGATTTGGGGTTGCCCGGCCCTGTGAGTGGGTCATGAAGCGGTGTGTTTCTTTGCTGGTGTGATGACATGCGTGTCCAGTTTTCATTGTTTGAAATAAAGTAATGAATATCTGAAACAGCAGATGTGTTGATGAGGTTGATCCATTCAGGTTGTGGCTATTCGAGTTAATGTCATTTACTGTTTGCTGGCTACGAGAAAGGTGAAAGTCCAGTCCCACTTTAGCTTCTATATGGCATGCCTCAGATAGAACAGCAAGCTCCTGCAGGCAAAGGAAACCATCCGTGGTGAAATGGCGCCCTCTGTTGGTCACAAATCCGACTCACACACAGGGAGGCACGGCGCAACAATACTGCCTGTAACTCCAACTAGGCCCAAGTCCTTTCCTGTGATCCAGTCCAGGCCTAACTTCTTTCTGCTCACACAGGAAATCCATTCCATACAATGGGGTCTTTCACATTATGAATGCTGGACAAGCAGCCATTTGAACGATAATGAAAAGAAAGATACCAAAAAGAGACAGTTGCAATTGCATTATATATATTTTTTTTGTCCAAATAAAGAGTGCGAGTTCATCTTAAAAATCAAAGTGAAACATTTACAAACAGTGCTGTAAAAGACAGTTCCCTATTATACTCCAAACAATGACAATAACAGATCCTGCCGTCTATTCCTTCAAAACCAAAAAGGATCCAGAAGTCACCCTGTTTTGTGCTCCACAAGCTCTGTGCACCTCTCCATCTTCTCTCCTCATGACGGATGAGAGTGTGTGTGTGTGTGTGTCTGTGTGTGTGTGTGTGTGTGTGTGTGTGTGTGTGTGTGTGAGCGCGTGCGTGCGTGCGTCCAGGCCAGCTGAAAAACATTCATAGGGAGATCCCGCTCCCCTGGCTGCCTGCCTGTGTGTGTGCGCGCGCGTGTGTGTTTGTGTGTGTGTGTCTGTTTCCATTGATCTCTCTCTCTCTCTCTTTATCTCTCTCCGTCTGATTCACACCAGCATGTGTCTCCGTCGGTGCAGGGCCAAGTGGTCAGATCTGGAGAAGCTGCGGTCACAGTCTGCACACTTGAAGGGCTTCACCCCCGTATGTTTTCTGTAATGCCTCGTCAGCTCATCAGAGCGGGCAAACTTCCACGTGCAGCCGTCCCAGGTGCATTTGTATGGCTTCTCCCCTGGAGAGGAAGACAGAAAACACAATGCACGGTCAGCAGCTTGCAGATCACATATTCAGTACTGTCACCGGCTACTTTACATATTGTTGTAGTTTTGTTACTCAGATAGTGGCCATACTTTGACCTTGATGCTTTAGAAATTATGATATGTCTCCCAAAAAGTTGGTAACTTTCTATGCGGTTCACATCAATAATGCGTTATAAGAATGGCATATCATAATATCTTATTACAACAAATCATAAGGTATTTTATGATCGGGGTTAAAACGTCACAATTGCTTGTCCAGAAATCTATTTTTCATGAGAGCTCATAAAGTCTAACAAACATTTCGGTGCTTTCTGTCGCCATTTCGACAGACGGTGTGGTGATCGCATTCCATAGCACCTTTTTGACAGTTCATTGTTTATTTAAAGGCCACTGTGTGTGTGAGCAAGTTTTCGCAGTTTGGAGCTGAAGTAAAGTATACATTTTTATTTTTAGATTTCAGGCATCCAACGCCTTCCATACATTTCCAAACAGTGTGAAAACCAACTAGCAGACACTTAAAACTTGCTTGAGTTGCCTAATCCATCACAGTGAACATCAAGTCTGAATTAATTTTTTTGCCAATAGTACATCATCTGCACTTGTTACCTCATCCAACAGTAATGGTACTTTGACGAAAATGAATGCTGTTGATGATGCTAGACAATTAACAATTGTGTGCTGTCTGGTGTAGTAGCAACATTCTTTTATCATTTTTTGTTTACTGTAAACAAAGAAAACCTGCATAATTTCCAATTTTATTCCAGCATAGTATTCAGTTCACTGTGGAACAGATTAGGCAATTCTAAAGGGTCCTAAATTAAGCCAAATGCTATATTACAACCTGTCAACTACCACTGTTACAAAGGTCATCAGGATGTGACACATCAACACGTGATCTTGAGTGGTGTGTATTCCATTTGGCTATATAAAGTGTAATACATGAGCGGAGGAGAGAGTTAGACAGGAAGTTGTGTAATTGTCTGATATTCATACTTGTATTTTCTGATGTCATTGTGAACAAGAATGTGTTAACTTCCACTTTCAGTCTCTGCTATGTGGTTTTGTTTTGAACTTGGGCTGTAATAAAAAAATGGTATGATGGTTGTGTCAATAAGAGGGTTCTGGGTTCGCACCCGCCGGCAGGCGGGGGCCCTTCTGTGTGGAGTTTGCATGTTCTCCCCGTGTCCGCGTGGGTTCTCTCCGGGCACTCCGGCTTCCTCCCACCATCCAAAGACATGCAAGTTAGGTTAACTGGTGATTCTAAATTGTCCGTAGGTGTGACTGTGAGTGTGAATGTTTGTCTGTCTCTATGTGTCAGCCCTGTGATTGACTGGCGACCAGTCCTGGGTGTACCCCGCCTCTCGCCCAATGTAATATGTAATAATAATAACAGTATAATAATAATAATAGACATCTCAGTGCATTTTTAAATGTGTTCAGCAACTCTTATAAAGCACTATGCATGTGTTTAATGTGTTATGTACTGTCCCCTTTCCCCTGTCCCCTTTAAGTTTGACTGACCGATAATAATGATGATCCTAAAAGTGATGGGTGTCATTTTTTTTAGCATTCCTTACAAATAAAATCATGTTACAGACAATTCTTCCTTCCTAACATGGCATCAATATATCCCTCTGTGTGAGTCTGAGTTTGGGCAGATGGCAGAAACTGGGGAGGAAAAAAATAGGACAAAAGTGTTTACATGCCACAAATGTCAGCTCAGTATCAGAAGGGGTTGCTCATGATCACGGTCTCATTTTTGAGTCCAGCCTTACGGACGCTATATGGATATTTTGGACTTGTTTTGGATTTGTGCCCATTTGGATTCAGGCTGGCTAGTTTTCCATGATTGACCTTTGTCTTCCACTCAAGCTACATGAAACAAATGTGAATTTACTTACTGGTGTAAAAGTGTCTACATACGTCTATACACAGGTTAGTCAATCTAAGGTCAAGGTAATGATTAGATGCTGAAAGATGCAGGGCACAGAACATTTACAGTAGGTTTACATCTACCGTATGCTGATTTTTTACTTGATTTTTAATGTTATGTGATTTTTGATGTTTAATGTTTTAATTTATTTCCACATTTAGAATGAATTATGTACACTTTAATGTGTTTTTCTTGTTTTGTGGTTTGTTACTCAAATTGCTCTGGTCTCACTCTTTATTTGGCATTAATCTTTGACCTGTTCCAGATTAAAAATTGACTTTATAAGTTCTTCAAAGTGACTCAGACTCTAAGGTGGTTTTCAGTGCAATCTTAGAACAATATTACCTGAGTTACATATTTGCAAGCCCATGGCACTGGGTAAGAGCAAGAGCGTGACTTTCTGAGCATGTACAGTAAATGCCGTTACTGTTGCACAACTTGAGCTGACACCATAATAAAATAAAATCACAGCATTCAAACATCCACACTCAGACCTACTGACCTGTATGCGTCCTCCGGTGTGCTTTTAAATGGGAGCTTTTGGTGTACACCTTATTGCAGCCCTCAAAGTCACATCTGTGGATTCTTCTCTTTTTGGAATCTGGTGACTCTGACCTCCGCGGGCGCCGTATGCTGTCAATACTGAACGGGGACATGGAACTGCAACGGGAGAATAAGAATCAACATAAAAGCATTATTAGACTGTGACGATGACTTTTCCACATCAATGTGCAGTATACTCAAGAAAGTCAGTACGCATATTTAAAAAATATTCTGTTTATGGACACTATTCTCACACATTGCAATGCACAAAGGAAATTGAGGAACTGCATACGAATGTGGATGTGATGAAACAACTCAGAAAACAAGAAATAACAATTTCATTTTTTTTTTTTTTTTTTACAATATTGCTAACTAACATTTTTCTGTACCAAGTTCACTTTTTCAAAACTCACAGAGTCACACAGTCAGCGCAGCAGAAGTCAATGTGTACTAAACTCTAGATCACTTTTCATTGATTTCACACAAAATGCTTTCAATGACCTCATCTTTCAAATTTCAGGAACTGTTTTCTCACTCAAATTCAACACTCCATTTTGCACATATTTACGTACTGTCAAAACTGTTAAAATTACATTAAAAACCTAACATAACTAAAAATTAATATGCATAAACTCCTATTTGGGACACTGAGTGCCTATTTTCATTCCTTGAGGAGCTCTATGAAAGACTTATGCCAGGTGGGGAAAGGGAAATAAAAAATAAAAAGCATTAGTAAAAGTACTTTAATGACAATAGTGATGATACTGTAATGCCACCAGTTGTTAGTGTTTTCTTTAGGTCATTGTGTTACGTGTGACAAAGTTTTGTTGTTGGGAGACAAATGTCGTCAGTGTTCTGCTACAAGAGTTGATCCTGAGATGTGTATGAAGTGTTTTGGTTGCATAAGTGTATTCTGGATGTGAAATTAACTGTCGCACTGAGTTGCATGTTGGTATGCATGTAAAAACTGTAAATGGCATCCATCAGCAAAAGTATTGTATCATTTGCCGTTGGTATAAAACAGTTAAGTATGTTAATTTCCTGTACACAGTAGGTACTAACTGTAAAAACAGTATACTATAAAGATTGATGTATACTGTAATTCATACAAACAATTACCATGTAAGAGAGTGGGACAGTAGCTTTGCCACCAGGTGGCAGTGCAACACTGCTGTACAGTAACTCCGAGGGAGTAGATGAGGTAAGAAGGCTGGTATTCGCATTGCTCCGATACTTTCATCAATCAAAGGTGGAGGGATAAAGGAGTTTTATTTCCCAATGTTGTTCAATGAGGTTAATGACTCCTGAGCTATTCCGATCATCAATACATTTTGGCAGGACATTTCCTCTCCAATAACTATTCAATATCACTGTGGATTATATAATTTGTCACTTCTAAGAGAGACTCCCTGTAGCAAAGTGTGTGTGTGTGTGTGTGTGTGTGTGTGTGTGTGTGTGTGTGTGTGTGTGTGTGTGTGTGTGTGTGTGTGTGTGTGTGTGTGTGTGTGCTTCTGCATGCAAGACTTGTAAGTGTTTGTGTGAGTATTTGCCGTGTATCAGTTCTGTGGTAAATCTAAATGTGCTCACGCATCACTTCTCTGAATATAATGCTGTACACACACACACACACACACAAAGAAATCCTTCCTTTCACACAGCACCTTTCACACAGCGATAAACACATGACTGCTGCACACGCACAACAAATGGACAAGGAAGAGAAAGCTACAGTAGAAACAGAAAACAAGAACATCCCCGTGTACTAGAAGGGAGGAGTAATATCTGTGGGATATATTTAACTGTCAGCAGTGGTGGAGCGCAGTTGCTTTTCTTTCAGGTCTCAGAGTCCCTGCTGTGGATATTGAGAAACAGGTAAGAAGGTGAAGGGGGGGAGGAAAGGAGAAGGAGGGAGAGTATGAGCGGAACAGCTTCGGTCGTGTTAGAGGGATTTGAAAGAGGAGCAGGGGCTGCCAGACAGGTCCTCCAGTGGACTGTCTCCACCACACACAACCCACTTCCTGTCTCTCCGTTTGGTTTCACCGAAGCACGATTTGTCAAATGCAGACCCAGATACGTGCGTGCAATCAAGATACACACATTCACAAATACACAGAAGTACAGAAAAAACACACATACATACAGATCACCTGTTGCTCTTGGCTTACTGCCAATCTGAAGCTGTACAGGAAATGAGCACACGGGTCAGATATGAAGTGGACTCCAACTCCCCTCTCATTTCTCTCCTCTCTCTCTCTCTCTCTCTCTCGCTCACTCTCTCTACAGTGTGTGATTAAGTTCAGCAAATATCGCACTGCAACTTGATGTCAAAACTGAACGCTTAGACAAAGAAGTGGATTCATAAAGCTGAAGGAAAACAGCAAGTTTTCCTTAGAAATGAGTGATGAGATTACCATCTAATAATCTAACAGACAAATGTAGACAAGCCTCTAGAGTCTGAGGTACTGTAGGCCTATGTGTGTGTGTGTGTGTGTGTGTGTGTGTGTGTGTGTGTGTGTGTGTGTCCAGGGTAGTGAAGAGGAGAGGCAGGATTTACAGTGGAAACACTCTGAGCTCAGACATCCAGCAGATGAGGCGGATGTTTACATTCTGACTTCATCCATGAAGTGACTCCATGATTATGATATAATTTAGGAAGGTCTGAGTACAACAGCTTCTAAAACAAAGAATGAACCGCGACTCATTACTCAACACAAATTAATTCATTTAACGTGCAACAACTGGTTCCCCGCGGCTGGTGATAATTCTGTCAGCCTCACTGCTCCATCTCAAGAGCTCGGTGGCAGATTTCTGGTTTAATCCATTTTGGGAAATTTTACAATGTGAGACATGCTACTGATTGGTGATCTTCAGTGCTCACCAACGCAACAAAGGTAGAGTTACAAACTTCAAAGAAAGTAAAGTAACAGAATTCAGTGAGAGAAAATAAAATTTAAGCATTAAAATAAAAATAAAACAGGATAAAAGAAAGAAATATAGTAATAAAAATATATGCAGATTAATTTAATCAATCTACTTTGATAATCTATTTACCATTTAAGTCATTTAATGCCAAACATTAGCTGGTTTCAGCTTTACCAATGTGAGGATTTCCTGCTTTTCTCTGTTTATATCAATGTAAACTAAAAATCTGGGTATTCAATTGTTGGTCGGACAAAATGTTTCTGACATATTAAGGCTAAACGATTAATCAAAAAGATAACAGGGTTAACCCACAATGAAAATAATGGTTTGTTGCAGCCCTAAATGGAAGCATCAATTTCAAGATTTTGCATGTTGCTACCGACTCATAGCTCGTCACGTTTTAACTACAGTTGAGGGATTTTCATGCTTCTCTGTGGGTTGGGAAAATCCACCACTACTGGTCTATTCTGCTTAGCTTCTTAAAGATGCTACTAGTTGCTATTTATATCAGCAGGCTTACGGGCTTACTATGTGTAAATACATAGTAAAAGATCACTGTGCTCGCTTTTGTTCAACTGGTGCGTTTAAACCGGCAAAATCAGCAATGTCCAACTAGAGATCAACTGGTTCACAGCTGAATAACTTTCTCAATTAATGAGACAAAAATGTGGCAAAATCAGTAGAAAATAATAAACACAAAGTTGTGAGCAATGTGTATTTATGCACATAAACAATATCTTTTTATGTCTTGAATACAATATCCCTGGCTATATGTATCGTAGCTGTTGTGTGAGAATCAGTTTGTTGTGTTTTCTCATGTGAGCCCATGGGCAAACCCACACTGCCTTGAACCCTGTGTCACCGCGGCATCATGGCTGTGTGAATGTGTCTGTTTGTGTCTCCCAAAGCAGCAGAGAGAAATAGGAAGTACAGCTGAGAACGATTTCAAACAGAGCTGACCTCTGTTTTAGTTCCTTTGTTTCCCCTTTTTTCCCCCCCACCCCTCTTCGTCCGCTGCTCGCCACGAGTACGACATACGAGACAAAGATGGAGAGAAATAGTGACGTGTGACAAGTGTGTTTGTGTCACCTGTAACAGGGGTTTCCCACAGTGCAAACACAATACATATTTTTGTAACTTCTCATAGGAAACAAGGTCATAACAACAGAGCCACATGGTTCTTAAACAGACCTACAGTAATAGCGTATTCGGATTTATCAGGAAAACAGGAAAGGGAGTGTGTGTGTGTGTGTGTGTGTGTGTGTGTGTGTGTGTGTGTGTGTGTGTGTGTGTGTGTGTGTGTGTGTGTGTGTGCGTGCACTGGAAGACAGCCCACTGGGCATAACTGTACCTGTCCGAGGATACTACCCCTTGCCTCACCCTCCTCCCCTCCCTCCACCTGCTCTGCTCCGTGGCCCCCAGGTCCTTGGGGACCAGCTAGACTTCAGCAGAGACAACCCTTCCAACACAAGCCCCTAAACCCCAACACGCACACACACACACACACCTCTCTCTCTCTAACTGTCTTCCTCTCTTTCACTCTTGCTCTCCCACAATAGCCCATCCACCCGTCCCCGGGGAAATGCATGAATATGGAGGAGGCTGCCCAAGAAGCACATGACACACACACACACACACACTCTCTCACTCTCTCTATCTCACGCTCTCCTTTCACTCATTTATTTATATATGGATACCTGGATTGGAAGCTGCAGGCACTCCCATCCTCCGCCCTTACACTTCTCTTCTCTGATGCTCTCTGGATGACTGCTTGTGTAAATGTGGACACTAAATTACATAAAGCAGTTCTTTCTCCACTCACGGTGCACACGTTTAAATGAAAAGAAAAGAAATCCAACAGCGCAACACAGTGATATGTTTCAAAGAAGTGCTGTCGGCTTCTGTTGCAGTGCAGATGTCCATAGAGCGCATGTGTTGTGTCAATACGGAATGCACAGTCTTCCTTTATGTGGCCAAACCGACGTGTAACTCAAGAAGACTACAGACTGCTTTGTTTTTCACAGACAAACATGCAAGTCTGTGTTCCTGTTGACAATGGCTGACCTCCTTCTGGAACCAGCTGTTCTGCCCACTGTGCAGAAACACGTGCATGCATACAGCACAAACACACATACACCGGAGGATTAGTACTTACAGACCTGCACGCATACTTTTTCACACGCACAGTCACATCCACAGCCCGCACACAGGAGCACAGTCTGCACTTTGCACACAGAGAAGTGTGTGGGCAGGCACTGGCAGGGCATTGCTAAGCCTGGCTGGTGATTTCTCTCCATAGTGAAAGCTTGGGCAGTGAAAGGTTGGGTCCTGCCAACCTCTGTTCTCCTCTGACCACCCGGTGCCCACGTGTGGCACTCAGGGGCACGCCTGTCCCTTTCAATAACCTGCATCGAAACCTGAGTCCTCCAGTGAGTGTATGTGTGTGTGTGTGTGTGTGTGTGTGTGTGTGTGTGTGTGTGTGTGTGTGTGTGTGTGTGTGTGTGTGTGTGTGTGTGTGTGTGTGCGTGTGGGTAGTTGTGTGTCTTCCCTGAGACATTGCAACCTCTACTTGTACCACTGAACAAGTGCAGCCAGAGAACTAGTTTTAATCACAATGTGTTGCACACTGCCACCACAATAACTCATTTATTTTCATTACTGTTGATGTTCACACAGCCAGCAGTGCACAAACAAACAATACAATGTCTTGTACACAATTTCAACCCCGTAAGCTGGAGTGTTACCACCAAAACACAGCCAGTTAGGGCTGGGCAACCGTCAGCCTTAGCCTTGTTAATGCTGCTACATCATTAGCAGGATCCTCACAGAGTCCTGAAATACTTTCCTTACAGTTAGTCTAAATAAAAGTCCTATGGGCATTAACTTGAGTCTGGCCAGGCGGCTAGTTATGACTGTTCTGGGTTTATGGGCGGCAGGGGGAGGAGGGCAGGGCCGAGCCAAATCTTTCTCTGCGCCTGATTTCCTGTTTCTGATCAGGATACTGTAAGCTGTCATCCACTAGAGAAGAGAAGTCTTTTCATTCAACACAGATGGACTGGCACCACAGGAGTTGTGATGTCTGTAGGCCGAACAGGGCATAAAGTATGTCTGAGCCATATGCAGTCAGGCATATAGATGCACACCCACGCAGATACATCCAAATGTGGAAGTGCAGTTACAAAAGCACACAGCATTACACAACGCTAGGCTTTACACTAGGTTTATATGTAAATGATGCTCTCATCCAGGGTGACTAACAATGAGGAATGTCAGGGAAACATTTTCAACCTCTATACTCTGAACTCTGTAATGCCAGAGCTCTGATTTTTCAACTTATTTGTGCATTGTGCTTTTTCAATTTGTGGAGTTCGTACAAACTTTCAAAAACTCCCATGTTGTTAGTTTTTATTATTCCTCCTCAAATAGTCATCCCTTCTTTGAATTTGAAAATGTCTTTACATTTTCAGACCCAAAACCTCACCATCTTGATAAACAATGACTAATGGTGAGGGAAAAAGTGACTAATGGCAGCCCAGACTGGAACTAGATACAATGCAGAGGACTACATCTTCAAAATAAAGGCCCCTAATAGAGATCTGCATTTACTGTTTTTCTATTTGGTTGGTGAGTAACTACAAGGTGCTATTAAGCATTTGCTTTAATAAATAGCTACATTGTAATGTTACTATTTACGATGTGCGTGAGTGATAATGTGAAGGAAAGATAGTTTGAGGAAAAATACTCCCAACACTAAGAATACTATAACAATGGGACAAATTGAAAGTCCCATATCACCAAATTCAACAGCAGCCAACAGTAAGTATCAAGCCTGTACTTCCCAAACATCTTCCTGTGACAAGACAGAACACAAATAACAGCTTTAGAGATACAAGGATTTTTTACAGCTGTTAGGGTCAGTATACAGATTCATCATTTCCCACACACATGTGTACAGATCATGATACTCACTCTTGTACGGCGCGGGCTATAGACAGCGCTGTGGAGCCGGTCTCGTTAACACTGTCCAAGGTCACGTTTGGCAGGTCGTCGTCGTCGCTGTCACTTTTGATCTGCCTTGGCGACAGGCCATTGTGGTCTGTGTGTGCTGTGAGGACAGGACACGGGAGTCAGTGGGAACATTTGTTATTGAGTGTGTGTGTGTGTGTGTGTGTGTGTGTGTGTGTGTGTGTGTGTGTGTGTGTGTGTGTGTGTGTGTGTGTGTGTGTGTGTGTGTGTGTGTGTGTGTGTGAATACCGAATATGTCCAAGTTAAAAGTATGTGTGCATGCATGAGTGCGACTCTGCTGAGCACTCTGTTCTCTATTCCCCTACATGTGCAACTGACAGAGAATCATATTCATGATAATGACAAACTTTCACATAAAAGGCCTGAAGACAACACAAAAGTCTAAATCCATCCATTCGCTGCTGTATTCTTTTCAGACAACATCCTGATAATTAGCAAGCTTTGTCCCTTCTTTGATTCTTTTCTTTGGCACAGCAACCAAGAAAAAACACGCCGAACATTTGACTGACCAGCATGCTATTAACCATGACCCTCTGAGCCAATGAGCACAGGGGTCTCTGTCTCTTGAGCTGCATGAGTTACATCAAGTTACATCTACTCCACAAGTTGTGACAACTTCTCCCCTGGACAACTCATTGGATATATTGCCACATCCTGCAGCCAGTCTGTCATCTCTGTCTCCATGGACACAGGCTGCGTACATCCTGGATAACTCAAGAGATGAATGTAAAAAAAATAAAAATAAAAACCTGCCGGAGACTACTTGTCAAAGAAAAGTTGCTGGAAATCCACCAGATCAAACGCTGATTAAGTTATATAGTAATTTTTAAAAAAAAACAAACAGAAGAATTCACAACTTGAAAACTGCATGGCTAAGATATTAAAATAACTAACAACTATACTTGTTTTCTGAAGATGTAATCATCACAAACACTGAATATATTGTGATACATTTTCCACTGAGTTCTGCAACATCCCCAATTACTGTAAGCCCAGTGCTTTTATAAGCTATCAGGACTTCACCTCCTCTGCCCTCTCAGCCGAGACTGTGGCCATAATGGCCCATAATAAGGGTCTAGAGTTAGGAGCAGACATGGTGTTATTACTGGGAGGGGGGAGCACAGAAATAATGCTGTACCTCTGTTGGAGCTTTTGCTTTTAAAGGTTTCTAACTGTTGTCGTAGACTAAGACATGCAGAGTGGTCACCAGCTTGCCTACCCTATGGAAAACCTGTAATTAGTTAGAAATGCATCGTGTGTTGGAAAGGGGTATTTTGAGCGAGGGACACAAAGGAGGAGTGGTGGAGAGGTGGGCAGAGCACCGGATTTCTTTCTTTCTCTCCTGTTGTTTCCAGTCAAGCCCTGTTTCCATGGCAACCTCCTGCCGGAGACAGGGAGACAGCAGTGAAAGGAAGGGTACCCACCCTCTCTTAAAGAGGATGGCCAACCTGTGTGTGTGTGTGGGTGCGTGTGCATGTGGGTGAGTGGAAGTGTGTGTGTATGTGTGTGCATGCAAGTGTTTTTGTATCTATGTTGAAAGCTTCAGTATGACTGAGCCTTGCATCATTGCACATGGTTGATGGGTTTGTATCAAGTCAAACAAAGTAAATCTGGGCTCTTGACCCTCATTACCCACATTGAACTCAATAGGTGGGGAATGGGCTTTAGTTAGTGACTCCCCCTGGTGTCAACAACTTATTTTTCCAGCCACCATCCAATAGTGACACCTGAAAGGGAAAACTCCAGCTAAGATGAGACCTCAAAATCTACTCATATCCAAACAAAAATATGTTATCTTGTAGCACTTCATTATTTTAACAGTGGGAATGTTTAGGTAAATGTTCTCATTAAGTCACATTAAGGCTAATAAATGGCTAAATGTTCTGTTTGTCTACTGCTGTCTCATTAAAAGAGACTGTATCTACCACACCCAACATTCAACACTTATTCACCCCATTTCCTTTGTGTTTGTTGCCTTCAGAGCTGGGCAGAGCTGATGGAGTTGAACTGTGACTATGTGTGCGTGCATGTGTTTGTGTAAGTGCCACCCATCTTCAATATCCATCCACACCCTCTTATGCAAGTCTTGTTTTTCCTGTCCTTCCTTCTTTCCTCTCCTCTCCTTGGCAGCAGACATCCAGCGTTTAAAACGCCCATCTCTAAGGGGACCACCCCACCCAGCCGGCCGAGTGTCTGCCTGAGCGCATGCTCTGATTACACATCTCTGCTGTATGTACAGTACATGCATGGGTGTGAGTTAAAGTCTAAGTGTGTCTGTCCATCCTGCAGGGAGTGACAAGTGGCAACCTCTCTTCACAACCAACAGCTGCCCTGTGTACGGCTCAGAGTTGGACAGAAACACCTACTGTAGGCTCACTCCCAGTGGTTGGCAGTAAAACCACACCCAGAGAGAAAACCAATAACACAGTCTAGGCCAGGCCAGTGATGTCTAATACTCAAACTGCCCCAGATTTCTGCCTCTCTCAACTGGTGTGGCCCTGGTTACCTGCACCAGAGGCTATTAAGGACACCCAAGCAAAATCTCTCATCTTCACTCTGAAGGGGGAACATTATCACCTGAAGGGCTGTCTCTAGAAGAATGTACACACACAGTCAGCTTTCACAGCGTTGTGTCTGAAATGTCTTTGACTGAAGACAGTAGGACAAATATACCATCATAAACAGCTTGTCATTGGGATTTTTCATCATTGCCTGATGCCAGCATGGACCTGTCTTTGCCATCTCTTGTTTTTGACCCAGAAACAGCCTAATCAGACATGGATCATTTTTTATTCCATTTCTGACAAAGTTTCAGATAAAAGTATTTGGGTGTTTCGTTATTTTGGGAGGCCTTTAAGCACCTCTTAGCAATAGTATTGTTGAAGTGAATGGTGATAGTTGACAACTGATAATTGAATATATTCAACTGTGCTAATTTAGGTGAATATTGTTCGTGAGATAATTGATTTCTAATTGATGTTTCTCAGTAGGTGGAGAAACTGTCTATTAAAGCTGGAGACACATGAGATTGCTCATGTTGCTATGTAAAACTAATATAATCACGAGGTAGTAGCACAAAGTCTGAATCATAATGCATCATCATTTCCTTTAAAGTTCTATCAGTGCTTAAACAATTGCTGGAGCACCTTTGAAATTACAGCGTTTCTAAGTGGAAATGATGAAAGAGGTTTAATAGAAATCCCCAAAAGAAAAAGCCAGCCATATGAATATGTTCGGAGAGCATGGTCTCACCTTTGCCCTGGCTTTTGGCCTCATCCAGTAGAGGTAGCATGATGGCGTTGTTGAGGCTGGAGGGTGATCGAACGGCAGTGGTGTACATGAGGGGCAGTGACTGTACCACAACTGGGATGCGGTGAACATGGCTGGCCAGTTTCCCTGCTCCCTGCAGGCTCAGAGGGCTGGATGGAGGAGGCGGCACAGAGTGCAGGATGTGCAAATATGACTGACCTCTCACCCCGGTTCCGGGGGCGACCAGAGGGCCTGGCGTGAGAACCGATGAGGCTGAGGTGATAACCGATGGAGAGGAGGAGGAGGAGGAGGACGAGGAGGAGGAGGATGACGACGATAAAGAAGACGGGGAGAAGGCGGATCTGAGAGGGGAAGATGATGAGGTGGTGGTAGGGGTGGTGGATGAAAAGGAGGGGCGGGGTTTGTTGATTGACAGGTCAACAGGCTCAGTCTGTGTGTGGAAGTGCAGGTCGTGAGCGAGCAGGTCTTCTGGAGGTTCAGGTTTAACTAAGCTGACGAAGAAGGGGACGCCGTCCATCGCAGAATAAGGGCGCACTTTAGGTGACTGTGGGAGTAAAAGAAGCATTGATGTTAGATTTTTCCTCCACTGATTCATTTTTGTCATTTTAATGCCTTACAAATACTCCAGACTGCCACACACAACAGGGAAGAAAAAATAAGTGAAACAATCTGTATACAATTAAAACATTTATGCCATGAAATTTAATATTACTACTCCTGTCCTGCAATAACTTGAACTCTCTTTAACCAGTCAGGTCAGAAAGTGATATGTGAATGAATTCAGGACGATTGTATTCAGCTTCAGGAACAATAATACTGCATGATAGAGAGATGTCGGAAATGTATCTGCAGTGACATTTATTGAGGAAGGAGCAGTTCATTTCCTCATGTCCATTCAAGCATTCAACTCCTCCTGTGAAGTCCCCTGTGTCAGCATGATGTCATACGCAGATGAAACGCAGGAGTAAAGATAGCGTCTCTCACACTCACCCCCTTTCACTGACTACTTTCTCTCTTTCTTTTATCTTGGCGTGGGCCACTCTCTCTCTCTCTCTCTCTCCCTGTCTCTTCTTCCTGTTTTCCATCACGCCCACAGAAACGTAGCTCTCTTGGCTCCCCGTGTATCTCTCCTAAATCTACTTTGTGACGGTGGAAAAACATCATATGGGCTCAATTTCCTGACCGTCTCTCTCTCTGTCTCTCAGCGATGGGCCTCCTAAGGCCAACGCTGGTGGCTCAGTGTATCCCTCAACACATCTTTCACTTAACACCAAGCAGACTGTAACACAAGCGCTCCATCTGTCTGCACAAGTTTCAGGAACCTGTTTACGTGGAAAAGATAATGAAGAACATACACAGTAGAAAAGCGACACTCGCCCTGCTACTAGCTATTTGTTTCTCCGGACTCCCATACTTCATTCCATCCTTGATATCACCATTTTTGTTATAATGTCGAATGAACCATATTACACGTGATGTAGCAGATCTAGACTCACTATGTTTGATGTGGGAGGGGTGCTAGTAGAGTGTGTGGTGAGTGGTGTTGGTCCTCACAGTGGAGCCTTTCAGAGGCTGAGTCACAGTTAGGGCCATCAGGGAGTGAGCACATCCAGCATTTTTACTAATTGTACAGGAAAAGCTCATTAAAGTAAAGGGAAAAACTTTAACTCGCACTCCAATCGCAGCTGCAGCAGATACGACAAATGTTCTGTACCGTGGATTTTCATCCTCACTTTTGTTTTTGAGACTCACATTTCTTTCCCCTTATGTAATGCTGGCTGAGAGTGGATCTGTGGTGAAATACAAACATTTTCTGAGTGGTGTGTGTGTGTGTGTGTGTGTGTGTGTGTTCTTTTATGTAGTAGCCTACTATTTTTACTCCAGGCTTGAATACTAGTTTTCGGCCTACAGGAAATGTTACGACCCCATGAATCAAAATGTGCCTCCTCCTCAGTTGGAAAACAAACCCTACTCCATGAAAAATGCCCTCTGATGACCTCTGGACCTCTGTGGGGTTCAGCTCAGGGTCAGCGGTGTCAGGTCAGGGTTCACAGCACATTATGGTCTGCGTCATAACACCACCCAGCAAGCATTCTCAGTGGGTTTTGACACAACTTTATGTATGTAATTATTCTATGGGGAAAATAACTCACTATTTTGATTTAAAGCTTTTTTACATATCATGAGAAACAGCCTTAGGTATCACAACTGAAAAAAGCTTAACCCCAGTCTTTGTTGAAAAAATGGATTTTTGTTGTGCTGTGGTGAAAAAATCTTTATGACTACATACATAAGATAGCAAAGTCAACAACACCAAATGCTTCAAAACAATAGGAGGAGGCTGAAGTGGCAAATGGCATTGGCATGAGCGTATTAGTAGTGAGAGGTGTCAGGCTGTAATGGTTATGCAGTACATGTGTAAGAATATGATTCGAATAGCCACGCAGCTAATGAATGAGCCACTGATGGTAAAGCATGAATGAAGCAGCTGATGCTAGCTCTACGTTATTGCTCTGCCTGAATTAACGCAATGCTCCATTTCTGAGTTGCAATTGTTGGCTGTAGAGTTGTTTTGTCCACTCATGAAGCTAATATGTCCCTGGGGTGATTGTTAAGTTATGACTCTGATGGGTGGAGAGTCATACTAACACAATCATGCATAGCAACAGATTTCCTTTTAGTTAATCAGATTCACTGTTGACCCTCCTTGTTAGCAGAGTCTGTAACACTTTACTTCAATTCCTCCTATTTAGCATTTATGAGAAGTATACAAACATGGTTTATAACACACACATAATTGTACGCAGCTATAAAGGTATTTTAAGTGCTTAATAATGTACAGTAGTTGTTAACAATTATAACTTCTCCTATGAAGACATATTTCCTATTACAACAATTTTACTATATTGTTATTCACTCCACTTATGTGTCCACAAGAAGAGTTATAGCTGTTAACAAATACACTTATATCTGCTTACCAATGCACTTTAGTGTGTTAAAAACCATTTATGAAATGTTTAAAAAGTGCTTATACATAGGGGGATTTAAAATAAAGTGTTGCCACAGAGTCTAGTCTGGTCTATCTTAACCAAAAGATCCCTCCCTTGGGCTATCTCAAGTTCGCATTTGATTTTGTTCCTGGCTGTGTATCTGCTATCTAACCATCTATAGTTGCTGCTCCACAGCTTTACCTTGAGAAACATTTCAAAAGCAATATCACTTAACTCATAATATGTATGTTTGCGATGTCAAATGTCCTCTGTGCTTCTCTTGCAACTCCATGTAGGCTTTCTTGACAGACCCTCAGGCTATCATCCAGCTGCTTTTGTACGTGGTCTCTCTGTGTTTGCATGTTCTGTATAGGATGTGAGTGTCACGGACTGCCTGGAGCTGTACTGCCTGAAGGCTTTGAAGTCATTAGATCCATTGAGGCTGATTTTAGTGTTTTGGAAATCTTGTCCTTCTCAGTAAGTGCTCTTAGAGTGTGTCTAGTTGACTACTAAAGTTCTGCAGTATTGCCAGTTCTTCCTACCACTAAAAGGAGACAGAATTAAAAGAGGAAGCTGAAGAAAATATATATGTGGCAACCACAAGTGTAATCCGAATGCTGTTCAGTAATATTTCATGACTAACACGTGTTGTTCCAGTCCTAAACTCTGATTGGCTGAGCCGTGAGCCGTGCTTGAAGCTGTTGTGGCAAATATACACACACCTGTTCATATAATTGAATTCTGAATTAGAGCCTGATGCTTATATTCACTTATTTAAGATATGTCAGTAAGCATATATGTCAAATAATGAGAAACAAGACAAAATATGTGTGAGGTAATTTAGAAAGTGCCACCACTATATAGTTTGTCCACCAGAGAGCACTGACAGATTTATTTTTCACCTGTAATTTTTTTTTCCACTTTTTTCCTTAAAATACCTTATTTTTTGTTTTGTTTTTCTTTCAAAAGGAAAATCTGTAATTATAGAGTTATCGGATTTTTTTTTTTACTCTCAAAAATCTTTATGAATATCAGTTATCAGTATTTGGTTAGGAGTCAAATACCAACATATTACAGTTATTGGTGCAGTTTAAATCACTATTAAGAATATTTGTTTTATTGAATGTTGGTGTCTTTTGTTGCTAGTACCTTCTTTCATAAAAGCAATAAGCCATATGGAAATTTTATGTGTGGCATGCGATTATACTGAGGCTACATATAGGACAGACATTGTTAGGTTTTGTTGGCTTAATGGGTTTTATGAAAGCAGGTGATAGCAAAAAAAAAAGACACCAGTGAGTCTATGTAACTTTTGCTGAACAGCAGCTACTTTGACCACAAGATGTAAACAAAATAATAGCATATTGAATTTCCCAAGATTGTCTTGCAGTTTGTCTTACAGTATGTTACCATTAGGCGACCTGACTGAGAGTTAGTCGAGCACGAGACATCAAACGTCCTTAAGTAATGTAGTTACCCTAAAATGTTGCTTCAAATGTTTATCTGTGGTTTGATTAAACATAGCGCAAAAGTAGCACAAGAGGAATCCTAAGTTAGCAAACTGACCCGATGACATCAGTTTAACAGCAATATCGAGCCAGCTAACATTAGCTAACTTTAGTCACTGGTCATACCCAATAGAGCTTTCACATTTTATTCAAAATTTTAAATGTGGGGGGAAATTAAATAACTGATCTGACCTGTTGCACTGTCAGTAAACCAGGTTAAGTTCGTTTTTTTACGCTAACACAAAATGGAGAAAATAAACAAGCTGTGCTGAACATTTAATCATGACACCAAACCCTTTGAGAAGTAAAGTGAGGAAGCATTTTACCATAGATAGAAAAAATATCAAAGAACAAGGGTAAGGCTGTTGTAATGACCATACATTAATATTGCCATGTCATTCAAGGGAGGAAATGGAGGCGCTCAAATCATCATCAATTCTCCATTGTAGTTTAGTTTAAGCAACTTGGTTTGTTAAAACACTGTGGCAAAGCACCTGAGTGAACTGAAATGAAGACGCATGATTGTTTTTGCTGATGATTTCTACTTCTGAATAAAAAAGAATGTGCTATCTCTTTACTGAGAAGTGTTAGGCCCTTTCTGTTTGTCGGTGGAGTGATCATGATCGTGACAGTTAGGAATATACCGGTAGTCAGTTACTGACAACCTGTTAAAATTGGCCAATCCTGTGGGGCTCCTGTGTAAAAAGGGGAACACTTGTGTGGAAAGGTCAAAACAACAGTGTATAGCATTACATAAAAGTGAAAACAGTTGCATTTTGGGGTTAGCTTCTCAGACACATCTCAACCAGCACAAGTGGAAAACTTAAGCCACCCCCACTCTCATTTTGACAGATACAAACACATGTATGCGCTCCAACCTACACATACTCACACGCTCTGACACACGTATAAAGATATGCTCGACCCGCCTGCCTGCCTCTGTCTTCATGCCATTGTCTTTATTAGGGGATACTGGTTAGCAGGGCAGATTTTCCAGCCCCTTGCGGGCGAATTGTCTAACGAGGCAGACCATTTCCAGCAAGCCCTTGGCCCCCCGCCACCCAAATGAAGACCACATTTCTGCAGCAGCCTAAACTGTCTGTCTGCGTCTGCCGTCTAAAGGGAAGCACAGTCTGTTAGGGCAAGATTGGATCTCGGTGCACTTCAAAGCCGTGTGGGCTGCAGCGCTCACATCCTGTCTGTGACTGACATCACTACAAGTATGGAGAATGACTTCAAATGGCAGGTATTAGGTAGCAGCGCAGGAGCACGGCTCTCAAACCCTTGAGCCACAGCTGAGAGCCGGACACCCAGAAAGTAAACCACCTGCTGCCTCTCTGTCAAGTCTTTAGATGTGGAGAGACTCAATACATATCAATACAAAGCACCTACATAGCCAAACAATTCTCTACAAGACCTAAAATAACCTGATGGGTTATCAGCAGCTGGTATTTTTCTCATCCATCATGGGCTGATGCTCTCGGGTTCGTCTCAACAGAAACTATTTTGCTCTTCTCCCACAAAGTGTTCTTGGTGATATACTAGGGGCCAACATATTATTGACATGTTATAAATTGAAATCAATAATACCTGAACACTAATTCATCATGATTACAAATATTAAGTGTCCTGCACCCACTGCACACACAGCTGTGGCAGCCACACAAAGCCCTTGTAACCTAGCAACAGCTTCTCCATAACAAGACCACTTTATTTCTAGGTATGTTGGACCAGAGAGCACTGATACTGTATGTGGGCCATGAAACCCCTGCATGAAATAACTCCACTATCCCAAACATGGTCAACATACACAGTCCAGTTGAACACAAGACTCAAAAATGAGACTGAATTGTGCAATGCAGGCTTTTGAGTAAAACAAACTCATAAAAGATAAAACATTGCTGGTGCAAATTTAACAACGCTAACAATTTTTGTAGTTATAATTACAGCAACTTCTATTCATATTGAGCGATATAAACAACAGAGATGACAGAGAGCACTGTGAGAGACTAGAGGCATGCATGAGATACAATAAAGGAAGAGATGTAGCTGTGATAGTGTTTGCAGAGGAAGAGCATAGTGTGGTGTATTGTGTTTGTCTGTGTGTATTTGCATATGCGTGCAAGAGAGAGAGGTAATTCATGTGTGTTAGTGAGACAGAAGGGTATGGGAGGATGAAGGGAAAATGAGAAATGTAGAGGGGCAGGAACAGACAGAGATAGATAAGATTTAAGAGTTTCCCATGTGACCCTCCTCCCCGGAGCAATGACTACATCTGCGCAATCACCCTCAGCCAGCACGAACTCTCTGCTGGCTCCAGTCACCTCCCCGAAACCCCCCATTGCATTCCTGCTCCAGCTGTGGCTCTCCTCCTCTTCTTGGTTCTTCTCCTCTTCCCGCTTACTACCATGCTCTCCGACCACTCCTCTTAGCCCCCACACTCACTCACTCTCTCACTCACTTGCTTAGGCCTGGGAGTGATTATCGGCCCATTGCCGGGAGGAGGAAAGACGGAAAGGAAAGCAGGGAAGAGAGAAAAAAAAAAGGGCATTGTCTGGAAAACAACTGCTCTCTTACCCCTTGTTCCGATTCCAGGGGCTCAGCTTTGACTCGGACTGCAGGCATTCCGTCAAGCATTAACATCCTGTTTCTTAGGCTGCCTGTGAAGGAATACAGAGGAGGTGTAAGACGGGTGTTTTAGCATGACTAAGCAGGTCCCACACTCAGTTATTCATGCATGGACATCTACAATGTTGTGCTTGCACCCACTGAGAAATAAACACATTTTAAATACACACAAATTCACGTTTCAAAACCATCAGAAGCTGACAGACAAAAGATGCACACAAACTGTGTAAACTCAGTAAGCACACAGCATGACTCCCTCTTCTCCATAATAAAGATTTTCAATTGCCTGGTGGGCTGCTGCAGAGCTAATAACACTTCATAACGCTGAATAAAATCCTCTTAAGACCTCAATGGAATACAAATACATGCACCACCAGACAATGTTTCCTCTCTAACCATATGATATAATAAAACAACTAAACAATTGGTTATAATACTTGGGAATGGAAAAGTAATATTTTGACAGGTTTGACACTTCTAAAGATAATATTTTATACTCATATATGTAACATTAATACCACAACAGAACACTTACACGCAAGAAAACACACACAAAAACACCCTTCTTAGTACACCTTTACATTCATCCTTCCCTCTGCTGCCTGTGAGCACTGTGCCTCTGCAAAGCGGGCAGCAGTGCCCGGCTCCCCAGCTCCGTGCTGTGGCTTTAAGAGGGATACTCAGATGGAGCCAATGACAACAATGCATGTTCCATATCCCTCAGCTGGGGCCGACCTGAAGTAACCCTCCCTCTTATTATTTTAGCAGCAGTACATGGAGGAATGCAAGCAAGGCAAATAGACTCTAAACATCTCTATTACTCTCCACTGCTGGCACCAGCAGCAGGACGTGTGGCCCAATCCTAGCAGTCAGCAGCGCCGTAGCCTTCATGTGCAGGGAAAGAAAAGCTCAGCTAATCATGAATGACATATGCTCTTTCTCTGCAGCTGGTTGCCTGTTCATCTAACTATACTACCCATCTCATCTCATCTTACATCCATGTGGCCTGTCCAATAATCAAGATTTTTTTACTCACCAGAAAATCCACTCAAGATAGTTATCAAATACATTTCTTTTTACAGATTTCAGTAAAAACTGCACGTATTGTTCCACTACCTCTTAGATTCTCAAGCAAAAGGCTAATCCTGACTGTGTTTGTGTGTGAGGGAGGTAGAGAAAGAGGGAGGATTTACTCTCTCAATCTGCAACCCCCCAGATCTCGCCTCTCAGGTCTAAGTCCCTCAGGTACCCTGGCTGTGCTGCTATTGTATTGTTGTCCAGGATGTCCTTCGGCTTCAGGTCTTGGTAGGCCCAGATAGCGTTGCCATAGTAACGGCTGGGCGGGTGGAGCTGCAGCCTCAGTCCAGCCTCAAGCCATGTGTTGAGGAGAAGAAGAGAGACGAGTGCACTAAGAGAGGCAGAAAGTGAGGTTTGTTTTCCTCAAGATGACCATCATTCTGGCAGGAACATTTTCTCCTTCTCAAACAATTTTTTTTTTCAGAAGGAAATACTTCAGATAAAATCTTGATTTTCTCATGGGGTGAATTTCACTTTTTCAAAAGGTTCTTTTTTTGAGTCTCACAAAAGTTGACCTCATCCAAACTTATTTGTTTTCTATGCTAAATGCACAAACTCCTGTTACTGGAAAAATAATAAAAACCCCTTTCAATTTTGCACAGCATGCGTACAGTCAGAATTGCGCATTTCTTGAAAGCAACAACATTTCCCTATGTGCCTACAGTCCAGTTAATCCAGTGGTTTGTGATCACCTTCCTAATGAATTGGCCTGCAGCAGGCTATTCATAGGAAATCAATGACCATTGCATACCTCTGCTTGTGACTCTAATGACCAAAGAGCTAACAGCAGTGAAAGAGACCTAACACTGAGTAATGAGCTAACAGACACACAGACACAGACACTGTGTATTGAAGAGGTCACATCGAAATACTTTGACTGAAGTCAGCTGTCAACTGCTTTTGCTCCCATTAAAGGATCATGTCTGCCAGTTAGTACTTCAGGATCACACATCAAAAAGATAACAATAATGAACAAAGATTTAGTGTGAAATGAAAAGAATTTGTTGAAGGTAATAAACCAATGTGCATCCAGAATTCTCCATCACTAAATTTGGTCTGCTGGCGGTGGGCTTAGGCAACCAGCAGTGTGCTGTCCATCAGCGATATGAGGCTCTGTGTGTGTGTGTGTGGGGGGGGGGGGTTAGAGGGAAACAGGGTAGATTAAGATCACCTTTCCATTTGCTGCACTCTGAAATGAAATGGCCATCCCAGGTGTGTGGGGGAGTTGGATGGAGAGTGGAGGGCAGTGGAGTGTTGAGGCATCTCATTTCTCTCTCCTACCCGCCCTTCCGACCCCACCAAAATCCCCTCGAACAAAAAAAAAAAACAGGTAAAGGGAGCAGGTGAAGATTGAGGCCAGTCCTAGCAGCAAAAATGCATGAAATGTACATATTCCAGTGTCTGCTGCTCTCTTCGCTTTTCGGTTGCGTATTTGTGTGCCTGTTAATGCATTTCAAAGAATGAACTAAAACTCCCACCACACAGCCGCTGTGACCTCAGGTCCACTGTCTCCGAGTCTGCTGATGGCTATCAGCTCTGTGCTGACGGAGGCAATAGCAACTAGCTGGAGTGGAAGGATAAAGCCCAGGCAAACCAACCCTGAACAGACTAGCTGGATTAATTAGAGGTGCACAGAAAGCCTCTGACTTTCTGAGACCAAATGTTGACCTCATACACTAGTGACATCATCCTCGCGTATACACACACGTGCAGATGTCCACACACACACAAACACACACGCAACACATAAACCCCCAAAATTTAAAGTAAAGTAAAACATAATAATTCTGACAAGCCTAGTGACAAGCAGGTCTGTGGCTCATTCATGACGTGCCTTTTAGCTTTATGTACCTGTGCTGTGAGTTCATGTTCTCTGCATGTGAGTGTGAAGACAGATCCTGCTTAATACTGTCTCTGGGTGTTTGCTCACACAGCAATGAAACACATTTTTTGTTTAAATGAAAGTTAAGCTTAAACAAACTCATGAAACCAGATTTAGTATCTGGCAGTGTGTATCATCTCTTCTCTCTCTCTCTTGCTCTCTCTGTCATGCGCACATACTTACACACATACACACAAACACCACACACCCTGAAACACACTGTAACAGACGGGCCCGCCAATGCTTCGTTCCCATGTCGAGCGCCCAGAGCAACTGGGTGCATCTGTGTCACAGAGGCTGGACCTGCTGCCGCGGGCTGGGATGGAAGAGAGATGGAAAAGGGTGATGGGGAAGAGAAGGGGGCAATGAATGATAGGAGATACATGAGTAAGTGTTAAGGAAGGTGATAGTAAGAGAAGTGAGGGTGGAGGTTTGTTGAAGAGCACAGAGTTGCTGGCAGGAGCGGCGGTTAGGGAAGTGACCAAGGGGAGTTGAGGAGGTTGAGGAGGGGGGGAAGGGTGTTTAGTGGGGGGGGGCGGGAGTCAGAGAAGCGAGAGAGGGTAGAGAGGGGATATGGACCCGAGCCAAGGCCCGGTCGAGCGCAAAGCACACGGTGCAAGAATGCCAACATACCCCCTCCCACCCGGTCCTCTACCGAAGAGAAGAGAGAAAGAAGAAGGGAAAGCAAGAGAGGGAAACAGCAAGGAAAAACACTTCCAAATGTTGCAAATCAGAAACAAATGATTAACTAGTGCTATATGTGCAAATGCATACAAAGGACAGCTGCAGGTGATGTGAGATGAGCGTTTCCTGTGTTTTGCCTGTATTGTGTGCCACTGGCCTCTTTGCCACGACTCACTTCCCTTTTCTGTGCCCCTGGACACCCCGATGTGACACATTGGCCTGATAACCAGCCTACAACTACTAGCTCACCAGCACACTCCTCTGCTTCCTCTCTTTTGAGTCACTCAGTGGAGCAACGTTTAGAAAAGTAGTGAAAGCTGACTACGATCATGCTCATTAGACAGGTAACAAACAAAACGCTTGCTAGAAAAGAGAATTGGCTGAGTGACACTTCTGTAGACCCTGGAAAATTAAGGCCTAATACATGTTTAGTGAAAATCATTTATCTTGTTTGCTAGCAGCGTAGACACAATAGAGCCACAGCTGAATCAAAGCTGATTTTCAATCTCAACCTCAGTCTGCTTCATGTTAAGCTGTGTCTGTTTATGACCTCATCTTGTTGGCCTCATTCTGGTCTTGAGAGCCCATTTAAATGGTTCCCTGCAGAGTTACTACTTAAAGAGTAACTGCACCCAGGCAAATGACGGCGCTTGGTGTGGTCAAAGGTTTAACAGACTTGAACCGTCAACCCACAGAGGTCAGTGCTGCCCTACAAAGCCAAAAGGCATAAACTACATATTGAGTCAAAACCAGAATCTCACTTTTTCACATCTGTTTTACTGTATAAAACTATTAGGCCACAGAAATGTGCAATTTTTAAATAGGAATAGTTAAACAGAGGTAAAAACCAAACCACTAGCCTTAACTAGCTGGAGTGCAGTCACAGCTAGCCTTAGCAAAAGCTAATTTACCAACTTTTTCTGATCTGTCTCCTGTAATTAAATAAATCTATTTTCATATAATAAGGCAGTAAATGTAATCATAATAGAGAAAAGTAACACCAGATAAACAAGTCCTGCTGAAAGTTACCTAGCTTAGATGCCCATTAGATTTCCCAAATATAGATTGTCCAGACATAGGGGGGTGATAATCATCTTCAAAATGCATAAAATGAAGGTTTTACAACTTGTATACTTGTTACACATTTTGGCTAAGTAGCCCTCAAACTTGACAGAGTTGACAGAGTACTGCAATGTTGTTCCTTCCACACAAGAACTAATGAGGAGGAAGTGGAAAACTCCAAAAATGGCTTACTTAAGCACCCAAAGTGTGTTTTCTGGAGAAAACTTGAGATGAACTTTCCCTAAATGTGAGTGTTTACATCTTCTAAATGTGTATTCCAGCAATTTAGTATTGGATTTCTATAGAGTTGTGCACTCACAAAAGACAGATAGAGAGATATCCTGACTTTTAGTCCTTAGTATGGGTCAAACTCAAACACACTGGATCCTACATTTCCCATAATGCAAGCAATACCATTTTTTTCCATTAGATCCTTCGTGACTGGCATTCTGTTATGAATTTGTCTCCAAACTCTGATGACATCATCAGTGCTTATTTTGTCAGACTTGACAAAACTCCCTCCAGAGCCACAGAAGACACATAACAACTGTTTTCACAGGCTGAGTAGTACTCCCCATGACGAGTTAACTGACCTTTATGTATACAAATGGTGGAATTCCCCTTTAAAGACAGCACATACCAGGTGAACAGTGTTGATGCTGTTTGTTATGTGTTTGTGTGTGTGTGTGTGTGTGTGTGTGTGTGTGTGTGTGTGTGTGTCTGTCTGTCTGTGTGAGCAAGGTGGGGATGTGTGTTTTCCCTCAGACTTCACTCCTGGATGTACTGAGATGGACATAGTCTTTTTTTTTCTCTAATCATTCCTGGCACTCTGTGAATGGTCTCAGAATTTCCATTTCATAAGCCGTATTTTCCTTGGCAGGAGCAGCAAGCGAAGTCTTTTGGATGCTTCTGGGACATATTTGAACGGGGCTCAAGAGAGCAGAGTGCTGCTACCTCGCTGCTCATAGAGGCGTGGACATCTCTAACCCCCGACGAGCACAATGGCATTAAACCACAGTTTATATTCACTACCCTTTGAAAAAAGTTCCCTTTAGGGTTAAAAACCCCTTAGAGATGCACTCAACTGATGTACTTTACCTCAAAACACCCTACTCTTTTCCTCTGGGAATAAATCAGTTCCACAGAGGGAAAACACAGCTTTCTTCATGAACACAGCTATTATTAGACAGAATACACTTTTCATGTGTTGGATGTTTTCATCTCTGGGACATACAGCCAATCTTGGGCAGCTTATTTAAACTCAATGTCAATTTAAACTGAATGTCATCCTCTATCTGTCTGATACTATGAAAGACAGGGCTCCCTACTGCACTCACACATGTAGCCTGCAATTCAAAAACCATCCAATGGTTCCGTGTCTTGACGTCACAAAACTCGGCAGCACAGTAAACACATTTTGAAAAAGGATCATTTTATTTAAAGAGCCTGTCACGAGCAACAAAATACTCTAAGACTGCATGACCACTCTTAACGCTGGTTGTGGGGGAGGATATTATCTACAAAATGCTTGTCAAAAAATGCCATGTACAGGAAAAAATAAGCATTTATAAAACCAAAGACACGGAGGAGAATAGACTGAGACAGCCCCAAGGATGGACACTAAAACCATTTGCACAGGCTGAATGGAGATGGCAGCGGGCGAGTATTGATCTGATTGATCTGTACGTCAGAATACAAATCAAGTTCCATTGTGGTGAAACCTCAAAAAAATGCACATTCGTGACCCAGTTTGGAAAAACAGACATTGTAGGACTCTTCATAGATTACAGACATTTGCTTTGAAAGTTTTAAATGGTCTATTTTATAGTGGACAACAAGTACAACAAAAAAAGCGTATTTTGTGCAATGCAGAATAAGTTAAGGTTAAATGAGCCTGGGTTCAGGCGGTTTGATACACTATCTGTACGTGGAAATGAGCTCAGCAACAATGTGGAGTGTCAATTGTTTTTTCCCTGCACATTGACCTCATTATGTACCTGTACACATCTCATAAGAAAATGTTCCTTCATATACAGTATACAGTTTAATATACAGTAAATTCTCTCTACAGCAGGAGCACTGACTGAAGAGTCAGATAGGTAAAACAGGGGGTGCAATTTTTGTGTGTGTGTGTGTGTGTGTGTGTGTGTGTGTGTGTGTGTGTGTGTGTGTGTGAGTATGACCAGTGAACTCATGTTCTTGTCTGAGCTAGGCAGCCTAGCACCTGGGAGGAAACCAGCTCCATTTATAGAGAGTTGATACCCATGTAAATACACAGACAACAACAACAACACACACACACACATACACACACACACACACACACAAACAACACACATTTGCACACTAGCGAGGTCCACGGAAGTTCCCATATTCTGGTGGATTGCCCTTGGGTCCTTGCTATTTCTGCCAGGGGCAGGGGGATCCTGTGTCAGTAATCCTGTCGGGATGAGGGGGATGAGGTCGCCGGATGCAGCTCAAGTCCACTGCCTTCACTAGCACACACACACACACACACACACACACACACACACACACACACACACAGACAGACGAAAATAATTTGTAGGAACACTTTCTGCTGAATGGACACTACATACAGCACCACAACTGTGTCAGTGTGTTTACATGAGAAAACAAATGTACAGTTTTTAATAAAAGGTGCTCAAACAGTAGGCTGAAACACAGCCAAACATACTGAACAATAATTAAAAAAAAGCTCACATACTGCCATTGGCACACACTTTAAAAGTCAGCCCAAACACAGTTATTTAAACCAAGCAGACGACAGTTTAATATAAGTTGTTTCAGTAATAGTACTTTAACGAGATATGTCTCTAGTGTCTCTTTAAATGTCGAATGCTAAGATAAAAAACTCAACACCTTGCATTTCTTTAATAGCCTGTCTAAAATATCAGCTTTTAATAGGACAAAAGGGAAATCTTTTGTGAATTTTCAAATTCTTCTGTGACTTTTTGTCTTTGTGAAAGCTCCCCACCTCCGCCAATACCACCTCCGCCCCTTCTAAGGTCTTGTGAAACTGTGGGAAATGAAGAAGCTACTTATTCTGAGAGGAAACACTCAAAGCGAAAAGAAGAGTCGGTCGCTGTCTGGTTTGTCTGTGTCTCCGTCTGTGTGTCAAATGCACTTTTTATAAAGCTGACTTCCTGAGCCCCTGCTCTGTTCTACAATCTGGCTACTACACACACACACACACATACACACACAGACACACACACACAAACACATAAACACACAAACCTTGTGACCTCTGCCTGCACCCACAATGAACCATACTTATCTTAGATTAAGAGACAGACACACACAACTCTGTCTCTCAATATTGCAGCACTGCTCATGAAAGAAGAATAAAGATGCCCATTCAACACAAACAGCCACCCACACACACCTACACGCACAAACCAAAAACACGCACAAATACACACACATACACACACTCCTCCACAGTGCTCCAGAGAGAGGTAAACAGAAGTGTCTGACATCCTCTTGCATCATGTGCCTCAAATGCAGCAGAGAAACAGCTAAACAAGCTGTGACCGTGACAGCGCTAAAGTGAGGTGGCATTACTCAAGTGAGCTCCGACTTAGAAGTCAAAGCAATTTGTGACACCATTCTAGACAGTTTATGTCCAATTGAAGATCATTTTGATGTAATCATGAGAAAGAATAAGTCAAATATTCTGTGTGAGGGTGCTAAAGAAACCACAAACAGATGCAAGCAAAAACAGCTCCTACACTATGAGGTCTTCTTGCTTCAACATAATCGGGTGACCTCTCTAGAACACCCTTCATACACACACACACACACACACACACCTCAGTAAATGCAGCAGGGTCAGTGGCTGTGCATCTAAAATAGCCTCTGACATAAAAACCTCACTTGTACCAAAGGAGGTTGAGGTGGAGCCAAGCAAACCAGGATAAACGTGTGGAGTAGTTGGCGCGGCCTTTCAAGATACTCAAGATACTGCAATACTCTTTGCATGTTTATGGTGAGGTTTACACACTGTAGGGCTATACTGTATGAGTGCATGAGAGAGAGGGAGACAGAGAAAAAGAGCTTAGCTCCAGTGAATCAATAAAAAATGCACTCAGTGACTCTGTTTTCGTCTCTTTTTTACTCTCAGTGTATAGGTCCTAGGTTGAGGTGACCACACTGCAGTACTTAACAATCACCTCAGACTGACAGAGGTACATCGTGGGCACAGTCCTGTACAGAATTCACAGTAAATGAAATACTGGAAAACCTGTGAATATTTTTCTTATGAATGCTTCAATAAACACAAAAAAAAGGAAAACACTACAAAATGGAGAAATATCAAATGTTGTAGACAGTCCGTTATGGTGTAAGCAAGTGAATCACGACACCCAGTCATTGCTCCTCTCATGCAAAGGTACTGCTTTCTATGTACTGGAGCAGAGGGTCAGAGTGGAACCCTGCTCTAATATTTTGCCCTAACAGGGGGTTGGGATGCATTAGATTAGCATCCTCACAATAACCTGCACCCTTCTCACTACCACCACCACCACCACCCACCCACATACTCTCTTTTCCTCCCCTCCCCATGGGATGACAGTACACTCCTGCCCTAATGGGGGGGTTCTTTGAGTAGGCTACTGCCTTTTATCCCCCTAGGCTCTGATAGTGTATGTGTGTGTGTGTGTGTGTGTGTGTGTGTGTGTGTGTGTGTGTGTGTGTGTGTGTGTGTGTGTGTGTGCGCGCTTATGTTACAACATGTATGTCTGAATGTATGTGTGAGCAATCCCCCTTCCCCCAACATATGCAGTGTGTACACTGTACTACTCACAATAGCTTGTCTACTGAATGCATCACAGCACACATGCACTCACATGCACTCTCAAAGATCGACCTAGATGTTTTACAGTAACTATACAATGCAAGCATGCAGAGGCACCAATACACTGACTCATCTACAGTATCCACTGTAAACAAGTCACATGGAAATAATATCAGCTCATACACTTAAACACACACTTTTATTTTATTTTTTCACTTTTCAGCCTGTGCCCTTTTTTTCTCACTCGCTATCTCTTGTGATACAAACAAAGCTATATACGCAGGCACACGGGCTCACATGCATTTCACTTAGTGTTTAACAGTCTTGCAGAGTCCTCTTGATGCAGCATCGCAAAGTGCCTACCCTATCTAACCTCACGTTGTGCTGACACAACCAAATCCAGCCCAACGCACGGCACATGGAAACAGACAATAACGAACCAACCAAAACATTCCAACACACACACTTGTTACATCAAATGCGTGAGCAGTTATTTTCAATCACACTTTTTTCCCCCTGGTTTGACCCATTCCAGCTCTCCAACACCACTCAATAAAAGCCAGCAGCTGTGTTTACCTCTATTATTCATCTACTCATGCCTTCACTTCGATTAGTTTTCCTCTCTTTTTCAGCTGATGCTGTGCCATGCTGATACCTGGTTGAAGCAGCTAACTGAGAGGAGTTATGGTCCATAGCTTGAGCCTACATTTGGTTGTGTTAAAGCCAAAGAGCCTGTGGAATGCCACCGGCACCCCAAATGGATTCCACATGTTGTTGCATAATTTGCTCTCCCAACAGTTGACCTACAGTACAACTGGAAACAGAAGTTCACAGTGATCCATGCAGCATCCTTACGCAGGTCTGCTGAAGCCATCTGCACTGAGGCTCGAGAGATGCAGCTCCCCGAAGTGTCTATAAAGGGAAACTCTTCCTGTAAAGGCAGCTCAAAAAGGGTCCAAAACACCCAGAAAACGCTGACTTTGAAATGCTCCTCCATCCTCTTTTCTTGGCTTCCTTCCTTTTCTCCTTCCCCCTGTTCACCAACCATATTTGGCCAAAGTAAAATAAACACTAGGTTGAAAGGGGAAAACATCACAGCAGATAGACAGGCCTTCCGTTGACATACCTTTCCATCCTAGCCATGGAAACATGTCGAGCCACCTTAAATCAGAGTCTGGGGGCAAGCTCTGCTAAATGAGTCACTTCCAGTAAGCACTAAGTGTGCTACTCCAGAGATGGTGTCATTACTAGAAAAAAAAAACTTGGATCAACGCGCTGGTCAGGCTACATCATCTTAAATTCTGCCTACCTTAAGTCTGTTTGTTGTTTGATGGCAGTTTTTCTTCCTATCAGAAGATAAGCTTGGTTGCCCCTAGAGAGGCTTCAAACAATAACAGGCTCCTTATAAGTATTCAACAGAGCAATGCAGCAAAAATTCAAAATACTCAGTGATGTTTGACAAGCTGTAATCACCCATGTTACATTGTAGTTCTTTCTGTTTGTGCTCACTATTTAGACTATCAACCTCAGAGTCACTGGCTGTTGCACAATACTTTCCGTGATATCTCCCTCTCTGTCTGTCTCTCTCTCTCCGTCTCTCTCTCTCTCTGTCTGTCTGTCTCTCTCTGTCTGTCTGTCTCTCTCTCTCCGTCTCTCTCTCTCTCTCAGAGTCACAAAACACACATGCTCTAGCACTCCATGTACACCCTTAACTCAATTTTGGTAAACAAACGTGGGCTGGACACTGGTGGTCAAAGGTTGAATCCACAAGAGAAATCGCAAAGGGAGAGAACATTTAGTATTCTGACATGGTGAAATAACAGCACAGGGAGTTCAGCTCAGAGACATCACCAATTAATATTTAGTCTTATTTCATGCACAGGAAGTACAACATAACTACCAGCACATGTCTTGCTATTCAGAATGAAACGAAAACAAAAAAAACCTGCTGATGTTTTGGGTATTCAGTGCTCTCTATCCATGACATTTGTGTCCTGTCGATTTAGTCAGCTTTTGTGGGCAGGTACATCTATCAATATACAAAATCACCTATCTATTTGGATGCAGTCTGTCTCACATATTGCATATGCATGCCCTTGACATGCTAGTCTATTGTATGCGTAGTGTTGCGTATGGCAGTCTCCTGTGGCTGAAAATCTGGGTTTGACGCAACGCCACCGCTATGACCAGGGGCCACAGGATATCCCACAATGCACCTTTAGCACACCCGACCTCTATTATCTGCCTCATTCCTCTTTGGCCGTGGCTTACGCTCGGGGATCCAAATAAATCCAGCCATATAGTGCACTGCAATCTATCTGCAATCAATGACAATACACTCCATAACACCCACCTGGATCAATAATACAGTCAATATGCCAGCAGTTAACCCAGCTGATTAGGGGTAATACAGGGAATTTCACATCTCCCTGAATACGACAGTGAGCATACACATACTAGAGCATGGCACATCTTCCTGAAAGATTCAATCTGTCAACGCACGCTCAATTTTATGTGTTGTGATATGTAGCAGACAGATGATGCCTTTAGTGGGGGAATCCTGCCACGCAATTAAATGCACTGGGCAGAGCGGTGTTGATGGACAGATAGAGTCTATCCGTTGGTGACCGGCTTTTTAATTGAGTCCCCCCACCTGCACTGATCTCTATCATAAGCCCTTGGACCGTGTCTGGGGTGGGGGGTTGAGTCATTGAAGGAATCAGAGTGGCAGTAGCAGCTTGATGCAGTTATGGGGGGAAACAACTAGGGATGTACCACATCATATTGTTCGTGATAATATCCATACAGTTAACAACATTGCTAAGCAGCAAGCTGTATCTCAAGCTGAAGCACCTGGTTATGTGAGGGGCCGGAAAGTGTGTGTGGAGAGAACACCAAACAGACAAACTACATTGGTGCATCCCAGCACGCCGAATTATTAAGAAAAACAACAGCATCAGTCGTTTCAGCAAAAACCCCAAAACAACATGTTTACTTTAAGGTGACGAAGCCTTCTACAGGTTGTAGTAAATATGACTGTTGTCCGTCGAGAGCAAAGGAGGAAGTAGTGTGACGTTAGGGTGGATGGATGGGACAACAAAACGTCAGTTTTTACAACGGGAGACTGCAATTCGCTTCCCGTCTCCTCCTGACAGTCAGTGTTAGTTTCTATTTGCATGATCGTTTCCTAACCTTAACCTAGTGGTTATTATTGTAATCATGATGTTGAAGGTTCCCTAACCTTAAAGAAGTGGTAATTTTAACCCAAACCACGATTTTCCCCTAAACCTAACCAAGTCATTTTTGTGCTTAAACCCAACCAAACCTTAACCATAGCGTTTCGTATTGTCCTGCCGATAGTGGAGTCAGATCAAAAAACATATATATGTGTTGTTCTAGATGGCATGGACAAGCAACTTATTTTGTAGTTTAATTTGGAGCACTTTTTAAATTATTGATCAGGTGTGTTCCATATGATGTACAGTGCAAGACAATGAAAACAAATTACCAAAGTGGTAAAGTTTTGTTTTGCTATAGATGCAAATCCAAAAATTTGAAAAGAATGGCTTAAAACAACTCGCTAAAAACTGTATGTGAAATGCTGTGAAAAGATAGCAGCTAGAGGTGGAAATTACAAAGCACTTTGCTGATTTAAAGATTCCTAGTCACTGATTCGTAACTATGTATCTTGTTCACTGTTTTCAAAGCTAACCGATCACATCATTGTTTAACTGAACATTAGTATACTTCAGTAACTGAACGCATCACCATTCATACCGCTGTGACGTCCAGTGCTGATTCAGACTGTCTTCAGTTCAGTGGTACGTACAGTCTTTGCTGGCTCTGTTGTTGGTTCAAGCCGTTATGTTCAGTTCAGTACAAAATAAACATTGTTTCTGTGGCTTTTGTGGTCTTTCAGTATGCTTCTAACAAGGAAGTAACGTGCTGTGTATCACGACTGAGCTAAAAACAATGCTATCGGTCACAAGTGAGAGGAGATCCACTGCTAAAAGCCGCTGATTCGTTTAGGGACCCAACATATCATTAAGTGAATATAATCAGTTCAGTTTGAAGATTCAGTGTTAAAGACTTGTTCGTACATGTACTGAACGCCCCAAATATCAGCTACACTATCTAGTGCTCACTACGACACCTCGACCACAGACATGTGGTTCAACATTGCAGCAGTTAACATTACAGTACTCTTCAGCACTTTATTATATGGTCATGAATATTGCTATCACAAAAATACCCTGTAGAGTTATATTATTTTCACGTAACATCACCTTCTCCTAATAACAGCCTTTATCGATTTGGTTGTCAATTGCAGGAAATATTTGTATGTTGCATGTTTCTGAGCTCCAATATGATTCTTCTTTGCTGTTCATGCACAGTCTTCTCTACCTGTGTGGTAATATCAGCCTGATTATGCATGACCAGGGAGAAGGCCCCTTTGTAAATGGATTTAAGTGAGAGTTTAAATGGGCACTAATCTCCCTCGCTGAACATCCGTGAGCTGCAGGGGGTCTCATCCATACACACACACACACACGACCCAACCCCCCTCCTTTTTTATTTTTGAGGATGAGACCCCAACAAACACACACCCTACCGCTGTCACACAGTTAAAGGCAAGACAGGGGCCTCTCCACAATGTGGGGGTAAAGTCACAGAGGTCAGTGCTCAGTTTCCACATCAAACCCAGGAGCAGAGGCCAGAGTCTCATCCCCCTCCCACTCTTCTCCCTCCCTCCTGCTCTCTCTTGCTCCCACCCTCCCCTCCTCTACACCACCCCCCACCCACACCCCACCCCACCCCACACACACACACACACTCACTCACCCACCTCCTCCCCCTTGCTGGATGTACAAATGCCTTTGCTGTCAGCTCTGCCCTGGTCCCCTGTAATTGAAAATAACAGCCAAGGGCCAGCCCCCGGCCACTCTCCCCAACCTGGTGGCTCTCTGCCTCTCTGACAGCCACACATCAATACCAATGACTATTACCCTGGAAGTGAGAGCGCTGCCGATGACATCCAAGACACCACCCCTGCAACACTCCCACACACACACACACACACACACACACACACACCTCCCCCCCAGTGTCCTTCCTCCGCTACCCGAGCCTCCTAATGTTTAACCCGTTGCTAACAGCCTCGTTTCTCTGTCTCTAAGCTGCTACAGTAGGCAACGGTAGGCAAACAAGCCTGTCTCTCACACACACACAGCACAATGCTTGACACAAATGCACACCCACACACACACACACACACACACACACACACAACTCTCTTAAGGCATGCACAAAACTCTGACAAGCAGCAAACTTTTTTCCAGCGAGAAGTGCTGAGAGAGAGTTTGTTGCGGTGCTGTCTCACTTCACTTCTGTCTTATATTTCCCACCAAGACATTCAGTCATATTCTACAACACTGCTACACTGCTAAGCTGATATGTTTGGAAGTTCCTTTAGAGGTAAATAAGTGAGATATTAGAGATTGCACAACTGGTGCCGGCACTGTAATGTCAGGATGCTGCTCATGCCCATGGTCCTTCGGTGTACAATCACTTTTTTTTTTCTCTGTTGTCATGACAGCTTATGAATTTACATTGGGAGTATGTGTTACATGTCCAGTCAGCACCATGCAGGGTCTCTTGTTTTCCGCTGCTGACAGACACCAAACACAATGCCATAGGTGATCTGAGCTGTCATCTGCTTTGACAGAGAAATGACAGCTGAACGAGACGCACTGAACACAAACACAAAGCCCAGCAACGTGACAAATGAAGCACACAGCAGCAGCCAGCAGAGGAACAGGACGATAAAAAATGCACAGACCTTGTCAGAAGCTGCAGAGCCGTGGAGACTAGGAGACTGTTTTCCTTTCTACAGTCCTCTCTGTCTCCTCTCCTCCTCTCCCTCTCCTCTTCTCTCCTCTCACTCTGCGTGTGTGTGTGTGTGTGTGTGTGTGTGTGTGTGTGTGTGTGTGTGTGTGTGTGTGTGTGTGTGTGAGTGAGTGTGTGTGTGAGTGAGTGAGTGAGTGTAAGTGTATGTGAGTGAGCAGCTCCCTCCCCTTCTGCCTCTCAGCTGCTCGGCTCAGGCAGTTCTCAGGAAATGAATGGGAGCGCACAGAGAACTGTTGTACTTGCAAATGACTTACCCCGAGTCACATGATCCGCTAAATGTAGGGTGGGCCGGTGGGTGGAGGCTTCATAAGCAAAGGGAAGACAATATACTCTAAGCTTTAACAGCATGCATCGAATTACACGGGGCCCCTCCGGGGAGGTTTCCGACGCGTCCGCTCTCAGCCAGCCCGAACTCCCTCACTACCCCTCCCGGAGCGCAGCGGATTGCTCCGGACTGGGGGTGAGCACCGGAGCACCTCCCCGTTTAAAGGGGACAGAGAGGAAGGTGTGCATGAACAGTTCATTATTTTAACTCTGTTTTGATTTACAACTAAACATTAGTTTAGTCGTGTGATAGTTTTTTTTTTTTTTTTTTGAGAATTAATAGGCCTAATTTGATAATTGTTTATTCTTATTTACTAAATAGCCTACACATAATAAAACGTGGATGTCGAATGTTTTCGTTTGATAGTTCCTGCAAATATAGTTAAACTGTTAAAAGTGTTTTGATAAGGATTAGCTGATTAATCCATTAGTCGAACAGAAAATTAGTTGGAAACTATTTGGATAATTTTTTTAAGCAAAAATGCCCAAAATATGATGTTTCAAGCTTCTCAAATGTGAGGATTTGCTGCTTTTCCTTGTCATATATTATATTCTGAACATATTTGGATTTTAGACAGTTGATCGGACAAAAAAAAAAGTAATTTATTGACGTCACATTGGCCATTTTTCACTGTTTTCTTGTGGTTTATAGACCAAACGATTAATCAATTAATTGAGAAAATAATTGGCTGATTAATCGATAATGAAAATAATAGTTAGTTGCAGCCCTAATATTCATAGTTTTTGATTTGTTGATGAAAAATAATTTAATTTAAAAATATGAATCTTTTAATCATTAGAATATAGGTCAAGTACTTTTTTTACACCTGTGTTTTACAAATATCACAGCTGTAAAAAAAAAAACATTAAATAATCAATATACACACATGTATTAGGGTGGAAACCAACCTTAATAAAGTATTTTGTTGATAATATCAGTTATTTTCTTGATAATTGATTAGTTGTTTGCTCTTTAAACTGTAAGAAAATAGTACAAATAGTGCATCAGAATATTCAAGTTGCTTGTTTTGTCCAATCCAAAGATATTCAATTTACTTTTATAGAAGTCTACAAAAAACAGCAAATATTCACGTTTGAGAAGCTGGTACCAGTGAATTTTCGGGCATTTTTGCTTTAAAAAATTATCCCAATTTCAGACTGATTTTCTGTTGATCAATTAATCAACAAATCGACTAATCGTTTCAGCTCTAACAGGCTGGACTCCTGTATGGCTAATACTAGATCGCTCCTCTCCGGTTGGTGTTTAGTTTCTATTCCTACAGTACAATGCCATATTTCTGCCTGTTGTTTAAGTGACCAGTCTTGAATAACGTGCCGTAACATTTCCTCATAATGACTGCTTTTAAATTCTCTTCTGTATAGTGCCTGAGCCACTCTAGCCAGTTTTCATCCTGGTGTTCTCCGGCTTGATGAAAGGTATCTCTGTGGTATGAGAGGCTGATGCTGATGCTGCTCAGCGCCCACAGCCAATCCCCCTGGGAGCTCTAATTAAGGTAAAGGAAGCAGGACTCATCTGCATGGCTGATGGAGCTCATACCACTCTTCATCGTGGAGCTCGGGAAGCATGATTGAGAGAGCCAGATATGATAGAGAGAGAGAGAGAGACAGAGAGGGAGAAAAAAAGACTATTTACAGTAGTACAGTGAGCCTGGTCCAACTGCTACCCACTTAATATTCATTCTGTTTCACTTCAGACACTGTATGTCTTCTGTTTGCAATGAATGGAGGATAAAATGGTTGGGTGGAGACGGGAGGATGGAACGAAAGGGGATGGAGGACGATATTAATAAGGTTGGATAGGCTGGATGGAGGGATGGTTGGGTGATTGTATGCGGGTGAATTAAGAAGTGTATTTTGTGGCTGCCTAGATAGGAGGGGCTCTAGGTGTCCAATGGGAAGAGAGGTTGGTCAAATGAATGGATGAATGGATGGACAGAATAATGGAGAGGAGGGATGATCTGGCCATGGTGTAAATTCTAATGGGATATAATTGCAGACTACAAAACGATTCAGCTCTAGAAGGGTGGTTAAATCTTGCTTTAAAGGTGTTTTTTAAGCATTTTATTAACGAGTTTTATGATGGGCAATGGTTTTGCATATCATTAAAGATTATATGTTTAAATATATGTTAAAAAACTATATTATAGCTGATACCAGTACAGTATAATTGAGAGTTTTACATCACTTTTACCCCTATTTTTATTGAATAGGGGTGGAATAAGGCTGTGTTACACAATTTCTATCGCCAGTAAACCTCCAAAAAAGGTCTTTTTGTGTGTGGTTTCCATGACACCTACTACAATACCCAGCCACCTACCAAGCAATCACACCATAAGAACAGCTCTAGAGTGGGAGAAAAAAACAGAACTGCTGTTGAACACACAGCTAAATACTCACTGAATGTTTTTTTTCTTCTTTTTTTTTTAGTTGCAGTACTGGAAGTACTGGAAGAATGGATTTTTCTTAGAAATGAGCAGATGTTAGAGGAACAAACAAAAGAAATAATGTGGTGAAAAAAAGATGCACGTAAAGTTAAAAAAAACCTCAATAATGTGACATGTTGAACAGAAGGTAACATGCACCTGAAGCTGTGTGAATCTGTCTGTGAAGGACTGTGCACAATGTTTCAATTGAAACCAGTGCAACATGTTGTTTTAGTGACAGAACTTCCTCCACTGTCACAGTCTCTTCTCAGCATAATCTAACATACCTACAATCCCAACAATTACAATTCCAATTACCCATTGTTTCAAGCAATCAGTGCACAATGCTGTACAATTGCATAAAAAACACGGACACTTCAAATTACAGACATGTGGCTATTCATCTCATGGTCTCCAGTACACTGATACATGAGAATGGTCAATTACAGATTAAAATGACATTACCAATCTCAGGGAAAAAATCTGATTTGCGTGATGAGAGGGCTGACTTGTTATTAGGTGCTTTGAAGGCTCTGTGTGTGATGGAACACTAATGTAACATCAGCCATAAGGCCCGGCGATGATCCTTATAATGACGTCCTGAGGAGCTCTTTCAAATGAAATCCTCGCTGTGTAACTGGTGCCCCAGGAGTCCTGGCATGTGTTGAAGGAAGGCAGGCAGAGTGGAGCGCAAACAGGCGCTTCAAGGGAGGTGGAAGAGGGAGGAGTATGGACGGAAAAGGGGGGAGGAAGCTACAGAGATCTGTTGAGGAGAGCATGAAGAGGAGGAAGAATGAGAGAGGATGATGGGAGATGGTCTGAGGGACACGGGGGGAGGGGTCACAGACGGGATGGAGCAGGCATGGGGAGGGAGGTATCTGAAGGGGGTCGGGTGCTTGAGTCAGAGCTCCCAGCTTCATCTTGGTGCCCCCCAGTAGGGCGTATTAAACACCTGAGACACAAGCACCTCTCCGAAGGCTACGCCAACTCCAGATAGGATGCTAATGCGTCACCCTGGGGTGGGAGCAGTTCAAAGACGGCGTGGGTGTCAGGGGGGATCATTTGTGGAGCGGCATAATAAGCTGTGAGACATCAAGAAGAGCATTATCATTACACACTTCTCCCTTGCATCATCTGACCCAATCTCATCAAATTATTGTAACACCATTCATCATTTAGTCACACACTACAACATTTCTACACTGAGGGGGCGAGCATTCTTACTGTGCAAAGGAAGCCTGTATTTGTCTTAGCAAAAATGAAAAAAAAAAGTGTGTGTGTGTGTTGTGAAATGCTGCGAGGGAGCGATGTGATGCTCCCTTCCTGTTGTCTCTGGCTGAACTTTAGACTCTGGACTGAAAGAACAGAAAATGCCAGACGAGGAAGTAGGGAGCAGAGAAGCTAAACACAACCTGTTACTGCACAGTCGGGAGGGAGGGAGGGAGGGAGGGAGGGAGTGGGAACGGGGAGAAGAAACACAAGATAATACTATAATCAATATGTATGCACTAAAAACACATGTTTTCCTTTTCTTTTCTTTCCCTTTTGCAGTAGAAGACACACCGTTTTCAAATATTTTGCATAGGCCTTGAATACAATAATGAAAGAGTAATAAAACTGATGTGAATAAAAAAATAAAAAAACTACAAAAAGTGACGTGGCTGTGAGAAAAGCGAAGAATCAACTTGAAACCACGAAAGTAGGGTGGACAAGAATATATATTCATACTGTCAGACAGCCCTGATTTCAAGGCAATAAAGTGCTCACCTCTGGAGCTTCTCTTTCTCCCCTACAGTCCCACTCAGTTCCTACTGTGAATGCCCAACACAATAGGGCCGCATGCACAAAATGAGAAGCGCTCGCTCTCGACTTCACAAGTCAAGGTTTTTTTGTCCTCCAGGATGAAATCTGAGAGGTAAAATGGATTGGCCCCAGCCTGTTTGCCTGTCTGTCCACCTGTCATGCACAATATCTTCTATTTTTTGACAAAACATTGGGGAATGATGCCTGTCATGACTCTCTTCCTGTGACAGCACAGAGAAGCTTTGCTCCTTCGGTAAATTAATGTGAAAACAGGCTTCCAGTGTCAAACTCTGCACAGTGAAGGTCAAACATTCAAGTGAAGCAGAGGGGGACTTTGGAAAAACTTTTTGGCACAAGCCGAAGACTTTATCAACTTCATCAGGGAGTGAAAGAATTAATAAAATCAGCTAGCGGGTGCCTGTTTTTCTTTTGTTATTTTTAATTGTTAGTTGCATTCATTCCTCTGTAAACAGTGTCGATTGTTATCTCCTGTTATACTATCTTATGTACTGTACCTCCATATTATTCCTGTTTGACACAGATTTTCCATGACCTTACCTTCTTATTAATTCATAACTCGATGTCTTCACTGCATAATTAACAGGAAACTGACTGTACATACAGTGTATACAACATGCTATAATGATTGAGAATGATGACCTGTCTTTTTACTTACTGTTAAAGTTGCGCAGCATGTCTGGATTGTAATAAATTGAACATAAGGATTGCCTTCATCCTTTTGTTTTTTTTATATATTTACAGTATGTTGTGTTTTCTCCAGAGACGGGCCACCTCTCATGTGATGCAATGCCTTCACGACTTCAGTGACAGCAATTCAATGAAATTTTGCCGATTTGTCTCAACAGATTGGTGGATTTCCACAGTGAATGAGGCCAACTGAGGGTTTGGACGTGGAAGTGGATGCAATGCATCTAAGTCATGCAATATTCTGCTACACAGATACTGTAATAATGAACACTGATGAAGAGAGCTATAAGGAGTAAATTACTTATTCATACATACATTTCTATATCTAATTATTCATGTGCATCAACTAATAGATTCCAATGTATGGTCTGTGACATTGGCTGGTTCATTAAACTGACAGAAAAAAAACAGACTGAAATATCTGAAATGATCTTGTGCTTAAAAATAAAACACACACATTGGAATGTAACACTTTACATGTGTGATTTAGCCACATTCCTATGGGCTTTTATTTTCCTCTAGGTACCATTGCAATAAGTGAAGACGGGGCTGCAAGAGCAATAGAAGTCAAGAATACAGTAAGATAGTGACAAAGGAAAAGAAGATAGAAGAGAAAATAAGAACCAGCAGCGGGAAACAATTAAAATGGAGATAAAAATGAGTGTGACCATGAAAAATCCAGAAGAAAGGTAACAGAGAAATGGAGCATTAGGACATCTGCTTGCTCAGGGGGCCTCTACTGGTCTAGTGGCTATGCATGCATGTGTGTGTGTGTGTGTGTGTGTGTGTGTGTGTGCGTGCGTGTGTGTTTGTCCAGGCGTCAGTACACCTGCACAGACTGAGTGGGCTGGCTCAGTGGGCTGGCGTGGAGCTCCGTGGATCCCCCTCCAGGCCAGCTCTCTGTCAGGCCCTGCCAAGGTCAGCCTCCTGCCAGGGGGGGTGGGGGTGGAGTGGGGGTGGGGGCGGCTTCAGCGTGACCACCAGGGCCTCAGCACGCTGTGTCTAATAGCAACCGCAAAGCTCTTGCACACACACACACACTCCTAGAATGAACTTTAACACCAATACAGAGACACACAATAAAGTTGCAAACAAGCAAACTCTGACAGACATAGGGACACGTCCAGGGAAGGGGGTGCCCTGTAGCAAGCCTCTCACATTTTTTACTCTGCAAATAAGATAAGACAAAATAAAGGTACAAAGGGACGGAAATAGTTTGGATTAGCTGACAAAGTAACTATAGCTCCTGAGCTTAAGAGGATGAAAGGGTAGCTAGGAAAGTAACAAGGAGACCTGTGTGTTTTAAAAATGCTAGCTCCGTATTATGTCCATTCCATAGCTATCCATTACCTGGATCATCTTACTGGGTGGCTAGACCCAGGGTGGAGCCTGCGACACTTAAGCCATCCTGAAATACCTGAGTCACTCATGTACACACACAAAGTGCTCCAAGGAATATGTTGGTACAGCTACAGGTTGTAATAAAATATCAGGCATTAACGAAACCACCAAGGGAAACTGCAACACTTGACATGAGGAAGGTTGGCATCAGTGGCAGCAGCTAGAACCACACCTGTAAAGGTGTGATGATGAGAATATCAGTATAGTTTCTGGTTGCCCTGAGTTTTAACCACAACATACAGTGAGCAGTGGCTGAGAGATAAGCCTCCTTACATGGCAATGGAGACACCTGAATTCTATGACAGCATTGAAGCAATTATCTACTGCCACTCCTCCACATCCCCCCACTGCTGTCAAGCCTGTCATCAACATTGGTGTATGTGTGTGTGTGTGTGTGTGTGTGTGTGTGTGTGTGTGTGTGTGTGTGTGTGTGTGTGTGTGTGTGTGTGTGTGGAGCAGGGACTGATCAGCCACCAGAGCCCTCTGTGTTGCTCTTTTGTTGCTCTTTTCCCAGCCAGCAGCCCTTTGGTTTTTGTGGCGGCGAGACCTCGTGTTGTTCCCCTTTGGCAGCTCGACCCCTCCCAGACTCTCCCCCCCTCACCTCCTTCCTCCCCTTACCTCCTTCTCCCTCACCTCCCTCCACTCCCTCCCAGGCGTTGGGTAGAGAGGGAACAGCCAGTGCTCTCCAAACACAAGGACAGAAGCTGCCAGCAGGTAGCCATGGCAACAGCTTCTCTCTCACCCGCCACTTCCCCGCTCGGTAAAAGGGAGTGTGGAAAATCGCAGGGCCCCTCTCTCCTCTCTACACTCTCACACAGCCCAAATTAGACGGGTCACAGTGTTTTTCTGGCACCCGTTTAAATAATCATAGAGATGGATGTGCATAGAGGGAGAAGGAGGAAGAAAGAGAGGTGAGGCGGGGGCACACCAAGGAAGTAGAATGGGGGTGTTAATCAAAAGACACAGATTGCTGCACAACAAATGATTTTTTTTTTTCAGACATAAGACTGTGGTGGGTGGAGACAAGGATGCTTGAGATATTTGCGAGCCATGGTACAGAACTTATCTCGCTAATGCAAGTGCAGGAGGGAAGGCTCAAGTCGTAATAATTTCAATTGCTGCGTCTCATTGAGAGGATGTGAATGTCTGGGAGACAAATCAATTCCTTCTTCCAAGCTCGCTGTTAATGTGATTTTGAAGGTTCATTTCCAGATCCATCTCTGTAACTTGTAGTTTAGTGTCTCAAACACTGGCACAAAGTACATGAACAGCAGTGCTTATCCAGACCTCTTCAGCTCTCATTTGCTCATACATTGCAGCTGGCAGATATACTGTACAGCATGGGTCTTCTATAGTTAAGTTACATTTTTTATTTGTTATATGCACAGCAATTACAGTGAAGCAGAAAAAGAGACTCTAAGACAAAGACATAAATAGTGAAAAGTTAAAATATAAGAGGAAAAATTTTAATATATATATAGAATAGAATAAAATAAAATAAAATATGAAATATAATACTGAGGTAGACTGAGATTGTGCAGTAATGTAGTAAATGTATGTGCTTCTTTAGAACTGTTAGGTAGGAACAGAACACTTTACACTACACCATACTTTACACTTTACACTTCTGCAACAGACTGGTGTAAAGCTCTTGGTGTCCTTCTGAAAGTTTACGTATCTATGAAGAGGTGCTGATGTTAAGAACAAGGAACTGTATGATGGAAAACCCAGAAATGTTTTTTTTTCATGAGCCGCTGCCACGGGCCTGCTCTGGCTTAATAGCATGCTGGCTTTTGAAAATAATTCAACCCTGCTTATTTTCTACTTGATTTACTCTGTGCAAGCCTTCCCTCATCAAGCCAGGGTTTTGATATTAAGCCAAAATAAATCAGTTTCCCTTTTCAGCGATATGTTGAGCCTGCACCGGCAGCAGAAAGAAAACTTTAGAATACAGTCACGGGATTACATCACAGCCAAACAATGTCTATTTTTACCTCAGCTAAAGTTTTTCTTACTTCCAGGAATTTCCAAAACAGGAGAAATCTGAAAGATTGAGCACAGCGCTGCAAAAAAATAAATTAAACTGCAGTCATAAAAGCAGGGTCAAAATAGGGATTAAACATTGTCCAGGGGTGTTTGGAATTGCAATCTAAGGGGGTTAAGAGTCTTTGTGAAGGTTCCAGGTTTCTGTCTCAGGGGGTTTTCTTCTTGAAAAAGCTGTAATACCTTGACATATATACTAAACTAATCTAACTTGAAATACAGTATAATTGCATTGATAATGATTTGGCTTGAATTACAGTCTAGTTTGATCCTTTTTAATATGTAAAAGTGTCAGAAACCTTTCAATAAATGCTCTCTCTTTAACATTTTGTTAAAGTTTGACAGTTTTTTATGGTTTTAATAAGGAGATGGTTCATGAATAATTAATGAAGACAAGCAAAAATGCAGAAGTAAATGCATTACATCATTAGAATGATGTTTTCACCAAGTGGACATGGCGTTTGTATTAGTCAAGCAACAGACAGCTGCATTCTTAGTGTATATAATGGTGTAAAAGGTGACAAAGTGTCTCACTATTGGGAGGTGAGTGTTGCGTCAGAGACTCTGAATGAGAGGTCACTGACATGATGTTCAGGTGCTGCCCACAGAATCTCTTAGAGATTCAAAGTCTGCTGTGTGTGTGTGTGTGTGCGTGGAGGGGGGGGTGCACGGGTGTGAATGTGTGTGCTCTTACAAGCTTGCTTGACTTCCCCACATTGATACCAGATGGCCCTTCCCATCATGGCCAATGGAGGAATTCAGCTGGCAGGACCCCTTCTTGTACATGGTCAGTGTGTGTGTGTGTGTGTGTGTGTGTGTGTGTGTGTGTGTCCCTCCCGTTGCCCCTCCTCTCTCACCACACACTGACCTATTTGTATTCTGGGCAGAGCAGATGAGGCTCCAGGCCCGCTGCCCTGCTCCCCTCTAGCCTGTCCCCCTGGGAGGGCATCTGTGGGTCTGCACTGGGCAGATAGGGCAGACCCATCATGGCAGCACTTTAAAGACCACCTCACTGGTCCGCAGAGAGGGAATGTGTTTGGATTTGGGTGTGTGGGCCCTCTGTGTTGGCCTGCTGAGATGTCCCTCCTTCCATTTCTTTGCCTCAAGTGGTGTTGCTTCTTGTTCTGACCAGAATTTTGGTAACAAAAGAAATTAGCTGACTCCAGTATGAACCTGAAAAACTCAAGGTCAAGTGGTAACGATTGCTCACTATTATCAGGAAATCATGATGGCAATTCACTACTGTAACTTAGATCTTTTCTGCAATAAAGGAAGACTTTAAAATGAACTGATAATTGAAAGTCAGTGGGAGTTGTTGAGACTCTCCATCTCACACTGATTAGTCACTCAGAAGGGGCACGTCTCCATCCTCTCCAAGATGATGCGTGGTCAGCCCATATGTGTTGTGTGAGTGTGTTTTTCAATTGAAACTTAGATGGGCTTATTTGAAATCACCCAAGCATCTCTGATAGACCCCTATTTTTAACCCCCACCTCCTCTCCACATCCATTCACCCTACAAACATTATTTGTTGATTTGCAGTAACACACATACACCCAGAAGCACACGCTCACGCTGCAAAAGTGTGTACGTGTAGAAGTCTAAGCGCATGCACACAAACACAAGCATGCGCACACACACACGGGGGGTGCCGAGCCATAAAGGAATGCAGAGCGGTATAATCACAGCATCATCAGCTCTGTCCTCCGAGAGAGCGGGCCAATAATGCCCCTCTAATTGAATAACTTATCCACAGCTATTTCCCAGGGGGCCGAGCTGCAAGGCACAGTCGCAGAGAGAGGGGGGCAGATGGCGCTGAACAGAGCAGATCAGCATCCTCCAAGTGCCACAATGAAAGGTGGAGTTAGACAAACACACATAATCACTCAGTGTAGTGCATTCTTGCTCGTAGGCAGCAACTTTTCTGTCCTTTTCATTTCATATTTCCAAGAATTGACAAATAAACCGACATAAATTGTATACAGGCACTTCAAATCAGAAGCAGTGTATCTGATGAAGAACCAAGCGCTGAAACTTTTCTTTCTGTTAAAGTACATAGCTCAGTCTCAGTTTCCCTTTTTTTCTTTCAACATTGTTGAATCTCACTGTGCATGTGGATGAGAGCAGGGCTCCTCTCTTATGTGAGGCTGAAAAGCCTGCTATATCCCCGAGCCTGAGGGTGAGGATAATTCCCCTTAAGACCTCCCAAATTCTGGCTCCTTGTTCGTCCACCCTTGGGCTCACTACAGGGGGTAACTATACATTCTGTTTCCTTTTCTCCCATCAGACAGCATACCGCCCTGGGAGAGAACACACACATGCTGTACATAATACTTTCCAAGTAAGCATGGCTGTGTTTGGATCATTATATCCCTCTGATACTCAGCCACTGTGGGAAGAAAATGTACCTCCGGACCGATGGGAAATGTATTGGCTGATCATACAGTACTTCAACCTTACAGTAAGACTGAGGTCACTAGGAACAATGCCACACGGTGACACCTCATGTTGCCATTTTGGATGAACAGAGATCTTGAGTCCTGATGATTAAGTTATTATTATTATTTTTATTTTTTGGAGCTGAACTCCTCTCTGGTGAGCTGTACCTCATCAGCACGCATGATGTCTACTCAGGTCGATACATTTATGCCCACAAGCATAGTTGAAGTCAATGGAATTTTTATTAGGAAACAATAATGGGGGTGTGTGTGTGGGGGGGGGGGTATGAGGTGGAGAAAGAGAGAAAGCGAGGTGTAGGTAGAGGTAGTACATTGATTTACCCTTCATAGTTCGTTGCACTACATTTACCCAGCAGAGTGCTCAAATTAGTGCCCTCCAGCTCTCTCCCAATTAGTTTCCACAGAGACGAGGTGTAAAGCCAGTCACTGGCCTCATTACCTCTCCTCTTTCCTCCTCTCGCCTCCCCCTCTCTCTCTGAGTAAACCACCCTCCAACCCTCTCTCCACTCCAGCCTCTCTCATCTCCTCCACTTTTTTCCATTTCAGTCATCCCCTGCCTTTATTTGTGCTCTCTCCGCCTGTCTCTCCATTTCAACATTTGTGTATTTCCCCCTGTTTTAAGTGCAGAGCAGACTGACTACAGTACATTCATCTCCAGGAAACACAAAATGGGGTGGGCTGCCAGCAACTCAACTACCTGATGAAGAATAGATGATGTTTCTCTTTTGTTGCCGTGACTCTGTGGAGCTCCGTAGTTCAGCACAGTCAAGGATAATGTATGAATATTCCTGCCAATACAATAGAGAAATTCTTTCCGCATTTCTTTTAATCATTTTCAGACCTTTACTGAAAGATGATTTGTGGACAACAATAAAGCATGTAAATGGTTTCATAAAGTTTATATAAAGTTTGTACATTTGTTGTTTGTGTCGTTCACAGCCTCTTTATCCCTCTGGCTTTTAACATTTTTTTTCCCGTGTTATACAACTACAGAATAGTTTTTATACTCTGACTGTGTGTCTTGATGATACTCAAACAGTATTACCTCTACCGTGATGTCTTTTCTCTTGATTTCCTGTTGGAGTTTGAATATCTCTAGGTGGCATTCTTGTTGTCTGTTCCAAGGCTGGATTACAAGCCAGGTAAAGTAGGCAACTGCCCTGGGGCCTCACACCCTCAGGGGCCCCAACTTCCTGAGGTACTTAGGTTCTAGTAATTTGACAAATAGCTGATTTGTTTGGGAATACACACCATTAAAGAACAATATCAACACACATTATACGTGATTTAAGGCAGCTCCTGTATTTTTACCTAATCATGTGGCCCTGTCTATCCACCTCTTTGGTCCAGACTGAAACTACTGAATGGATTGACATGAAATTCAGTACAGATTAATGTAATAACTTTTATTATTTTCTAACTTGAACTGACATTCCCATCAGCTTCAGCTGTACTTTGTGTTTAGTGCTAATTAGCAAATGTTAGCATGCTAACACTCTAGACTTAGATTGTGAACATGGTAAACATTACACCTGCTAAACATCAGCTTGTTAGCATTGTCACTGTGAGCATGTTAGCATGTTGACGTTAGCATTAAGCTCAAAGCACCGCTGTGCCTAAATATAGCCTCACACAGGCATGGCTGTAGACTCTTAGTCTTGTTTTCATGTTATGACAATATACAATTATATTAAAAATACAGGAAAAATACAGCAGATTTCTCCCAAAATTCTGGTATACAATGCTTTACAATGCCAGACAACTTATCAGCTGACATCCCACAGATTTAGCCTTTTGGAGAGATTATCATCTTGATATTATATCACCAAGCCCAACCACACACAGTTGTTCAGAAACTGAATCCTTATTCAATTATATTAGTTGAAAATAGAGAGTAGCAAAAAAAAAAGAAAAAGTAGTAGATTTCTATCTAAAAATAGAATCAATTTTCTCACAAATACTATGGCATGAGCACTCTTGGTAATATATCCTTGGCCTTGGAACAGACAAATTTTGCCTGCAGAAAAACAAACACCTTTCCTTCCCCGATCGCACACCCCAGCAATTTCTCCTCCCCTCTCTCCCCCTCTCCCTCCCCCCATGTAGAAACCCAGAGAGAATCTGGGTGAGGTGTCAGGCCAATGTACTGCCTGCAAACAAAAGCCGCCCTGTCCACCCCAGACCCAGATGTTCCTTATTGATCCCCCTGTGGATTTGGCTGAATGTAACCGCTCCAAAATTTCTCTCTCTCTCTCTCTCTCTCTCTCTCTCTCTCTCACTCTCTCGCTCCAGGGCCGACACACACACACAGGCCATAATAACCCTAAAGAGAGATCAGTGTCTCTCTCTCTCTCTCTCTCTCACATGCTTCCACTGCTCATGTGTGCTTAAATGTATGCTCATGCATGTCCAGTCAAAGCTGGAAGTACTATTTCCCCTCTAAAGTTTATACTGCTAGAACCCCCCTGATTGTCTTTCTCTCTAGCTCTCACTCTCTCCCTCATGTCCACGATCCCGTCCTCGACAGCCCCTCTTGGCTGTTTCTGGTTAATAATGTAGCATGCCTCACTGTCTGATCTTGCATTGGGTTGCTGTGGCACCACAGAGAGGCTGTCTACCTTTCTGGGAGACGCTGCAACTGGTTGCCAAGGAGTTGGTTTCAGGGAGGAGGCGAGGGAGGAGGGGGAGTGTAAAGTAGAGGTTTGGCAGAGACAGAGCAAGAGAAAACTGCAAAGACAAAGAGAGTGAGAGGAAACAGACCGGGAGTGAGGGGAAGAAAAAGAGTAAAAGAGAGAAAGCATATGAGTTGGGGAAAAAAAGACAGACTGAGCAAGACAAGCCAGCCCAGCCCTAGCTCGTACTAAACCGTTGCTCATCACACTCTCCACAAATCTTGTTCATAATGATAAAAAAAAGACAAAGCAGGTGGAATACTTCTGGGGCAGATTTAGCATAAGAGATAGTGGTGGTGTTTGTCAAATGTCCTTTGGTGTAATGTGGGTGGTACTGTGGATTTGATAGGTTCATTGTGTGGATTACACAGACGCTATAAAAAACGTGACTGAGCCAACCAGGTAGGATAAAATGCCCCTTCAGTTCCCAAAAGAGATGTTCAGGTTTACATTTGAACTTTTTTTGTAAATTCTCATGTTTTCACATAAGAAAAGAAAGACCATAAAGTATTAAGACATGTAGTTTGTGGACTGCATTGTGGGTGGAACATGTCATTCACAGGCTCCACTGTGCATATTTATGTCATGACAAGCATAGACATGGTTCCTATTGATGGATTGAGCTGCTTGTCAATGTTTCAGTTAAAGGTCTTTCCACCAGGTTTATGGCCATGTACACACACACACACACACCCACATATTCACATATACAGATACACCATAACTGCTTGATATGTATGTAAAAGCTGACGCTACGCCTTCAAGCCTTAGCACAATATTTTTGCGGTAGTTAATCTGATTCTGTAGCAAGGGTAACGCAAGCAGGGTTGTGTCAGAGATGTCTCTTTTTACCAGTGAGCTGCTCCTACATCAATGAGATTGTCTTTATCTGCCTGCTTGCAGCTTGGGCTCAGATTCTGCCCTCTATATACGGGCGCTGGGTCGTGGGAGGCATGTGGGCGAAGGTGCGTGGCATCCGGCCTAATGCACAGCCTGGAGAGAAATACTAACACTTCATATTCACTGTGACTTCAACGCCGCCACAGTTGAGGCTCTCACATTTGGATAGAGATTTTCAGTGAATGAGTCACAGGTTTGAAAGATATTCCATGGGACATGGTCTTCTAATTTAGTTGTGGTGTGAAATGAAAAGAGTCAAATGAAAACCGATTGCAGGCATCCATGTTGCGTTGTCAGCCGGACAAGAGAATGGTTTGCTGAGTGTCATCTATCTTAATATACAAATGCAGTTTATAAAAGTCGCAAAGTGCTCCTCCTCCTCAGACCCCAGGACTGCCTTGTGTTTGACTCAGGATATTCCCCGCTGTACCACATTCCACTGTTGTTCCGTTATTCTGGACCGGGTCCCTGCCTCTTCCTGCCAAAACACTCCCATAAACACACATCCAACCCTGAAGTCCTCACTCTGCAGGGGGCATTCCAGAAGTGTTAGTTTTCCGAGCTTTCTTCCACATTCAAAGACACGCATGCACACGTACTGTACATGCAGACACACTGTGCTGTTACCCTTGTCCTAAAAATACAAGAAACAACTCACATGTGCTTTTAAGACTGTAACAGACCATATAACATGAATCATAGACTATTATAACTCAAGTTTGGTTCTTTTATACACTTTTCGGCTGCCTATTATCAATCAGTAATACCCAATGCTGTCTTATCTAGAAAAATGTTTCTTGCTCTATCAATGTGTCCGTGATGCCTTTTATTCCACAAACTATTGAAAAAACTGACCAATGACCAATTCTATAGCATCGCATTTACCAACAGCTGCTGCTTCACCTCTCACTTGACTTCATAAATGAAGCATGTTTCCTCGACTCAGCTCAGCTACAGTGTACAAGACTTTTATTGAGAACATTTGTGAGATGGCTTTTGACTTTTTTTATTATAAAAGGGAGATATCATGTTGAAACATTTCCTTACTTCATGTTACTGCCTCATGTTTCTTGGCTGTTTTACACTGTCAACTCCCATTAGCCATGAGGTAATGGGAGTTGTTGCTTGGCTCTATCAGTAGTACGCATTTGAGACACTTGGTGTCTCTTATCAGTCTCGGCAACTGGAATGATTTCACTACTTATCATGCTGTTTACATTCATTTATACTATCATCTGATGCCAGTGTCAATTTGATATTTAGTAATCAGTGATATTTGTAATGAGCAAATCTCTGTGTTTCAATTTTTATATAATGTAATTAATAGTACAATAATTCTGGCAAATTACTGCTATGCAAAAGTTTTAACCCATACACCATCTTAGCGCTTTCTCCTTCAAATCTGTACAGGAGCAAGTGCACACACGGTGGTCAGTGTGTTCAGAGTGAACTCTGCTCATCAATTATTCAGTTCAATCACCTAGCCTCCTTGCTGTCTCTTAGTCTTCCTTCTTGCTGTAGAAGGACCTGCTCTGCCATACAGGCAGGCGCAGTCAGGGAGGAGGGGGGCAGCCCTGTAGATAGCCTGACTGGAGCCAGAAGAGGGCTGGAACAGGAGTATTCATTAAAGTCGCCCCAAGAGCACAGGCATAGGAGAGGATAACAAGACCCTAGGGTGGTTGGTGTGGGCCCTCACTCCTCAAAAACCATAAATGTATTCCCCTTCATCCAGACAAATCCACAGTCTACTGTGTCAGCAAAAAAATTCACACACAGATCCACCTTAGCTGGAACATAGACTCTTCACTTTTTGTTTTACCTTATACTTTGTTTATAACTTAAAATATAGGATAAGGGGAAAAAATTACAACCTGGGTCTTAGTTGTTTTGTTTTTTTTAAAGTTTTGGCTACCAATCCGATTGGTTATACAGTAACATTTTAGTCAGGCACTACTTCACTATGCCAGATGTTTGCAGGGCAAACAAATAAGCAATCAGACATGCTTAAAAAAAAAGTCCATATTATCCAAAATGCTTATCATAAATCTATTTTTTTCTGACTCTTAGCTTCTCACCTTAATGCAGTGATGTACCCCAGGGTGTGTCAGGATACTGTGGCATCACTCTTAGATGGTGTTTGGTTAGGTGGTCTTTGGAGCCAACTTGACCTCACCCAACCGCACCCATCATCAGAGGTGCAACAGATTTCAAACTTTCAATGGGGGCAATGAAACACAGCTTTTCAGTCATTTAGAGTTAGATGGGAAGATACCACTCTCACATCTGTATGATAAATATGTAGGTGGAGCCAGCAGCCATTTAGCTTAGCTTAGCATAAACACTGGAAACAGGGGGAAACAGCTAGCCATGCTCTGTCCAAAGGTAACAAAAATCTGCCTACTGGGAAGCATCTCTATAGCTCACAAATATATAAATAATATGTACAAAAACCAAAGTGTAAAAATGTCAACTCACCATCACAAAGGGTTATGGCCAGAACCAGTTGCCAAGCAACCAGCAGAGACTTCAGAAAGTTAGTGGTCCTGGCTAAGAAACCAAGTTGCTGGTAGGCAGATTTTGTTACTTTTGGACTTTGGACAAAGGAATTGAACTATTCCTTTAAGTTACTCTTACTCCTTTAAACTTTTGTCAGTTTTTACCTAAACTTGCAAAACTACTTTGTGGTTCATCTTTGACCCTAGTGTACTTTCACAAAGTGCAACTACACAGTTTTACAATGCAGCAATTTCAGACATTTTTCTTTGCATTCACTTTCATTTTCGACTATTTGGTTAAACTGGAGATTTGTTTTCAGAACACTTGAGTTACCTGAGCAATGCCAGACCAGGAGTGTCACCACATCCCCATGTCCATGTTATAAAACTTGGTAGGTAACATGCCGTCATAAATGATAGGAATGATAAATGATGGCCATAGCTGTGAAAACAGAGCCAGGTCTTGTTTCCTTCCTTTTAAGTCTGTAAGTTATTTTTAGCTGCAATACCACCGAACAGGGAAACCAAAGATTGTTATGTGTAAAAAAAATAATTAAAAAAAATAAAAAAATACAGCAGGCAATACACCCAACATACTTAAAAGATGTTGAGTCTAATGGATTTTTTATCCAGCCGTTGACTATTGGCTATCCAATAACTCTCACCTCCATGTATCAAGCAGAGGTGCAGAGAAGTATTTAAAAGAGCCATAACTAACTGAACGACTCCTGAGGGAGGCTGCTCTGACTGACGTATGTGTCTCTGGGGTCCCTGAGATCTGACTGCACAGGGCTGTTGTTCTCCCTTGTCTGCCTGCCTGGCCTGTTGGGCCCCATACCACGGCTTTCCAGAAAGACCCCCAAGCGATGCAGCATTCAGCCAGGCTGAGCAGTAAGCTGAAATTAAAGCTGTTTCACTGCGGTTAGTTAAATAGTTGGACAGTGAGAGCATGGGGTGGCCTCGAGTCAAGGCTAAGGCTGTCTGGGCTAGTGTGGAAATCTCAAAAAAGGCTAAGGGCTGGGGAGGGGAGAGGGGAACATGCAAAATAAAGGATTAGAGGAAACTCATAGTGACCTGGTTAGAAGGTTTCTGTGATTTTGGTGAGGAAAAGTTAGGAAATGGCTGTGGGTGTATTCTGTAGTACTGCAAATCTATTAAGTTTACTGTCACTGCTCCTTTGCCTGCTTGTATAGTGGTACACTGAGAAGGAATGCATTACATAAGATGATAAGCTATTCACTCAACAGGCCATATACAGAATTAGAGTTACCATGTCCAGTGGTCATCTAAACATGAACAGTTGAGGCTGAAAGATATTGGTAATGTTTTACAAAGAAAATACCTTTGGTCCTATATTATCCAGCTGCAATATAAAAACATATCCGTCATCCAAAATATGTTATAGTTGCTTAATTATTTCCAGTTGCTCTATAATTAGTTGGTAGTACAACAGAAAATGCTGATCATGTGGTTGTCTGAGGCTTAGATGGCCTGTGGCTGGAATACAGCAACAGAGTTGGAAGTGTTTATTGAATTATATAACTGTTTGGCATAAATCTGGGCTAAGGAGCAAGGGGTGGATCTACAAGGTACTTCTACCCCCCATGACTTGCTGGATTTGACCACAAGTCCGGCCCACATTCTTTGAGCCTCTGCTCGCTGCGTTTTGAGGGGGTCTGTGTGCTTTTCACGGGCCGTGCTCTGACAGGGACTCGATACAAAAATGAATAAAACCACATCAAACTTGTCACCAGCAAGTTTGCTGACAGATGATTTCATCCCTGGGCCCCTGGTCTGTCATCCAGAGCACACACTGAAAGTATACTGTGTGATTGTAATCACAACATTGCTTTTATTTTCTATTTTTATGCATGTTGGATGCTGTACAAGAGAAACATTTTTCCTAATGTTTCCATGCTAAAGTGAATTGGCCATACATAATGACTGGAATGGAGGAGAGTAAATTCCTAAGCCAAGTTCCTTTAAATCCACAGGGGTTCACACAACGTATGGATCAGTCTTCCAAGAGGAACAGGAGCCAAGACATCTGTGTGACTAGTAAGGACTGATCCCCTCTACCAGAACACTGGGAATAGGAAAACCAGGATTATCTGGTCACATTGAATATCACGGGCATATATTCTCTGCACAATAGTACATGCCCTGCCTCACTGCTATCCATAAAGTGCTCTGTGTCAAATTCATAATGCAATTTGAATAATACATCCCAATTAGCATGTACTCTTAGATGCGCACACATATTTGTGAGGTGGAGCTCAAGGGAAACACTCAGTGAGAATATATCTCTCCCTACACTAATCTACTCTGTGTGGAGGTTTTCATTATCCACTATCCACTGTGTTCCTGTTCAGTGGGGTCTCTGTGCCCAGTTAAGAGTCCCACTAGCCTGAGGGTAAAAGGATGGTAATGGGGATGACGGGAGACAGTGGCTTAACTATTTCACTGCATTATGTTTTACACTTGCAATAATGCAGTAAAAGTAGAAGATTCTTTCATCACCACATGATTATGATATCTACCATGCCTGTAATTTGACTTTGTAGGGTAAGTAAATCAAAGATTTTTGAAATGGTTGACGGCTACTGGGAGACACACAGCTTCAAACTATGACATCAATCAGCACTGTGCTATTGATTTAGAGCTTCACTGAGATTTGTCAGTGGGCACGGAGGTTTCATCTGATATTTTTGCATGCAGAATATCTACAGTGTATTGTAAAGTACATGTGTACATGACAGGAGTCTGTGTTTGTACGTGCAGCAGCATACAGGAATGGAAGCTTGTGTTCTCACATATGTGACCTCCCGTGTCCTAGAATGTTGCCTCCACCCAACCACACCCCCTGGTACACACACACACATACACACACACCGCACACACAAACACACACGTATTCCACCCTAGACAGGCCAGGTTGCCAGAGCTACACAAACTCCCACCCATTAGCGGCAGGATTCCAGGATAACCATGGCAACCAGTCTCTCACCCCCGGGGAGACGAGCAGTAGAACTGAAAGGCTCCATTCAATTTCCACATCCCAGTACAGCACACACAAAAGGACACACATGCACACTTTTCACACACTAACATACACTCACTGACAAGCACACACTCACAGATTCACACTCACACACACACACACACACACACGGACACGTCCAACGCAACCCACTTGCTCTAACAGCCTCGCAGTCACTCCAGCCTTCCCTGCCTGCCTCCACTGGGGTGAGTGGGAGCTTGTTAGAGAGACCGCACACTACATCCTCTCACCCACGGTCCTCGACTGCACATACACAGTGCACCAGTGAAACATTAATTACACCTCACTCATTGTGATTAGACACACTTTTGGACGAAGTCGACAGACTCTTTATTTTATGCACAAAGATTATCTTTCTCTCTCCCCGGAGGCATGAAGCATCTTATCAACGACAAAGCGCTGTACTGGGTCATATCACCTGACTGGATCCACAGTGACAATATGGCATCTGCATTCTTGTCTACCACAGGTAGTTATGTCACATGGCAGATACAGGAAGGTGAGATTGGTATCATGTAGAGTAATTTTCTTTGACACCTCTACAGTATCTCTTCTGCGCACAGATGTAAAAACAAAGGTTTGAGAGAAATTATGTAACGTAGAGCAAGGCAGAAGGAAATATTGGTATATGATAAGAGAGAGAAGTGCCGTTACAGTTGAATGGCTAATAAGGATGTAGTTGATCACTGGTGAAACCCCCATCCCACTTGAGTGAGCACAGCATGCTCCCCAAGTCTCCTCCGTCTCAAACAGCAGAACATACTCACCGGGTATAACCAAGAGGAGGGAGAAAAGGTTAATGACGCACAGTGGGAAATCAACCTCTGAGTATCACAGATAGTATCACAGAAAATGGAATACAGAGGTATAGGGGTGGAAGAGAATGGGTAGAAATAGGCTATATGAGAAGGAGCAGATGATGAGATCCTGAGAGAAAGGCAAGAAAGCATGGGCAGAAAGAGACAGTCATAGAAATATAAATGAATGACAAACTTAGCCCAGAAACGCAGGGTGTTGATTATCTCCTGTTCACATTAGAGCCCACACAGACCATTAGACGTGAGCCCAGCTTGAATCAATTTGGAAATTATCTATTCAAGAAAATCTTGAGTGGCAAGCACACAGCACTCAGCCTTTTACCAGCACAATGCTGGTTGTTTTTGTCATGTCGGTGGCAGATAGTGGGGAGGTGAAGACGTGCGAGGGTGCAGTGTCTTGTTAAGATGGATGGACAGGTGGGAAGACTGGCAGAAATGAGGTCAAATATTATAAAAGGGTGTGGCGTTGTTGTGGAAACAATGTGGATGGAGGGAGGGACAGAGGAAGACAGATCTGGAACGGGGGAGGGATGGAGGAAGAGTGGAGTGAGGCTGGCACTAATGACGGGTGCGCCCAGGGCCACACAAGTACAGCTGTCTCCCCTCCCAACTTCAGCAATGTCAGATCAGCATAATAAAGCCCAGTGTGTTAGTCTGTGCTCACAGGAACAGCTGGGTGGCTTGTCGGAAAAAAAAATGAACAAGGGAGAGGAGAATTGTGCATCACCAAATCGTATCATCTCTGCCCTGAGCTTGAACAGTTTCTTGAACAAATCCCAGCGATGCTCAGGGAGACTAAAGGAGCTAGTGGTGGTGGACACTTAAACCTCTGGCAGCCTCTGCTTGGACAAATCATTTTGCTTTCATCGAGTTTCCAGAGACTGACGTCACAATGTGTCCAGAGCACACTGAGTCACATATATGCAGGCTCTGCTCACCACCTAGTCTTTGTGTTTGTGCCCTTACTGGCCTTGTGAAAAGGACATACGCACACACTTTGAATGATGTCAGAACCTCGCCTCACCTCACACCCAGAGTCCCTTATCACTGATATCATACACCCAGGTCTTACAGGGCTTAACCCTGAACACATAAACAGATAAAGTCAGCTCAAAGACTGTCTATACCGGACTCTTTACATATTATTTGCCCTTTTATTGGATGGACCTACATGTAGGAGGATATCTGCCTGTCTGACTCACTCCTTGTCTGTCTGACCACCCCCTCCTTCTAGCCTGCCAGCAATCTCTTTGTGTCTCTCACTGTCTCTTTCTCCTCCTCTCTCGCCTATGTTTGTCTTAATCATTGCTGAGGTGATGTGGGCCAGGCAGAGCCAGTGGATAATGTGATTAGAAGGGGCTCAGGCGCAAAGTCTCTACTCTGATCATTGCAGTCACCTGGGACTTCAGTCACATTTGTCGGGGATCTCCAGGTGGAAAATGGCCTCAATGAAATCTTCTTGTTACTTACGGTGTTTGAGCTCCACCTCACCCCTTTTTAGCCTTGTTTTTAAAGGTGTCACTATGTGTGCACCAGCCCTGCCCCGAAATGTCTGTGAGCACGGCCATGGAGCATAGAAGCCAGAAGGAATAGAGGGTTTGGGCAGCATGTCTGTGTGTACATACATATATTTGTAATCCCAATGTGTGCGTGCATCTAAGGATACTGAGTGTGTTTTTCAGGCCTCCAGAGGCTACACAGATGAATGAAGCATTGGATCAGGTAAGCCGGGCGATACTCCCCAGCATGGGCTGCAGCTGGCCCCGGGGGATTTTGAGTAGTGTGCCTGCCCGACCGCTGGGGTGGGGGTGGGGGGGCGGAAGAAGAGTGGCTCTCGTCAGGAAAAAGATGAAGATGGTTTAGACATGACAGGCGTATCATTAATCACAAGATTCACCAGGCGGTGTTCGTGGATCTACCTGCTCTCGATGGAAGGAACCAAAGGAATGGACTGGACTAGTCATGGGAATAGGAGGAATGTGTGTGTGTACGTGTGTTTTGTTCTGTGTTTCTTCTGCGGCTTCATTATTTCCCAATTCCCTATTCCTTCTGCCTTTTCTGGCTCTGGCCATTTACCATAAGCCCCTCTGGCAGCTACATCCATGACAGGTACAGAGAGAGAAAAGCACTCTGTAGGAAGCAAATCTGTCACCGTGCTAACTAAAACATGTCAGAGTAGTGGTGCTGTGTCGAGGTGCACGCTTGTGCATGCCTGTGCAGTGTGGATAGCTGATTGCAATCCAAGGCTGCCATAGAGAAGAGTTTATTTCATAGCTCTAAAGAAAGAAGAGACAAGGTCCTTCCTTTGAAAGAGCTGGAGCAGCCGGTGGATCTGCAGAGTAGGGGGATAGGGGGAAAGATGGGGAGAGAAATCAAGGCCCAGCTAAACTATGAGACACGGTGAAATGTGTCTGTGTCTGTGACTGTGTGTGTGTTCCTGGCCTCAGGGGAGCCAACTCCTCTCTCTCTCTGGACTAGACTGAGCCCACCTGAGTCCCTCCCCCACCCCTCCAGCTGTTTCCCTCTCTACCTCCAAACCTTCCCCCATCATCCTTATCTCCATCCTCCAAATGCAGCAACATCCAATCTCTGACTGCAGCTACAAGCCTGGTGCCGCTCACATGAGCTGATGTATTTCTGCAGTTGTGTAATGTTTGTGTTTTTGCCTTCGAACCACATTATTGATTTGAATTGCGGATAATCGTGCTGCAAAGCAAAAGTCGAGCTGTTGTATAGATATTCCATGACCTGGAATACTTTGTACTGATGGCTGTGGCCCAGTGTTTTCTACTGAAACAACTCACGCTTTTAGACAGCGCCACAAGCGGAGCAGTATGAATTCCCATATAAGGCAGGAGGACCCTTTCTAACCTTCTCCCTCCTCCTCCTCCTCCTCTCTCCCTCTTCTACCCCTTCACTCCTTCATTGCAACCAGCTCACACTGTCAGCTCACTCTTCCCTTTCTGCTGAGGTCTAATGCCCTTAAGACTCACACACATGGGCAAATATCTTTCAGATTGCGGCCTGAGAACAACAGTGCTGTGTCAAACAGCGGTGGTTCTTTCAGTCTGAGTCCTAATACTTGTCATTTTGTGTTTCCAGTCTGTCATTCACTGAAATACCTGCCTGGACCTGCATTGCTGCATTTTCTTCTGCAAGCTCCACAATACCGAAGCTTTACATCAAGACTCACAATTCCAATGGGAGGGATGAGGAGAGCAGGAAGCAGAGTGGGAGGTAGAGATGGATTGAAAGATGATGATAGTGAAGACAGAGACAGAGAAAAAAAAAACACAAACAGAGCTGATAAGACCTTCGGCAGAGGAAGTGTCGTTCTCAGCCAATCCCCAGTGGACTTCCAATATCCCACTCTTCCCCTGCTGCAGGATGCAACCTCGTGTGGGAATACGTAAAGAATGTGGCCCCTTTTGTTTAGTGTGCGATAGGCTCCTGTTTGGCTGTCATTTGTGTGTCTTATGTGTGACAAGCTCCAGGCTTGGCAGCGGCCGATCAGAGCAACACTCAGCAGTCCTTTCTGGGTAAGACCCTCCTAGGAAAACAATGATTGGTCTTATGGCTGCTATCTTTCAAAGCCCCACCTTGGCTGATGGAGTTCTTGCTGGGCTCTCACTGTGGTTCATACTACATATTAAACAAAGGGCTACAAAGACAACTACATCAGTGTTTCCCAAACCTTTTTTCTCCCCTAAAGCCCTGTCAGATGAACTCAAGTAACCCGTCATCAACACCACCCGACATGTTCTAAAAGTGTTAATTTAAATCATTTTTATCTGGATGTTATTTAACACTATTATTTATATTAAAGTGGTTAGTGTTAGAATAATCTTTTCATACAACTGAACTGGTAATGTTTAGATGTTTTAGTGAAATTTGCATTTACACTACTCCGTGACATGATGTTTCAACCAGCTTCTGCCGCACATTTTAATTAGCCGTTTTAACCATTTATCCATTACTTTTAGCTTTTCACCATTATCCATTACCCCTTTCGTCAGCTAACAATTTCAACAGCTTATCCATTACTTTTAGCCAACTGTATAGACGTGCTAACTCGCTTGCACACATTCGCAATTGCAATACATAGCAGTCAAGTACCCCTCAAGAACCAATTTCATTAAATGAACTGACACTGCATTGTTCAGTATTTCTTTCAGCACAAGTCAAGCATGTGAGGAATATTCATTCCATTCACTACATTATGGTTTATTCAGAAATGTACACTAGGTTGAATGTTTCCCATACTTTGTAAAAGGTACAATTTCACAGAGGATTTTTTTTTCCCCCACCGGAGACCTGTAGTTCTCTTTGCCCAAGGCACTAACAAAAAGTACAACTCTTGAAAGGCCTTTAAATAGACTCTCTAAAACTGTCGAAGCCTAGCTTGGCCTTTTACGCAATAATACGTCTACACACAGAGAACATTTCAGCTTGAGGCTACGTCCTGCACTTGAAGTGCTACCTTGTAGAGCAGTAAAGGAACATGATTTCTTTATGAGAGCATACTGAGCAGGAAAGACATTTGGACATGAGTAGACAGAAAACAAGGCAAGGTGAAGTTTATTGAAGAATTCATGACAGTTTCTTTGCTTTTGTGTAGCCCTCATGTTGACAGAGAAACAATCCATCCATTATTAAGTGTCTTTCCTAACAGCACAGTGATACAAGCACTATTTAGTAGTCAGGACTCAGAGCACCTGATGTAATGTGCTGTGCTTGACATCAAATATTGACAAAATGGTCTCATATCTCCGATTAATGGAGAATAAAGGCCATCATTAACTTTTGGCACAAAGGAATAAGATGAGAACGATAAGTAAACAAGTCTTCCAATGTCAAGTGTGTCTAGTTTTTACTTCCAATATTTGGTATCTTTTCAAGCATTTGTCTTAGAACAAACCTAAAGAATGCTGAAAAGGTGTGGTGACAAAAAAAAAGGTTATCACATTTAACGTACAATACATCACAGCGTTTTGGATGAATTCAGTCATTTTTCATTCATTCATTTTTGAAAAACAACCACATCTTTGGTTCAATGGTCAATTTATATGATGCACAAATACTGTAGATAAGCAAAATACAGACAAGAAGAGGCAGGAAAGCTGTGTAAGACTGTATCCTATGTATCCATTGACAGAAATGAGTTGTTTGATATGTTTCACTTTCTGAACTGTTGAGAGAATCCCTGCTGTTCAGTGGTGAATATTTCTCTATTATTTATGAGAAGTTTGGTGCAAACCTTTACAACGTCACCTCAATTACCACAAGACCATTTCACCATGACAGGAAACGTCAGGCCGGATTTATCAACCTATCAAGCTTTGTGTGATCTACTGTAGCTCCTGTAACTTAGCAAAAGTAGGCAAGTGCTCAGGGTATATGCAAATACACAGGATTGCTAAACATACTGCATTGTATGCCAAGGGATACGTCTGCTTGGACTAAAGTTTCAGAATAAAAACTTTACACAGACACAAATGTGTCACCACAACTTGTCACCAAGGACAGGAAGACTGATAGACACTGTTAGTAGGTACTTTTCTCATGATAGACATCACCTTGGTTTTAATGCAAGGGTGTTTTATGAAAGCAGAGCCAAGATTTCAATCACAACTGGCGACGGTGAGATAGACACGGAGGTGGGATAAAACAAAACTGAGAAGAGAGCCAGGGACACTCTTTCAACTCATTTGAACTGTCTGCCCATACACTCAGGCAGTTCACTGTACAGCTTGTGTGTACGTGAGTGTGTGTGTACATACACTGTACATATTACCCAGCATCAGGAGAGACTCGTCCCCGCTCAAAATGAAACTGAACTGTCATTAAGTTCTTCTTATTTTCTTTGCGGTCTCTCTATTCACCTTAACACTTGCGTTTCTCTGCAAACACGTGTGACCATCAGCAATGCAAGTGCAGATATGTGTTGTCTTGAAATCTCGAGGCAAACAACACTAGCTGCTTGTAGTCCCATATTCAAGAACTACAGGAAGAGAGGATGTTGCTTGTTTTGTCAAACCTCAGGCTGACAAAAACAAAAATGTCACAGACTTTTAGAACAGAGGCATGTGATGTACATTCAGATCACTCCTCCACTTTAGTCTGTTTTTTTTTTTTTTTGTTTTTTGGTGCCTCCTGGGGAGCGTGAACTCTGCTTCAGTGTCTGAACGTGGTGCTAAAACGAGGCGACACCGCGGTCAGTCACACAGGAAACTGAGAGGGCAGACAACCTCACATCCTGCCTGAGACTTGGAAGAAACACTTCCTCCTTAAAAGCAGCAAGTGCAAGTTCTAAAGATCTCTCACGTGAAGGCAGTGGTGCTGTGCTGAGAGATGAGCAACGAGATACTATATGAAGTTGAAAGCCTTACATGGCAGATGTGCACCCAGATATCTCTGTTGTGAAAAACAGAATGATCACAATGATCTTTGGAGGGAAATTACATTCACAAAAATGTCAAGTGAATAAAAGGACATAACAAAGCAATGTGATCACTCTGAGGCAGAGTTTCCATCACAGACACGAGTTCAAAAACAACAAAAACAAAGGGGTATCAACTCCAGGATCATTCACACTGGTAATGGCTATAAGTTGAACCTGAGGTCCAAAGGACTGTTTGCCAACAGGCATCTTCTGTTCACTGCTTGTGTGGTGGTACTGCGACTGGTAGTAAATACATCAAGGCAGTGCTCAAAAGGATTTGCAGAGGCAGACACATTTCTCACTTGTGTCAATCTAGAAAATTCCCCTGTGATTACCAAAAAGATCTGAATAGGGAAGGATGTTGTACATCTTGATCTCACCTTCAAACTGGCAGTGAAACACATGAAACAGAACAGCAGCTTTGATGCACTGACGGAACAGTCTGTTTGCTAATATAACTGAAACCATCCTCCCACCACTCTATTATATGCTGACAAATATCATGTAGATATTTCCCATACTGTCTGCACATCTCAAGTCCAGACATCACACATTTACAAAACGCTGCTACTCTTGTGCAGCAGTACAACAATAGCTGTGGGGCTCAGCAGCTTTCCACTAAAGCAGTCTCCATTTGTTCACTTCGGTCTCTGCCTGTGCATCTGCCCAGAGCAGCCAGCCCCCTGGTTGCCATCAGGGCTTCTTGGCTGCAGTTTTGGCTTTCCCATTGGGTCCTGTTTTGATCTGGGTCATCTCCACATCTGTCAGGGCGTCAGGGGGAAGGCATGAGCGCATGCGTTCAATGGTCTTCTGGTAAGCTGCCCTCTCCTGCTCCAGAGAGCGAATCATGTGCTTCATTTTGCTCTCCCGAGAAAGGAAGTTCTCTACGCTCGTCTCCAGCGTCTGAATCTTCTGCCGTGCAGCCTGGAGGACAGTCATTGCACCTCAGTAAACACAGGGTATGATACAAAGACAGACATTTGGACACAGTGGAAACAAAAAGCATAGAACCTGTAGTTCATACAGAATCCAGATTCTACAAGCGTAAATCACTTGATAAATGTTGTAGTAACAGTTATTCAACACCATAGGTCTAAGAATCCACTCATTTTCCTTTGTCACATCAAAAGAGAGAGCAGCTCAATACGTCTTTGACTCTCATTAATATGAGGACCATCAGGTGTGATTATACCAGTCCTGCTGCAACCGATTCACAAACTACTGAACAAAATGTTAAGAGTACTTGGAGAACATACAGTGTTCAATCCCTTTGTCTTGCTGTCGTTTCCATTGTGTTTTAACTTGTGTTTTAGTGCCATCTATGGGTAGTCTGAGACACTATCAGTGGTAAATTCTGTGGATCTCTAAACACATATGACAGAGAAGTTCACCATCAAAAGAAGGGATTTTAAACTGCACAATAACTTAAATACTTCCCACACTTACACATAAATTCCCCCAATGATCAAGTACTAAAATAAAGAATATGATTACAAATTATATACCGAGCATTTGCTGTTGGTTCCCAAAATCATTCCCACTGATGTGGATGAGAGGTAATAATTGAGGAGAGTGGTCTTGAGATTCTTCTCTTCTTTACCTGAAGTTTTTCCAGCAGGTCCATGTTCTGCTTCTTTAACTGCACATTCGTCTTTTCTAGTTTGTCGAGCCGGTCAGAGTCATCAGGCAGCGGTCCGGCTTCTAACATCTCATCCTGCAGGACATGGTACTCCACCTCGTATGCATGCAGCTGCTTGGAGATGTCCATCTCCATCACCTGGAAAACAACAGGTTACACAGTGAGAGTGAGAGAGTGACACGTAACGTACACAAAAACACGTCACTGAGCCACAACGTTGCTACTCACTAGAGCACTAAATTTGTGGCTTAAAATAGTCCCCAACAAATGCTCTATTTATACCTGTTTGAGTATCGTTTGCTAAAAACTACAGAGCCCAGCTGTTGTAGGAAATTATTTTGCCTATTTTAAGTAGTAACTTCTTCAGTGGGAACAAAAGGCCTTAAGGTTGAGTGCCACACACTGGCGGGAGAAGTTGGAAATTATTGAGCGACGGACTAACATGTTGGTTTTGGTGTTTTCATGAGATGAACATAAAAACCCACCATACCCAACCTTACCCTTTAATGTTAATTTGCTGGATAATATTTGCAAATTTATCACAGTCAAATCCTGAAAAATTGACAACCAAAAGTCTCATGAAAAAGTAGACTATTGTGATATATCTAAAGGGGTTTAAATGGGATTGAAAATCTGTTCTTTGTGACTGTGGCTAAACACACACAACAGTCATTTTGCCAGTAGATATTGCAACAGCAAACGTGCAAGTGCTAGGTATTATCTTAAAGACTGCTTGTTCTATATACTGTAAATACACATTAATTCAAAGTACCATTGTTAGTTGTTTGAAATAAATCTGAAAATAAAAAAGCTTTTTTATATGTAGTTTTGATCTGATCACCCTTCCAGATTTATTTAATCCTTTATTTAAGCAGGTAGTCTCCTCTCTTTTTCAAGAGAGACCTGTGTACAAGAATAAACATATACAGTTTAAATGTGGACAAAATCACATACACAACTTACATTAGTTTCACATTAAGAAAATCAACTACAAGTGGAATTGCAAATACTTGAGTGTAGTCTGTAGTTTTTTGCAGCTCATTCCATTTGTGAGGAGCATAGCTCAATTTGAACTTGTGGTATAGCTGATGTGACCTGACAATGTAAGTGTACCATCTATGTGACACCAGAGTGCAGATTATAGCTGTATAGATAATCAACATACAATGCAACTCCCATCTTTTCATATAAGACACAATGGTGAGTGAGGAATTTATCAGCTGTGATAAAGCGCAGTGCACTGTGAGACATCACAGCGAGTAAAGAGATTTTAAGGTGGAGGCAGAGGCATGCATATATACAACATCACCATAATCAAGAGCAGACATAATTGCAGATTGTACAATGGTCTTCCGACAAGCAAGAGAGAAGGATGATTTGTTTCTATACAAAAATCCAATCTTGACCTTCACTTTGCTTGTCAGGTGTTCCACGTGGGTCTTAAAAGTGAGTCTAGTATCCAGCCAGAGTCCCAGGTATTCATAACACTCAACAATTTCAATTTGAGAACGCTGGAGAGTATGGATAGAGACAGTAGGCTGGATATTCATAAACCTTGACCTTGAGAATAGCATACCCTTGTTTTGTCAGAATTTAAAACCAGCTTACGTTTGATAAGACTCTAGAAACAACTGCAGTTGAGAGTTCACTGGGCACTCCAGGGTTTTTGCTAAGCAGGACAATTTTGAAATTGGATGGTAGTTATTCAAGTCACCTTTATGTAACGCAATAACCTGTGTAGCTTTCCAGATTTTCGGGATTTTACCTGGTATAAATAACAGATTAAAAATGTGAGCTAGAGGTGCAGAAGGAAAGGATCTAAATTACGTTTGCTCTTAGATTTCTTAGGGTTTAAACTGACCAGTATAAAACATCACTTTGGCTTACAGGTCTCAGAGAAAATGCATTGCTTTGACCAAGTAGGTTTGCAGCACAGTCTTAAATATCTATTCAGTTTAACTAAACTGCAAAATAATATGTGTCTTGTCTTGCATTATGGTAAGTACAAATACTGGATCTTTAACAACGTGACACCTCTAAATACATTTTCCACTATCACAAGTATCAAGAAGCTTTCAGCTTACCACTACAACAAAGCTGGTGTTAAGTGGCCACTCATGCACAAGTATTAAGTTTACATGCGTCACAATAATCTGGAAACCTGGGACTGTATTTCAGACTATTTCAACTTCCCATTCCGTACCTTCGCAATGGTCTGCTCCATCTGTGTCTGAGTGAGGGCGGGAATTGTAGTTTTCAGATAGTCCACAATGCTCTCAAAGGTGTCACACTCCATTATCTCCCCCTCATGGCTGCTCAGCAGACAGAGGGCCACTTTAAAGATCACCCCAGTCCCTTGGACAAATACAAAATCTGAAAGAAAGAAATACAACACAGGCACAGCAATAAAACATCAATGCTTTAAACACTTTTCCCTTAAGCTGTAATTCTTACGAGGCTATTTAAATGTCATCCACTTTTGAAAAGAGCGTTGTGCTGATAAGCATTTGTGTGTGTTAGCAAACACAGGGGCCATTATTCTAAAAATATACCAAAGATGCGAGACACAAAGCTGAGGGGGAACTGTGAGGCGAAGAGAGTGAGGAACCAAGGCGCTGCGTAGAGGCTCGGGCAGATCTCGTGCTCCTCGAAGTGATTGTACAACTCGCGGTGGTAGTCGTGTAACAGTCTGGAGAGCTGGTACATCTGAATCTGGGATGACACAGACAATGTGCACAGGCTTAAACAGGCACATTCAAACAGATAATACACACGTCAAAACATGCTGTGCTAGAACAAACTGGTATATCTGGATCTACAGGAATATCACAGGGTAATCTAAGATATACTAGCTGGCAAATTAACCTTTACAACAGCAGGGAGCTCTTCAAGTATTATCAGTGCTGTTAGAGACTTGCTCAGACATGCATCAAGGGCAAGCATTTGATGAGCTGTACTAACAAGGTATTACAGTGATCCTGACAAGTGCTACAGTGAAATGCACAGCAGACAGAAAGGAGAAGCAGAAGTTAGCTCAAGCTAAAATTAGACCGTTATCAGTCTTACAATTTCCTGACAAAGAAGACAAGTAATACCTTTACCTCCTCGTACTGAACCACTGCACAGAGAAAACAAATTCCTCTCTGCTTTGCAACCTTTGGATTAGTCTTAAAAGAACAGAACTGCAGTGCAGAGAGACCCAAGAGGCCACTGCTTGGCTAAATGGTTACCTCCTGTAGATTAAACATTACCACGCCTGCTGATGCACTCACACCGGTGAGGTCAGCTGATGTTTAACAGGCAGGCATGCAGGTGTGGTTTGAATAAGAGGTGGAGACACTTGACTACTGTTTGCCGTTGCTAACTAATAACCCACACAAGTCCTGTGTGCTTGATACCCACATACTGCTTCTAATAGGTTGGAAACATACTGTACAAATACTGCAACATTTAAATTAAAAAGCCTTTATGTGATTATAGCTCTTTTATTATTCAGAGCTAATTACTTCTTCTGAGCCCAAGTTTTTGTTGAGAGAAAAATGAGACAATCCAGTTGAAAACTGACGCAGTCTATGTGTCACTGTTCAGTCTCAGTGCCCCTTGGTCAGATCTGTTGGGGGAGGTGTAGGGGAGTACTGGCATGCATTGCTGTCTACCACAGTGTCTTTTTTTTTTTAATATACTACCAGTGGGGGGCACCAGAGTTGAAATTCTATTTATATATAGTGGCTTTAATTTTTTCCCTGCAGTACCAAATGTACAAGTGAACACCACTTTATTTAACAGTCTGATAAAAGCTGTAATTTGGCTCTGATTTTACCTTTTTGAAATTGAATGTCAGTGCAACAAGTAATCATGTCTGATGCTAATCCCTAAATTATCTTGCAGGAATGAAATATAGAGGATTCTGTAGCTAAAATTTTCCTCATATTCTAATAACATTTAGTGGCCCATTCATGCACTGACCTGCAGAGACACCATGTCAGGTCTGTACTGCTGCCTGATGCCGAGGTCGTACATAAGGAACTTCAGCATGTCAAAGGCCTGTTCTTCGCTCATGTGCAGGAGCAACACTCCAGCCACAAAGCTGATACCCTGGCAGTAGCCAACCTGTGTGGCACAAAAAAAAAAAAGAGCACACAATATGTATTACCAGTTTCATGACATTGATCACACTATGGCCTTAGAGTGATGCACTCTGGGGGAAGGAAACAGGATTACAGTATGTACCTCTGTATCCAGCAGAGAATAGGCTTTCAGGAGGTTGTAGAGGGAAAGCTGCCCTGCGCCCAGCTGGGCTGAGAAGTACTGGTGGGTGGGGAAGGTCCGGCCTGAGCAGGGAGACAGAGATAACATTCATTTATTTATTATCTGAACATTTACTAAATGTTCATAGTATATGTGAGCTTTCAACATGACAAGAAGAAGCATTACGGAGAATTTTGTAATTAGTTATAATTTTCTTCACCTGTGAATAAATAAAACTAAGGCAACCAAACTACTACTCATACAACAACTACTAATTATAATGATGGCTTCTACCTATAGACCAGCTGAGGCTGTAGCTGTCCTAAACTGCATTATCCTGAATAATTGTCCCACGCCTAAAATATGAAACAGTCAAAGTCCATGACTTTTCTTTATTTGGCATGACCGTGGGGATTGCTTTTTACAATTGCGTGCACACCTAGATCCACCAGAATAGCATGCTGCTGAGCTGTGAGCTGCTTGAGCAGGTCCTGGTAGGGGGTGTCCGGGGCTTGCTGACGCTGAGGCAGTCTGTGACGCAGCCGGTGCTGATGGGAGAGGAGCAACCAGACCTCACCACGCCTGCTCTTGGGAACGCCTGCATACAAAGATGGAGACGACATATGCTCATTCAAAACTTCACACATGTATGAAGAATTAGAGGTACACAAATACATGAGCATGACTTCACAACCCCTTTCTCTCACTTTCTTGCACACAAAAACACACGTTTCTCACCTTGGCAAAGCGTACGATACATCTCTTCCTTGTCTTGTGGGACTGTCGTTCTGCCTGGGGCCGTCAGTTTTCTCTCCCACAATGCCTGCGCATCTTTGGAGCACTGCCCCACTTCCTGGTAGTTCAGCTTCATCTTGCGGATGTGCAGCTCATCTCTGCTCGCTGCAACACAATCACAAGAATAAAAAGAGATGAAAGAACATATTCAACATCATTTTGACAATGAAGATTCTCTGGTTGCACCAGAAAATCAAGACCAAAGGCCAATAAAAGAGGGCTGTACTTAGAATAAAACAAGCCCTTCTGTTTTTGCTTTTGAAAAACAGAATGTAGCTGATTAACAGATGTCAGATTTGAGAGCAAGTGTGGATATAGTCCTTCACACCCTTTGTCACCTGTTGCCATGGAAAGCCTGCCACGTAAACCCAAGCCACAATACCCACATTAACACCAAAGATCCATCTTTATTATGCTGGAGGCATGGAGAAGCTACATCAAGATAACGGGGAGAGGAACAACGGACAAAACAAACAAAAACACCATAAAGTATGATCGTCCTTGAACATGCAAACAAAAGAACCTGAATTGAACGAATAGAATAACCAACACCCGAAATCATGCAAAACATCTATCTGCCTTGTTCCCGTTATATCACTTACCTTCTATTGATAATGGTTAATCACAGTTAGGTCCTCAGACCAGCATTGGTGTCATAGTGACAAACAAAGGGAAAGAGATGTGTTGTTATAATATAATATAATATAATATAATATAATATAATATAAAGGCTACACATAGCAGGTGCATCCCAAGGCTAAAAACGTCTCTCCTCTTTCACTCTGTCACTTAGAGCAAGATGTTAATGTTACATGTTGTTTTTCATCTATTGTTTGAGTTAGGCATGCATTAAACTGACACACATTATGGTCTTAAGACTTTTATCATTTAAAAGTGGTGTTCACTTGTACAAAAGCTTCCTTTTTGATAATGAAGTAGCTAATTAACTGTCCCAAAAGGCCTCTACTTCCTCTTCTCCACTCCATTCCTCCTCTTGCCTGTTAACTTCCTGTTCAGAGTTCAAGTGGTTGTGAGAGGAGGAGAGGAAAAAAAGGAGTGCTATATAAAAGCTTTGGGATGCTCCCTAAATAACCTAGGCCATGAGAGGGTGATATTTCCCAATGCTCTTATTATGTTTGTGTATCTGCATGTGTTCATGTGTGTGTACAACTCAAATATGCTCTAAATATAGCTGTGCTCCGGAATCTCAAACCAACATGGCAACATTTGACTTCTCAAAATAAACAGAAATGACAGCGTACAGAGTAGCAAACTCTGAGCCTTCGGTCCCCATCCACGCTCATAAAGCTTCAGTTAGGAACGACGAGAATTTAAGTGTTAGAGCGTGTGGTGAGAACTGAGTGTGAAATTGTCATGATAGGCGAAGAAAAGGGACAGGGGTGGAAGTTACCACTGTAATAAATATCTTAACAACCTCAACAATAAGACCCAGAGTGAGCAGTTTTCAACAAGAACAGCCCCATGACAAATTATAAATACCACCAGTGTCTGCAGAGAAGCAAATATACTAAACAGCAAAAAATGTTCTTCATATCTGTCATTCATCTGACCACAGGAAGAGTTCATTCTAAAGCGATTATCAAACATTATGTGCACAGTAGTAACTGCAACTCACCCTCCAGTCTCTGGTTCTCCTTTTCCATGCGCAGCAGTAGGATCTGCTGGTGGATGGCAGTCCTCCAGAGGGCCCGGTAGTCAGCCCCCGTCCTCTTAGGCCTCTCCCCAGACAGAGGGTCACCTGCCGGTGGCAGCAGACACCCCAAGGGATCCAGATTTGAGTCCAAGGCATGAGGAGAGAGAGGCAACAGCTCCCTGCCATCAGAGTGGTCTAAAACAACATCCAAAAACATCAATAGAAAGTACATGAAAAAAATACATTCTTTAAGTGACATTTCTTTATATGACAATGAATCTAATGGCTATGTGTACAAGGAAAGGGGTTGACTGCAACGATGAGTCAACATAGAATCATCACGCAACTCTGCAGGTCTAGAGAGCTTTTTAGCCTTTTAACTTATTGTTTTTGTTTTACAGCATATTTACCGTCTTGTTCAGTCTCACCGCTTTCATTAACCCTCTTCCCAGCCACAGCAGGCAGCTGTTTTCAGCAAAAAGGCTCTGATAAACCCAGTGTAACGCTAACTGAGGAGGACCAAACAGCAGACAAGTTAGCAACTAGCTGGTTGATGAAAGAAGTGAAGCATTTTGTAGCTACAGAGACAGCTATTTCAGGAGTTGTTAATGGCCTGGATCTGGGAATAGTACGACTCTGCTAACGGAAAGAAAACTGGCCATGAGAACAGGTAGGAGGATCACTTTCACAAGCTCCTTTATCAGTTGTTTATCTGATGAGGATGAAGTGGGAAAATTCCTCTTTCCTTTCAACCCTTACTGCTTTTCCATATATGCATGCAATTCAGAATGGTGTCAGAATAACGTTCCCCCTGCCTTGTACTCATCTCCTATGCACTTGTGGATTATTCAGTGCGTATTCATTGTGCATCATGTTGTGCCTTGCCTGAACTACTTGAGGGGATTGTGTTACCAGACCTGGGTGCTGCATGGATGCAGATGGCTTGTTCATGGGCGAAGCGACCCTCAGGAAGATCTTCTGTCTCCAGGAGACCCTGCGTGGGGTCGGAGGGAGACCTCCACTCAGTGACTCACTGCTGCAGCCAGACAGAGTCCTCTTCCTGCCTTCCCCATTGCTACGAGAGAAGGCAGCAGCGTCACAGACACCCAATAAATGAGTCCGGTATCATCTTACACCAACACTCTTTCAGCAGCTTTTACAAATGCAGGCACACACACATCCTTCAGTACCCGAACGCACACACATCTAACCTCTCTACTCAGAAAAGACACGGGAAACCTTATACAAGCTTCTCATTAACAAACTCTTTGAGCTGAAAAGAAATGGTCAGGATGAATCTAAAACATACTGATGAAAACATGTACCAGGCATTGGCATATTCCCAAAGTCCATGTTAATAAAGCAGAAGGCGGTGTTGTAGATCACAATTAGTATGTGAAATGACAATAAACAGCCACAGCTGAGACGCATGCGTGCTTTTTCATTTTCTGGAAAAGAAGTTGCTTTTGTTAGTGGAGAGCTGCTGGATGTCCTGAAAAACTTTGCGTTATTTGTGTTTCACATTTATCGATTCATAATATCCAGGCCTTGAAATTCAAACCTGCCAACACAACAATGCAGACAATTTAGCGAACTTGGCAGGTGCCGAACCAACCGAAACCAAAATAACCAAAATAAAGGGCTTGGTCATCAGACAGTGAGGGTCTATCCTGCCATTTGTGTTAACATATGAGCACAGTATGTGCATGAGAGGGCAGCCTTGCTTCTCCAAGTAGGAAAGTTGTCTCCATATTTCACTTACCGAGTCTGTAGCACAACATGATTAGGACCTACAATAGCAGCAGAATTAAAGAACATTTCTATTTCTATTGGGTTGTTTTACTTAGTGCTGAAGAGATTTCATGAATGACTTAAATCCTTTAAAGTTCAAATTACATTTTTGCATTAAATAAAAGTTTTTCTTTGTTACACATTGGGGATCACTTGATTGCTACAGTAGTTGACAAGCTTGGTCAGCACACAAGTGCCCATCTGATCATGTGGACAGTGAAAAACAGGAAGTGACCTTTATTGAGACAAATGTCACCAAGACCGTGATTTTACTCTCACAGCTGCACATTTAACATCGCCTCTTTAACACATAACAATTCTTCACTTGACATATGACTTATTAGGTTTTCCTGCCAGTAGTCATAAAGAAAGTCAAAGAAAATACAGCACCGGGGTAAAGTTATCTCACAGGGCAACAGATAAAGCAAACCTGGCTGTGAACATGTTGGCATATTCAGATTTAAATACCCAGCAGGTCAAGGCTTTTCGACAAGTTCAGCTCTTATTCATAATCAGGTGTAACGTGCGCTGAAAAAGCTTTACTTCCTCCTTTGGCTGCATTATCAATGCAAGTGCTCAGAGGACTGGACTGCTGTCAGCGGAGAAAAACATCCTGTGGAAATGCCATTTTACAATAGTCTGCTCCACTGCATCTCATTCATAATGGAAATGTTAACCTTTACTTTCTGCCATCCAGACACCTAGTAGACCCTGTCAGCGTAGCACTGTCAGAGAGGACCTAGAGACTCTCAGGCACACTGCAGTATGTCTTCCTTTCTTGAACATACTACATTAGCTGATTGATTAGTGCAGCTGAACATTAACAGTAACCTTTCAAAATAAATGCATCACTGAATGGAGTCAGCATGATGCTTAGAGTTCCTAAGGCGCCATGAATAGGACTGGTCAGGAAAGGTGATAGCACAAATGTGAAGTGCAGTTAATAAAGGCTATAAATCCATGTTAAATACAGTTTTGTCATGCAAAATAGCTTCCAATATACATGCAAACATAACAAGAGAGGGGTATATCAGCATCCCCTTCTACTTCTGAGCTAAACAGGAAGAGGGTGGGTACAGCTGCAGAGACGAAAAAGGAAAAAAAAAAACAGCTGGAAAGTATTTTTACCAGTAAAAGGTTGCTATGGATAGACAGGAAAAAAAGGTACAAAGATACAGGGACAAAAAAAGCTGGGTGTTAAAACGTTTGGACAGCCAACACGTACTACGCGGCTACTGCCATCCCAGCAAAGAACAGTTCGTCCCTCCCACCCATCTCATCCCCTCTGTCCCTGGCCGATGTGTTTGGGTCTAAGCAGGGAGGGTTCATCTGAGCACCCCCTCTCACCTCTTGAGGCTCCCACTGTCTGCCAGGGAGCTCAGGGAGCCCAGTGAGCCCTGGTAAATGCTTTTCAGGAAAGTGGGAGCGGAGAAGGAGGAGGGGACGCTGAAGGTGGACTCGCTCTCCGAAACGCTGCGCGTTCTCGAGACAGCCACGGGACTGGGCGAGCCAAACATGAGATGCCCACAAATAAAAAAACAAACACATTACACAAAAGACAGAGCTTCTGGTCAGAGCACAGAAAAAACACTGAGGAAAAACACTGAGGAACCCATGAGGGATCGAAACAGTGGCAGGAAACTTGTGATGCTATTGTTCAAGGATAGTGGAGCAGGAGGTGGAGAGATTTAGAACTGATCAAAGTGCTGCAAATAGATTACATTGTCTGTGTGTATATCAAAGGTTAACCAAATATTTAGTTAGTGTTAAACCAAACTTAAAAGAAAAGCAATAGGTTCTGATTTTCTAAGCAAAGTTAGCATTAGCCAGATCTTTAAACAAAACACAAAAGCTCACTGCAAAAATTTTTTAGTACAATTCACTTTTTGCAAAACGTCCACTCCTACAACATTACTTGAGAGATGCATATTCTGCATTGATCGTTCCTTTCTCCCACGGGTTCAGACTAGGAAGGCAGTGACTGATAAGTGAGGTGTATGTTACCTGCTCTGCAGCAGTTCTGGGTTAACAGACTGTTGTCTGCGCAGTGGAGCCTGTTTGCTCTGGCTGGCCGGCTGTCCCTCGAAGGAGATACGTTTCTTCACAGGTAGATGGCTGAAGGTGTGGGCACGCCGACGGAACTGCAGGCCCGCTTCCGGGTCGTCGTCAGGGAAAGCAGGAGGGGAACCTGGAGGGGAGTGACCAGGAGATTCCTCATCCTGCTGAGGAGGACAGAATGTGGAAGGGATAAAGATGTCAGTGCATATGTAAAACTCTTTTACAGTAATGTACATTTATGATATTTTATATCTAGATTTTTGTAAGCACATTTTGATTTTCTGGTGTATCTGACTGTACAACTGTGTGACAGGGCAAAACAATGACAGAATGGAGCATAATGACAAGCTAAACACATAATCAAAAAAAAAATCCTGAGTATGAGCAGGCAAAATTCAAAGGGTAATGATCATGCTAAATGACTCTGGAAGTCAAACCACATAGCTAGTAACTCTATTCCAGAGGCACAGCCCAAAACCAAATAAAACACCACCTCAATTACTCAAGTTACAGGTCTGCACTCACCTAGCTAAAGTAACCCCACAGCAAGTTCCAGGTTCAACTTTCCACTCAACACTCTTGGACTCGGCGTTGCCTCATGCCTGGCGGTACAACTTCCACATCTATTGTATTCTAATGGACAGTGTCCTGTGACTCACGGCGTCACACACTATTGGCGGAGGACCTCAGTGACTCAACGCCACATGAAAACCCTCCAATCTCCTCCCATCATGTTTTTAGAGACCTCCCTCTCTAACATCTGACATGACGGGGAGAAATTCAGCGATATTTGTGCTGCTTCTTTCAATATGCATAGAAAAAAAACTGCAAGGTCTAATGGCGCTACTGTCACCATCCTTGCACTGCTAATCACATTTCAAATTGCAAAAGGTCTGTTCATGTGTTGCACACATCCTGCAAGATATCACTGTCAGCTGAATGGCTTAATTGTGATTTGTGGATTTTCGGAAACACGGATAAGATGAAGTGGCTCAGTGGTTTAGACACTCGTGCAGCGCTGTGTCCTATGACAGGGCTAAGAGGAAGCCAGGACAGGCATGGCTCAGCAGACGCACAACTGGACATCCTGACTTGAATTTCCTGCTTGCCAGGACATGGGCATCCTGACACAATCCCCAGATGAGTACTTATTCACTTAATCACAGGGCAAACCACATTCTTCTGACCCTCACAAAATTTAACAAAGAGGGGCACGGTCATCAGTTCAATCCCCCGGACTGGCAGGATAAATGAAAGGATAAGTGAAAAGCAGCACCCATCCCTCATTACCACCACTGAGGTGCCCTTGAGCAAGGCCCTTAACCCCAACTGCTCCAGTGGAGCTGCTCAGTGGCCAGCAGATCAGACTGTGGTTGTACTGGACAGCTTCCAGGTGTGAATGTGTAACTGCGTGAATGTGATCAGGACGTTCCTAAAAAAAGAGAACATTGCTCTTAGTGAAACTCCCCCCTGAATAAATAAAGTCTAAAAAAAAATAAAATGATCACACACTCACTCCACATTCTGCACAGCAGTGACACAGTGGAGCCAACAACCCCAAATGGTTCACTGATAGCTCTGGAAACACACTCTCTGCTGTACTGTTCCGCCTTTTGGGCAATGCAGCTTCAGCATGAAACTATGTGGGAATAACGCAGCGCAAAATCATGTGTCCATGTGAGAAGAGAACTGTTAGCAGCCTCTAACTACTGACACTGATGAAACTGAAAGCATGCTCATCCCACTTTTCTTTTTCTGAGAACAGAGCTGGAATATAAATTTTAAAAGCCACTGGGTAAAAAGTGAGAATTCCCAGAGCCCCTCGAGTGAAGTTCTGGGAATTCTCGTGTTCGCCCTCAAGGACACTTACCCTTTCAAAACTGCTAATGCTTCCCATGCTTCCCAAACGGCCCCGCATCCGACTGGCACCCTGGTGACAGAGGTGATTATATAATATGAAGCAAGTTCTGAAAAAACAAATAGGTAAATGAAAACATATATGCAAAAAAAAAAAAAACATGTTTACACAACCCTTTTTCAAAGGTGTACCAACTGTTCATGACAATAAATGCAGTTGGTATTGTTAAGAAGGCAGTAAAAAAATTGACTAGCAAGGAATCAGAAAATCACAAATGGCAAGAAATATAAAGGACAAATATTTCCTGACTTGATAACATTAATAGTGTCATTGTTCAGCTAAGTCTCGGAGACGATAACAGATGGCAGAGGTCTCAGATTGCCTGGATCCCTCTAGTAAGGAATTATTCTGCTGTCTCACTGGCAGATATGGGTCAATCCAAATCCCCTGGATGACAATGACACAGAAACAGCAACTGATACAAGAGAGAGCAGAGAGACACATAAAGGTACACAGCACAGTGGCTATCTTCTGTCTGGGGCGGAGGAATATGAGACAGAGACAGGGATAAACTTAAAGAAAATGGTAGATAAAAGAACAGCAGGAAATTAAATAAAGATAAGGGCGGGGGCAGAAAAGAAAACGTGTTATAAAAAAACCCTCTCTGCTCAGACCCACCCTTGCAAAGATGTTCTCCAGAGAGCTGGTGAGGGAGGTGCGTGCTTTATTCTTGAGAATATCAAGTTTGAAGCGACTGCTGGTGGCTGCGCTGTCTCCTGAGCTGTTTGCTGCATTCTGTCAGAAGATAACAATGGACCGAAGAAAAAAATCATCATAGAAATAACAAATAAAATGTGACTGCAGAGACTTTTACAGCGAGCCTTCAGTATACAAGCATACACCAGCAAACCACGTGGCCAAGAATAATACTGGGTCTGTTGTTGGGGTTCTGCTATTTGAATTAGAATCTTTACCATACAATCCCTCAGGCTAGATCATGCTGAAGTAATAATCCACAATGCTGTCGCACTTTAATGTCGTGTTTTCCCCTCAGCAATTTGGAATATAACACTGATTCAGTTGATAACGAGCTTCTGTGTTTTCCAGGAACATAATGCATCCAGATGGGAAGTCATACACTTTAAATTTAATACGGCAGCAAAGAGCTGAAAAACCTGAGCTTTTAGCATCAATAGCAGCCACCACAAGGAACTACAACTCCTTTGTAAATTATTTTTGGAAGTATTTACCTGAGGGGCCTCTCCGATGTGGAGGTGGGACTTTTGTTTGGTTTCACAGAGCTGTCTTAAATGGAGAATAACCAGCTCATTCTCCTCTTGGTCTGACCCGGGCTTCAGTCTCTGCAGACATGTATACAAAAACACTCAAAACCCAAGACAGCAGATGCAGCATCTGTAAAAATCAGCTATTTCTAGAAGTCAATCACCAAAAAATTGTCAATATGTCAGTCATTTTGCGTGGAGTGGAGCCAAACCTTACCTGAACTCGCTCAAAAATCTCAGCCTGCTCATTATCAGTCAGCTGGGAGAGATATTTTTGGATGGCTAGCTTTGCCCTGGGTGGGTAGAGACCTGGAAACAGAAGAGCTGCTCTTTTGTGTTGCTTTAACTCTGAGAAGCAGGCCGTGCATCAATATATTCATGAGCCAAGCAAGAAAGAAGTGTTGGAGTGTGCCCGGGTTTACGCGGCTCACCTTCGATCCGCTCGCAGAGCTTGTGCAGGTCATGCATGGGGCAGGCTTCACATAGCTGGATCTGGGTCTTGTTGCTCTGTAAGGCTGCTGCTGTAGTGAAGGCCTGCTTCAGGGTCAGCATCACCTCATCCACCTGACACACACAGTCAAATGTAGGGGACAAGACAAGCATGCATACACACACACAGAAAGGCAACACAGTAGAGATTAAAATAAAAGTTAAGCGCAAAAGCTGAAGTAATTTTAATTTAATTGTCTTGTGTGACTCACCAGGGACTCACTGGCACACTGGAAAACGTAGCACACATACTGACTGGGACCAGACTCTGATTGGTCCCGACAGATGAATCCAAAATGGTCGGACTGTTTGATACCCTGCATCAAAGTCAAGACAAACTAGAATAAATCACAGCAAGGGAAGACAATACTTTTGGATCTTTGTACTCAGTCCAGCAATACAAATGATAAAACTGCAACGACATGTCACTGACACCATAATGGCTCTTGACATTCGCCATTTCCATTTTCCATTTAATTAGTAAAATGGCCACTTTGCTCATACTAGACAGCAAATTATCTTTATGCAGGATGTCTATTTAAGGAAATGGGACTGCATCAGGCAGTAGAAAAAGAACATATATTTCTGCATCACTAATAAAAATGTAATTTGCCATCAAATTTTATTGAAAATAAAAAGCCTGCTGTACTGTAAAGGCAGGCAGTTATGTATTAGATGCATGCATAGAAAATAGTCTGAGCTTCTGGCGGGGACTGTTGCAGAGACAGGAGAGATAGGCTTTTGTGTAAATACAGCAAGTAAAAATAAACCAACCTGACAGCAGGATGAGATATCTTTGAAGTTCTTCTCCAGCACCACTGTTTTACTGTCTGGACTTATGAGGTTAACTTCGAAACGCCCAACCTGTGAAACACAAAAATATATCGTGGTCAGACAGATTCATGCAAGAACACATACATAAAAAAGTGCTTACACAAAATAATAATACTGTCTTACTGTTTGTAGATCTTGGAAATAATCTGAGTCAAAGACAATCTCAGTGTCAAGTATCTCATGACAAGGTCTGTGACTATTCTGGGACCCATTCAATGACGTACATAAACACACTCGCGCTCTCTCAAAAATCAAGGTCACCAAGTCTGTACCAATGATTTTTCCCATAATTGACTGCTATGTGGAGTATCATATTGAGCGATGTGCTCTAGTTTTTAAAATTAGCTTCATGAGGAAATGGGCATGGTGTGTGAGGAATGGCAGCTGGCTGGCTCTGCAGCCCGCATGTTTTTCATAAAGCAGGCGGCCTTACGTTCACGCAGGAGTAGAGCTGCAGGCACAAATTCTTTACAGCCTCTTTAACTGAAGCAGTAACGCAGGTCTGAACTAGTCTATACATCAAAACTGCCAGCCACGTGCACATAAAAATGATTTGCAGTAGCAAGAGGCTGAGAGGCTGGACTAAATGCAGAGCGGGTGACAAACAATGACAAACGGCGCGAAGCAAGCAAGCATTTGGTTTTCTGGTGTGACAGATGGAATCAAGTTCTTCGAGACAAATTATGACTTGGCGGTAGTGAGTGATAGAAAAAACACCCATCCATCTCATTGACAAGGGGAGTATATTTAGAGTTCTGCCCATAAACCTAACATCCACTACAAGTTTGGAGTAAATCCAAAGAGTATAAAAGATTTACTGTACATTATGTGTTGTCCATCTATACCACAATCACACATATTATTAATTCGTTTGAGTACACTGCAAATTACTGTAATTCAAATATAATGGATCCCTTGGTCCTGGCCAGACACGCATTCTAAGCCACAGGCTTTAATGAGAGAACATTGCCGTTATGATAAATCTTCTCAATGCTGTGCTCTACCAACGGACTGACTGATCTACAGTCAGCTGGACACAAAGATAAGAAACCCCCGAGCTGCTAAGCTCATTCTAAAACCAAGACATCAGCAAAGGTACAACACGATTACTTTTCATGAAAATCAACAGCACTTTTCTCTATTAAATTTCCTCTACCTGGAAGAGCATGGTGCGGTTCTTGTCGGCATCGGACGGCTGAACATGGTTTGGTGCGCTAGAGTGTCTGCGGCGCGTGGGACCCATGATGACGCCCTCCCCCGGCTTCCTCTGCAGACTCCCTGCCAGGCTGCTGCAGCGCATGCGAAACTCCTGGGGCTCCTCAAATCCAGAATCCTCCAGGATGCATTCGGGGAATACTCCTCGCGGGCTGCTCTGACTGCCACTACCAGACAGGCCTTGACCTGAAACACATGCAGCGAAAAATACACTCCACTGTTTATTTAGATTAACACACCTGGCACTTTTAGCCACTATCCTTATTGGTGTAAAGGGCCACCACATGACCGATCAGAAGTTTGACCACATTATCATCTGATCATCATACTTAAAATATTATATAATACAACAATAATAATAATAATATCAAATTCTAATATATACTACCAATACAAGAACAATGCTGTTTCTTTATTTAGCATTACATCTTCTGCATGAATAATCAACTGGTGAGCATGCTGAACTTTTGCCTGGGACATGTAGGTTTAGTCTCAGTCTTGTAGAATCGTGATATCATATATGTAGACATAAAGTATATATTTAAGACCCCTTTTACACAATACTTATTTTATCATCTTCAGCTATACTGAAGGGTAAGAAAATGTCTCAGAACACCAACAGATTGCCGGACATCTGACTAAAGCTACTTGCAGATTCAGTGTTTCCCTTTTGTTCTTACTGTAGTTCTGTGTGCACACACTATTTCAATACAACAATTAATCCTAATCCTCAATCTGCATGAGGCTCTTACCTCCACCTCCGGTCATGTCCACCACCACAGGGCCTTCGGGGCCTTCTATACTCTCATTCAGAACAGAGGAGAGTAGATCTCCTTCTCCCCCCACGAGGAACTCCACGGGGGCACTCTCTGTGGACCCTCGCTGACCGTTGAACAGTCGCATGCGTTTGCGCTCGACTTCATGCTGACGAAACTTATCGATGCAGTCGTCGATGAGGGTGGAGGGAGCCTTTTTGTGCAGAACTGTCACCTGGAATTTATTTGAATTCAGCAGCATTAATTCAACTGCCTCATCAAACAAAAACACTTCATATTTGAGGAGTGCATTTCTACCTTGCCACAGTAAAGCACTTCAAACTTCTGGGAGTTGTAGAAGGCCTCGTCAGCTTCCTGTTTGGGCTTGGTGTCTTCCTTTAGGGCCGATTTGGACACCTGGCGAATGCTGCTGATCACCTCAGGGACCTGTAAGAAAGGAGGGTGGAATGAAGGGATATGATGAATAGGAAGACATTATCGAGGAAAACCATAACAAAAGAGAAAGGGAAGTGAACTGCAACCAAACGCCAGAGGAGGTCTTCTCTGCAGCTCCTCCTACAACTGAACAACATGAGAATAACATAACTCATCACAACTGAGACAATAAAATCAAATGCAATAAACCTATTACCTCAAAAGATACAGTTTGTGACTTGTTTCCAGCTTCTATGACATTAAAAAGGTCATTTTTATCTTTAATTAAATCTCAAAACTGCTAAGATAATTTTAAAAGTTAAAATAAAATAACCTCTGTGTCCTACCAGTGCAGGTTTTTTGGACATAAATGTAGACTCAATGCACAAACAGAAGTCAACACAGAACAAGTTAAAGTATGTTTATCTGACAGTTGCTTTGATTAACAAATGGCATGACCTGACTTCATGTTGCGGCTTTAAATAACTCAAGGCTTAAAAAAAAACAGCACAAGATTTGAACTAACTGAGGCTAGTCAACAACAGACAGACCAAACACTACACTGGCAAGAGAAGTAGGCAAGGAGCCAGGAAAACGCCCACAGTCTATATGACAGAAGACAACACAGAGGGCTGGAAGAAATCAGAGACTTGAAGGTCACAGAGCCTGTTTCTGCTCCACTGTCTTAGGTACTTGCACCTTGTTCAACACCTGCAGGAACAGCTAGTGCCATCAAAGCAGGGAATCTGTTTTGGTAGCTTGCATCCAGGAAAAAAAAAAAAAAACAAGACTAGACAAAAAAATGTGAGACTTTCAAAGCACACTCTTAAGCAATACTTGGGAATTTAAAGCCAATCAGTCTTTAGACACTTTTACAAGTGAGATTGCAATAATTTTGGCAGACACAAGAGTTCCAGCTCTCTAAAAAGCAAAAGTGCCTAGAACCACAGCCAAGGTCAGCCAAATACCGTGTTTAAGACAACAATGAGCGTTAAAATAAACAGTGGCTCCACGCACTGCAGTGCATACACCTCCTATCGTATCTGATAAGAGCTGCGTACTGACTGATGAGCAAACATATTTATTATGTAGACTAGGGAGGGGAGTTATGTAACAGAATACATCAGTCTTACTTCAGAGGTGTGACCAGAGCAACAGCATAGAAGCGGGAGGGCAGGCAAACTGGAAAGAAATTATCCCAAATAAAATGTATCCCTGTTTTTCATGGAAGCCGTTTTAGTATGAGACACAAAGATCAAATACTTGTCTGCCATATTGCTGCTGTTGCTACATGAGCTATTTTAAAGTCCCATTTTCTAAGTGCCTGCCTTCCCAGGGGTTGAGCTGTGCGTGGCTGGTGACAGACGGCTGTATTGAGCTGAGGAAGAGGGCAGGTGGTGGGTGGTTGGTCATACATAATCAGCAATCTCTTCACTCGAACAAAACTCTAACCTGTGTAATTGATTTTAGCTGTTAGCTGGCTTATTTTTTTTCTGGAATCCTGGAAGACTTTCAAAATAATATTTTGATCTAACAGCAAACTTCAAGGTGCAGCAAAGACCAATGTCTAAACATAAATATAGGCAAAAAAAAATCACCTGAAACACGTCATCAAAATTTACCATGTGCGTGAAATCAAACTGGCTACCTTTGTTGGGGAAAAAAGCAGTGCTGACACTACGAGGTCACGGTAATCCAGAGGCCTTGGTGGCTGAGAATCACAGCTGCACCGTCTGGTCTGTCATGCAATCAGGCCTGTGTCCTGCACCACTTTGTCAAGGAGGAAAAAAATGACTGTGCCCGTCTTAACATTTAAAGGAACTGCTGGATTATACATGAGTAAGATGACACCACAGCACCATTTGATCTGATTAATTATTTGTAGTCAGCCCAATACAGAGCCAGTAAAGGTGCTCATTCCTTGGGTGGAGGCAGGCGCAGACAGGCCGAAAGCTGTTAGGGAAGAGAGGAAAGCTGCGCATTTTCCACTTGGAATCTAGTCAAACATGTCCTCCCACTCCAACGGTTTCTTCAAGCTGGTTTTAGCATCTAACCTTCACCCATCATTGCCTGGCTTTATCAAACAATATCAGTGACAGTGGTTGTGATCCAAAGCCTGTCTACATGAACACCAGCAGCTTTAGAGCTTAGGAGAAAACAAACATGAGGATTGTCCCCTGTGAGCTGGTGGAGTCCTGAGTGCTCTCAGTGCATGGTTCATGTAATGTCAAAACCTCCCCACAATAGGCCCCAATAACATCTGATCAAACAGTAGCTGGCACGTAGTTCTGTTGCACTTATCGGCACCATTAAGCCAAACCAGTGAGAAACAGTGAGGACCCAACACACTCACCCACAGCGTTCGCAATTAGGCCTGATTAGACTTATTTCAGAGGCACAAAGGTTATCATTGTGTCAATACAAAATAAGGATGGAAACAGACAGACACAGAGGCATGGAAGACAATTCCCCCTTGTCAGAGCAGAAGTAATCCAAGATTACACACTTTTTAAGTTGAAAGTAATCAATGTAAGTTCTTGCAAAGTAACACAAAAAATAAAACACAAGATAATCCAATTACAGCTAAACTTAATTCATCCAAAAATCAAATTCCAACTGTTCAACCCAACAAGCCAAAAAAGGGGAAAAAAAGGCTAAATTAAATCAGGAACCGCCTTATGAAATAAAAACATTCTGTGGCTTATTAACATAACATCAAGCATGAACATGGATACATACTGTTGCTTAAGTAAACATATGTGTCTTTGTGTGGCTAAAGCTCTCCAAGGATGGGATATAAAGGCTTACTGTTTGTCACGTGTTTGCAGCTGCACCTCAATACAGTTATGACGTCCTCTCCCAGTGCTTTTCCACCTGCCTGAGGACATACTGGGCACAGTAGTTTAACAAAGTTCATGTCCCAACACACAACAAAGCAAGACACAGCCTCTTATGTCACCTTAACAATGGGGCAAGAAGCTCATATCATAACTGAAAATCACGATGTTTTGTCATCTCTCATGACGACCAGATATAAGAATCTATGGTTTCTCATTTTGCAAGAAATGTGATCATGTTAACAGCCACCTCAGCTGCCCTGGCTAACCAAAGCTACCTCTCAGTAGAAGAGAATGAAAAAAGTAATGTTTTTTTTGTTTTTATGATACTCCGTAATACCGATGGATATGCAAAATGTCTGCGTTTTAAAATAAGACCTAGCGTAAGCACCAACTTTTCATCCAAACTTAGTTTATTGACAGTTTGAAGTTTGCTAAATACTGATTTAGAATTTTAAAGCGGTGTCAAGTATGTCACTCTTGCCCTGAATTGGCTCACAAGTGTGTCCCACTGTGTGATCAACAGCACCCACAAGACAGCAGAGGGTCAGCCAGTGAGAGATTCTACTGGGGTCCAGTTCCAAGTCAGAGCAGAGGTGGAAAACACACAGGCCTGTGGTTTACACTGTGCAGGCTCGGGGTGTCTATTGCTGGCTTGATAACGGCACAATGGAGTTGAGTTGAGTCAGTGTTAAATGTGTGCATGCTGTCATGAGAGTCTCACTGAGGACGTAAATGAGTATCCAGTAGCCAAGTAAAATGTTACAATATGACAGTGTTTGTTTAACTCTAACTATTATTCTGGTAAAATATTATGTATATAGCCTGTTGTCATGGATACACCAACCAGAGTCCACCTTATGCATAACTGATTACGGCTGGATCAGAAACTTTTATGATATATATACATGCGGACTGAAGTTGTATTTCAAATCGAGGAAGTCAAACTTGATTTTAAGCATCCAACCTTTCAAACAAAAGGAACACACACAACGAGACACACATGTTAGAATGTCTTCATGTTAAACTCGAACACATGTATGAACTCGATATTGATATTGATAGATGCAAGGGGGGTCTTTCCTCAAGCGTTACACAATGTACCCTTTGTCATGTCTACAGCTAAGAATAGATGAACTGTCACCCAAAAACAAAGCAAAGAGTTAGAGTTTTAAAAAAAAGTTAAGAGTTAGAGTTAAAAATAAGAATAAGAATGCCTGTATTATAAACAGGAAATACCTGGCAAACAATCATGTCACTAACAATGACTGCGCCAGGATGTTGTACATGCAGCAGTGCACTGGTAGAATAACTCATGCATTCCACATGGTCCACCTTGCACATGCTAGCTTGTTGGCTGCCAAACCAGTTTCTGTTGCGTAATAATGCCGAATGAGGTATGTTCAAGATGCCTTTCTGACTGCTGCAAACATTTGGAACCCAGTAGAGAGGCCAGACACCTCGAAAGTGCGTCTGCCTCGAATTTGTTGCCTCTTCTACTCTCAGCTTTCAAACAGCAGACAAACAGCCTGCCCAGCTGGCCCGGCACATACACCACAGGAAACATGATACAACACAGGCATATTTGAGATCAATGCAAAACGTGAGCATAACTGGATGTCTGTTTGTGAACAAGAATAACGTGGACAAGTGTAAGACTTCAGCTTGTCTTACAGCAGGTGAAGAATCATGTTGGCACAACCCCAAAATCACATGATTCATAAATAATCACACACACAAAAAAAACATGTATTAAGCACTTATTCTAACCGCAAACTCTTACTCACATGCAAGCAAACACGCAGACACACACATCAGTGCCACTGGGGTGAGCTCTTGAGCACACTGCCTTACACATACAGTGTGACCTAAACTGCATTTCAGCAAAGACCAACTGCACATTGATTTTCAAACACTGACTCCCACGTTCCTGATTTTGGAGTGTTTGGACACATTTCGGTTTATTACTCAAGAGTGGCATGCTGATCAGCATGTAAATGTGCTGACACGATATTGTGTCTATTCAGTTGTTGTCACACTATATTCACCAGAGAGATGTCTGATCCCCTAAAGAGGAAAGCACAAAGATGGATTAACTTTGCCAAAAATCCAGGGTGCTCTGTTTGTCATTTCCCACCAAGCGGTGGCCTAAATACTTAATACCAAAGCAAACATGTTTGGATCATTGACTAATCTACTGTGTGTTGACATTAAATGACAGTTGTCACCTCAAGGTGATTTTCAGTTCAGGCTTTGCAGGACATTCCTTTGTCTTGTGTTTGTAGATTCAGTCCATCATAACATTTAAATAGGTGGGCCTCACTGTACATTTTGACATCATAGTAGATTTACAGTAAAGGACTTTTAAGGGATATTATGAAAACATTACAGTGAAAGATTGGTATTGTTTAAAGGGGACCTTTGAGGTCACTGAAAACTCACTTTAGGACTTCTTTAGTGCCTATAACAATACTCCAGAAATAATATATATTATTTGAGAGATTACCACTGATCCCCTAATTACCTTCTTACCTGCATTTTCTCAGTCTACTGAGAAACTTTACAATGCTATTAGGTGTACTTCTCTCTTGTTCCCGATATAATTGCTGTTGTGTGTAAGGTGTGTTTGACACTTGGACAGGCCTACCTGGCTGGGGTCGCAGGCCTTAAAGACGTGACAGGACATCTCGGACTCAGGGTTGTCAGGCTGGCCCCGCAGGAGATAGGCAAAATAGCTGAGGTCATTGCTGTTGTGAATGAAGCGAGAGATGAGCTGCGCTTTGTGCTCGAATATAAAGACTTTAGAGTTGTTGCTGCTGGACGGGACACATCGCACGAAGGGGGGGTTGAGGATCAGCTGAACTTCTCTCGGCTGCACCACCGGGCCGCAGTCGCCTTTCTCACTCCTCCTGCGGATCTCAGCCACCAGCCACGGCAGCATGGGCAGGGTGGTCCGCCTGTCCAGCGAGGACCAGCCGATGTAAGTCAGGGAGAACCTCCTGTCTGACTTCGGAGGACTCTTCTCCCTCTCATCCTGACTCTCCATGTCGACCCAGCAGACTTTCGGCCGAAGCTCGATGACAGCGATGTGAAACTGAATATTACTTTTGTTTTTTAAATGATGCCGATGTACCATCCCCTGCAACCAAGGCCAGGCGTAGTTGTGGTTAGTTTGCAACAGTTTCTATGTCCACATCCATAGTGAAAGTTCATCCAACGAAGCGATTAGCTACATGCACAACATGTGCTCGCCCTCTAGATCAGCTGCAACACTCCATGTTATCCAAATCTGGACAGTTTTCCTTTCCTTTCAAGGACTTCAAGTAAATTCACTTATATGGTCATGTATTTGTAGCTTGCTTCTCTGCTCTGTTCCTCCCGTGTTTGCATGGGCAGTGAGTCAAACGCTAAACAGTCCTGCACTGTACTATCCCAGCCGAGCTTGCTTGCTAAAACGTGGCTTTGGATGGCTCCTGTGTAAACACAAGTCGCCCTGTGAAATCTGATTTCTTTGACGCGCTATACGCCGCTCCTGAGCGCATCACTGGGCGGCGCATTAATAGAGCCCCAGCCCTAAAATCCTGTTAGGTGCCGCGTTTGCATTTTTCTTTCTCAGCGGTCTATAAAATACATATATTGATGCTTCTTTGTCGCCTTTAACTGCAGCCTCCCGACTGTGATCCTTTCTTCCACAACGCCTCGGAGGCGGAGCGGCTGTGCGCGTCTACGACCCGCCCAACCATCCCATGTGCTGGAGGAGTGGGCAGGGCAGAGACGCTGTGTGAAACGTGACAGGACGAGGCTCCACCTTTCCCGACAGTGCATACTAACTGGAAAGCCTCTTCCATGGTATTGTGGAAAATGTTTGCACCCCCATGGCACTAGTGTTCCGGGCCCATAACTCTGTTAGTTGTTATCCTTTCACCAGGTAAAACGAGCAGGGGTCGTGAAGACCAGACTTGGCCAAATACTATGTTGGCAGCAAAATGAACCATATGCAATACTTCACTAGTTCACAACTTTTACAAGCAGACTGTGCTGATTCATAGTCCTGGAAAGCTGTAATCACATCTGATATGCTTTATGCACTAGGAGTTACAGTCTACCAAATGCCATAATTCCAAGCACTGCGCCTATTCCAAAAATAGTAGCTGTGCCATATATAACCTCATCACTGAGGCAGTAGCTATTACAGCTCTGCAGCCTACCAAACCCCACACTACTGGTGAGGACCATGTGTGTCCATATTTTAACTGTAGATTACTTTTATATTGCAGGGCAGGTAGGCCCCAGACCCTCATTTGATGAAATCATATGGTTGTATTTATGTTTTTAACTGTTGACATTGTATTGAATTGACTGTCTACAATGCATTGCGGTGAAAATGGAAATTTATGATTAAAATCGTACACAATTGGCACACTGGATATTTGAAATATCCCTAATTTTGCTGCAGTCCCTCTGGACTCCGCACCAGAATGTCTATAGATCCGCAGACTTCACATCGGGAGCTACTGTTAGACAACAAAACTACCCGAAGGTAGGTCAGAATTATTTCTCTGTGGATTCTACATATAAAGACAACAATTTACAGGATTCAATCAATTTAGTGTATAATTGCGTTTAGTTTGATTCGCTCTGAGCTGTGAGGTTGGGATCAAATAGCCATGCAATGAAGGTTTTCATTTAATGATGATTTATTGCATCACTGTTGTATGACATCCAAGTAAGCACAGGCCAAAGTAGAAAAAAGGCAAAGGCCTCCTCAGAACCACACAGTATGCATTTCAGCATTACCAGGGTGAACACAAACAGCAAAAGTAAGTCTTCATAATTTATTAACAACTAACAAAAAAACAAGGAATGTAAAAAGTTCACATGGATCATTTTACTTCACAAGCTTTTCAAAATTAAAAACTGTCCTGCAAAGTCTATATGAGATTTTAGCCACTAACTGGAACTATATATAGTATACAGGATGTTGTATTGTGGGCTAGTTAATATCTCTTACCCTTGAAAAAAATAAAGCAACATAAGCAGCGCAATGTATTTTCATTTTGTACAGTCTAAAAGTACAAAATCAGAAGCGAACTGGAGTTAAGTGCAAACTATGATAAATCTAAACCATATCAATGTTAGACATTTTGTAACAAATGAGGCACAATGTAAATATTAGTCAGGGTTTTTCAGTATTAGCAGTGTAGATATACAATGCATATTACACACTTAAATATTGGCATTTTGAACTATTTAAACAGCTGGAGGTCCTAAAAGTAAGTAATTGAGGAGCTTATACAATCTGGAAAATCTGGAAAAATGGAAGTGCAAGCAGACAATTGAGACAGCCAGCAAACAAATACATGTCAAGCTGTTCTTCCATACATGTAAACTGGGGTGTAATGTGACAAGCACTTAGGTGTGCTTGCAACCATCATACGGTCTCCATAACAGCTGCCATCTCCTTGAACTGCTTGTGAAAGTTCTGCAGAGGACAAAAAAGAAATCTCAAAACCAAGCCAGTAATAAATTACACCAACAACACTACATTCACATCAACAAATACAGACCTGGAACTGGGGAATGGTCATCTCAAAAGACCGCTGACAAATCTGTCCAGAAGGCTCAACGATCTTCAGCAGTAGAGACACGTATGGGGAGTTGAGAGATCGGCAGGTGTCGGAGCTCACTGCCATGCCAAGCTTCCACTGCATGTCCACTAACTAGAGAGACATAGCAAAACAACAAACATGCTAAGTCTCATCAGCCATATGAATATGAGTGACACTGCTTTAAAGCATTACATTCGGACATACCTGGCTGATGCTGAGCATGGCCTGGACCTCCTGCTGAGCATGGACTAATGGACCGTGTTCACTCCACAACCTGTGGAACACCTGGAGGGAAGCTTTAGGCCACTTATTATTGCCTTCTTCCAGCCTCGCCACAAGGTCATCCCCACAGAGGTTGTTCTTCCCAGCTGACCTGGTGATACAAATATTATCACTCCTTACAACAATGTGCTTCTTTATGCATGATTTACCCTTTTGCCAGGCCCAGAAACCCAGGACAAAAGCTGTTAAAGCTCCATTACACAAGTGAAGCCAATGCTATGGACATGTTCTTATCAAGGGGATTTGGAATCAACATACAAATACATCAAACTGGACAAACACATCAACATGCAGGGCCTTGATCAATAACATACAGAATAAGCATGGGCTACATGGGAGAAGACACACCAGTTATCCACTTTTGACAAGACACATTCAGAGGCAAAAAAAATTTAAAAAATAGGACGAAAGATACCTGAATGTTAACAAGAGAAATCTGATAATGTTTTGTAGAGCTTCATGGTCAAGTCTGACTCCAGCTCTCTGAAATATCTGCGCAGAAAAGAAAAAAAACAGTAATGAAAGAGGAACTTGGGAAGATGGGTTACTATGAGTTAAAAAATATTCTAAGGAAATATTGACTCACATCAGAAATTTCAGCTGAATCTACTCCTCTAGTCTGACCTTGAAGATATGTCAGAATGTGCTGACACTGTGGAGATTATAAGATTAGTTATCAGAACTACAGAACTACTTCTATGTAACACCGCCACATCCTGTTTGACTTGTGCAGAGTAGAGCTGCTAATACAATGAACACAATGAACTACATATACTACTACGTTGTATTTAACATCCAATGGTTATTAATCCCACTGAGAGGTTTGCTCCACAACACCTTTATCCTGTTGCAAATCTTATAAGATGACGTGTGAAGAGGCATGTTTGAAATTATTGTCATTTAGGAAATATGTGCCTGTGGTAATCAGACAAATACTACAGGTCAACAGTAACAACATGTGTGACTTGTGCAGTGCTTCTCTTCTAAGCACTTCTATATCACTCACTTAAATATTAATTAAGGACTATGCTATATGCTTAGTTCCCTTTTTGTTTTTGGTCTGCATGGGGATATATACAACCAGAGATAAAATATACTCACTGCTTCAGCCAGCAGTTCTGGAGAAAGCCTACAGATGTTGTCCACAACTTTGTTGACACCTGAAGCACAGAAGTGAAGCAATCAATTTATCACAGGTTTTCCCACACTTTTCTGGACCACATTACTGGTTTCAAAATGCCCACTAGTCACACGAGTCTGACTATGGCGCCTCCTTGTTCTCTTTTCAAGAGCAGGCAAGCAACTTCAACCGCAATAGCATTTATGATAGAAATTATAATTTACACAATACAAATATGAGTAAACACGTGACCTGAAGAAATCTCAGTAGAAATCTTTTATTTTTTCTCAGAACTTTATTCAGTAAACAGACAAAATATAACACATAAGAGAAGACGCCAGGGGATAATAAGCAGGGCCAACACATAAAGCAAGACATAATAAAAAAATAATAATAAATCAATGCGTAAGAGAAAAGTTAGGCTATAAATTAAAACCACAGCATTCTCTTTCAGCCACTCTTCCACGAAATCTGGCGCAGTAATACTGATGCAATGCGGTCACAGGTGCGTGATTATATAGTATTTTACAACGGCTTCGGACGCGGCTCAGCCAATCATAATCAAGGACCGGAACTTTCCGTTGTAAGCGTTATTAAACATCGCCGGTTGCCTGTTACCCGAACTTATACTACAAACTGGGGCTGGGCTTAAATTGTGGTTCGGGTAGGGTTGGGGTCAGGTTGAGCATCTCAGAGGACAATTTGTTAGGGATATGGTTTGGTTCAGGTGTACCAAAGTTAAGGGGAACCACGTATCGACAGGGAGACGATCTTCGACGCACCTCCGGGTAGCTTCCGTGTCCAGGTAACGCGAATGAGTAAGTAACAGATTGTAAAAGACAGATAAAAAGCACGGCCTATTCGTGTCTCTAGTCAAAGTGCAATCTACTGAAAACACCGAAACCCACCGTGTGATTCCTCAGCTGCTGGCATCTTCTCTCAGTCAGGCTGCGGTGTGGCCAACTTAGCGGCTTTTTTAAAATGTATTATTAGTATTCTTGAGAAGAAACACCCGCCTAGTGACAAATATAAAGCGACTTTTTGGGCAGACAACCCCTCTCCTTAAGCGAGACTCGCTAATATTCTTCTTCTTCGTGTATATTTGCGGATCGCATCCATCGTAAAAGGTGCATACCGCCAACTAGTGCGTCGGAGTGTCTTCTTCTTTGAGGTTTTCAGGCAGTTTGCATCCTTGACTTTCTATTATTGCCTCCTTCTGAATATGGTCTTCCTCTGCGTCCATTTATTTTAAAGTCCCTCCACACTGTCTCAGATATACTCTTTCCCCATAATCTCCCCCCCCCCCCCAAAAAATACTTGGCATGTAGAGGAGTGAGTTTATTCCAGGGTCTGGATTCATGACACTGAAAAAAAATTGAAGTTAGATATAGATGCATATTGATTTGATTAAAGCTTGAAAAATGGCTATTGACAAAGCCAGTTAAAGTCACTTACGTTTAGCTTGACTTCCTTTTTTATTTTACTTAAATTGTTCTTAAATCTTGTACACATTATGTAAATAGTAATGCCATGGCGTCACAAATATGCAAAACAGCACATAATCCAGCAACATCTACAGACTCTTGGAGCAGGTTTTAGCTACTTTCCATTGAAAATCGTTGGCAGCACCGGTGGAGGGACCACTTACAGCACATCTGGACCGGACTCAGACTGGTTTCTGCACTCTGTCCTGCAGCATTTTGGCAGAGAGTTTCTGCCGAAATCACCAATTGCAACAAGCAAATTGCATTTACCGCTTTTACACAGGTTTTAACTGATTCTTTGACTTGCCATACAATAATTCTCCAGAAGAGGGAGCAAGTAAGCAAGCAACTGATCGTTTATGTAGAATGGAAAGATGTGTCCATAACAAAGACCAATGACCCCAGCAAGGAAATTCTCTTTTTGTTGGTGTTTTGTTCCAGGAATCCTCAATGAATGTTCAAACAATGGTGGTTTTTATTAAAAGTATACTATATTACAATTTTTATTTTAAGTGTGATCAAAGTACTTACGAGCGTTTGATGAAAGCATGAAATAAATATACTTTTAAGTAAGTACATAAATGTGTCAGTATATTTACAACATACTTCGAAAGATTTCGATGTATTTTAAATACACTAAAAAAAAGTTATCTCAGGGCACTTTTTTCATATAGAGCAGGTCTAGACTGACTCTTTATATTGAAGATACTGTAGATACAATATAAGTAATATAAAGTTTTTCAGATGAAGAATGTCCCGTCATAATCCAGGTGGTATGTTGATTTTGTTTCCCTCAAAAACATATTTTACTAATGCACAATTGCTGCACAGATTATTGTGAAACAATGATGAAGTACCAGAACTAGTCTCAGTAAATAGCCTGCAGTGAAAGCAGCTGATTACATGTGGACTCTTGTTATGGCTGACTAGGATCTGTTTAGTCAACATCTTTGAGCTCCTTTCGTTTGCTCACCTTCTCTAAAACATAACCACTTTATCTGCCTTCAGGTCTGAACGATCCAATTTTTGGCCCTTCTCAATGATGTCGGGATGGTTGCGAACCAGGAGCCAACCAATGTGGGCGAATACAAAACCCCGCTTGGCATTGTGGGGGTCTGCGTTCGTCTCTGAGTACTTGTGGTGGACACGGTGGTCCCTCGTCCACTCATATGTCATTCTGCACACACGGAGACAGGCAGAGGTGGAGAGGATTATGTGAGGCATCCAAAGATATACACGGAAGTTTCAGATCATCAGATGAAGGTCAGGGATCATATGGTTACAAAACAATAAATGCATACCACTCAGATTACATTAGTTTGCTAAAATCCTACACAATTATTTGAAAATCGTATCATTGCCACTTTAATTCAGATAGTAAATGCTGTAACAAGTAAATGTGATGAATATAAATCAAAAAATACATAAGATAAAGTAGCAACTGCCATGGAATAAATGGGAATATTTCTATTTCTTTCTGTTTTACCTGAAAGGCTATAGATTGACAGAGAGCGAGGAAGACTCGCAGGGGAAAAGAAGCCTTAAAGGATCGGTGGCTCCATAATCTGTGTGCTCCAGCAGTCACACCAAGACTACCGAAGATGTAGCACACTACAGCTGGAAGAAAGAGAGGCATAAAGCACAGGTATCTTAGGGAAAACTGACACCACTACATCCGTGAGTCACTGGGACACCATGTTCTTGTCAATTAAACCCAGTCCTCTCTGTTGGGTGAATAGTCATCTATGTGGGGAGATGGGACAGTGGGAGCACGCAGGTCTGCCCTCATAGTGTTGTTCTAAAACTGCTGAATGTGTTTCTGCTTGAAGCGTAGACGAGGGAACCTAGGATTTGAGAATCAATGGGTTTCAGACTGGCAAAGAGCATTTGTTTGCAATGATCATCTATTCTCTGGCTGTAGCCTGCAGGAAGTGACTGGCATGGTAAACCAACAAAATGTTGCAAAGCCAAGCCTGCTACAGTATTTACTTAATACTTACACCATGCAAGAGTTAAAACCGACACAGAAGGAATGAGCGTCAGTCCATAAAGCGCACCAATATGTAAGAGGGACATCAGTATGATATTTCTCCACATCACCACCATTGGCGCTTTGGGACCATCTTCTCTTTATAGGTGTGGTCAAAAGCGTCCTGCACCTCCGATGTTTCAGCCATGGCGTCTCCACTTTGTTGCTTGCCAGCATGATGAGTCATGGTTTCCATTTCAATCATTTTGCTGAAGGTTTTCTGTGAGAGCACCGAGCAGCAGAAAAAGGAGAGATGATGCTCAGTTAAGTGCACACAGCAAGATGCAGAAACAGAGAGGAAGGTGCTGTACATGCAGCAGTTTGCAGCTAAAGGATAAGTTCATATTTTTTATAAAGTCTGTCTTGAAACAATAGTGCCCATATGAAGACAAAATCCACAGTCCTCACTCTGTGCAAAAATACATTCCGAAGTTTAACTGAAGCTAACATGACAATTCAAAAGTGTAAGAGCCAAACTTGACTATAAATAATAGAGTTGATTTTGTTGTTATGTGTTATTATTATGAAGATTTATGACTGCGTAACATAACATATAACAGTATCAAAGAACTGATAAAGACAGGTTGAATATTTCCAAATGTTCCACTTTTGAGATGAGCTTAGTGGGATTTACCTTGTGGATGGAAATTGAAAACTTAACACAGACTGCTGACAGCGTGTTTTTAGCTTCAGATAAACTCTGGACTACATTTTTGCGTGGAAGAAAGTCTTACATTAGCTAGGGATATTTTAAGGGCCAGTGTGAACAGGAGGAATGATTACAGCAACCAAGAACTGTTTCAATGAACATATGTAAGTGTTGCTTTAACTCTCCAATAGCTCTGAGATTGAAAAGTGGCTGATGGTATGGCGCTCTTGTTCTAGTATGGCTTGTCACTCGTTTCACTAACAGATACCACTTGTGCCAGTCTTGTTTTAGTGTTGTATGCCCAAGGGTGTAATTTCCACTGGGTGTGGGGGGGACATGTTTACTTCACCCCCTCACTTCTGAAACCAAACCTATGGCTATTCTAAGTGGTTTTTCTTTGACAAGTTGTACATCACTGCTGTTCGACTGGTATATGGCACACCTTTTCCACTGACACATACAGCTCCCCACCAGCTCATGTTGATTCTTTACTGACATATGCTGCTGCTGACTATTGGTATGTCGTTGCTGTGTGCCACGTGGAACAATATGTCACAGTTCCTCTAGATTGGGTATATTTCTGTACTTAGGCTATTTTAGTATGGGTCATTACATTATGGACATTATATACAGGGCAAATTAGCCACAGCTTGTCCAACTGATTAGTTTGTCTGTGAATGTCAGGCATCATTTTATCTCAGATGAGCAGTGATGTTATAGTGACATGACTGACAAACTGATTAAAAAATATATATAAAGTAAAGTTTCTGAGATGGTTTAAAGATGAACGTTATCAATATTAATATTACAGTACTGCTCTGGCTCTGTAGCATCATTTTACTAACTGCAGAAAACTTTTGAATCTCAGGTAAGAAGGTGAAGGGGTTTTACAGCAGACTGTTGTTTCAAACAGAGGAACAGATTACCTACAGGTTATTATCAATTTATTTTATTGGAACATTTACTGTAAAAATCTGTCATAGGCTATGTAAATGTTTAATGATTAATTTTAGTCTCAAATTAATATTATCATTTATATTAATAAAATAAAGCGTAACCTACAATACCCTACCACTTATAATCGGCATAAATTGCACTAAAACAAGAGTGGCACACCATCATCCACTTTTCGATCTCGGCTAAAAAATATGCATTAAATTTCATGGCTGCTTGCCCAGGTTGAGCCTACTCATGGCGTGCTCTCCAACTGCTTTTCCTTACAGAGGAAGGCACCAAAGCTGCAGGGGGTCCTGGCGCTGTGAGATGCAGGTAAAGATGAAAAATAAAGACGGTGACTTAAGTCCTCTCTTTGCTTATAGTCAACGTCGTTTTACAGTAATTGGTCGATGGGGAAATTGATGCCTCAGGCTCTGAATATCTCATGGCTGTTTGTTTAACTGACCCTTCATGACATTTGTTAAGTTTTTTTTCACCAACAGTGTTCGGTCATTAATGTTTCGACGGTTTGTCTTAAGGCGTTGGCCTCCAGTTATTTCCTCTTTTTTTTTCAGAGTCACTGCTCAGCTGCAAGCCAGACTAGGTTGATTATTGTTACAGAAATACAGTTTTTGGTAGCGCTATTCCAATATTAAGTCTAGAGGCAATTCAAAGGGCCTTATGGATCGCCATAAGAGTCATTGATAATGGAAAATGGATATAGACTTTTCAGTGAAGTAAAAGACATCTTGTGTCCAGCAGTTAAACTTTTGAAATGAAAAATATTCGCATTTTCATAGACTCTGGATTTTTCAATGCGGGAGAAGGAGCAGATGTAATTTTAAGAATTTTTATTGAGGTAATTGAACGTTTTTGTAGAAAAACCATATCAGACATAAATTATTATCCAAGTAGAGTTGTTTTTTTATGTCGTAAAACATGTCTGGAATGGATCTTTAAGCTTTCTGTTAAAGATGTTATAATATGCATGTATTTTGAATGTAGAGATCCTAGGATTTATTGTATTGTAAATGTAATCATTTTAATGGGAATTTGTTTTTATTTACAAAAATTACAATTTTTTTCTATTTTCCTTCTTGATTTTGCCTATTTTATAAACCTTCTAAAATTCCATAAAAACAAAAAATATATATGTGTAATTAAATATTATAACACTTTTGAAAATACTCACAACTCAGTCTGCCTTTTGTTCTGTATGTATTTATTTATTTATTGTACTTTATTTGATTGTTTTTCTTCTTTATTGTCCGTGTTATTTCTATCTTGAATTTTCTTCAATAAAGACTGATTGTACAATGTTTAACATTTTGATTTTGATGAAATGGAAATCTGTTTTAATTGACTGAGCTAATGAAGAACAACAGCGCCCCCGCCCGGTGGAAATATATTAGGGCTGCACACTTTTAATGGAGCCGGTTCCCTGGTTTGGGGTAAAAAAAAAATTCCTATTATTGTTATTGTAAAATGATTTCCAGAAACGATTAGAAACACGTCTACTACTGATACAACTAACGAAATCTGTGCTGGATCAGATCATAAGGGAGTGAACAACCACTGGGTCTCTCTGAGACACGCCCATGACCCTGGAATGGTCCACTGTTGGGCTGATGGTGTGGGTAGTACATTCAAAAATACTTTATTTTGCAGACAAAGAACTATGATACAACTATTTGGGGTTTCTAAAATACTATAATAAAGTATTCAATGTGTGTGAATTGTCAGTTTATGTTGTAAAATGCTGGGTGTGGTGTATCTGTGGTTTATAAAGAAGCACGTACCCCTGCGTTTTACCTAAATGTCAAGGTCCACTTTCCAGACACGGAAGCGATTTCCAGCTGTCAAACAGCTCTTGGTAAATCAGTTTCAGCTCTCGGTTGAAAGGAAAATAACAATTGACGTGACTTCAGAATGGACTGTCCACGCTGGTTGCCTCTGGAGTCGAATCCAGAAGTATGTATCACTGATAATCTGAAAACGATAACGTTTCATCGAAGCCTTTCATTCACAAGCATGCGAGGTCTGGCTAAGGTGTAGCTAGCAGGGAACAAAAGCTGAAGCCGGTGCGGCTGCTTTGCTAAACCCCAAAAGCAGTTTGATTAATATTTTTATTTGTGTCTTTTCGTTTCAGGTCATGACAAAGGTGAGTATTTTCTTCTGACTGAGTTCAACACCAGATGGGTCTGAATAACCAGCGGCAAAAGCACGAGGCCTACACCTGCAGCGGTGCTGCATCCAGTGTAACGTTGTTATTAAAGATTAAAAGTTAGGAAATAATGTACTACTGTCTGACAAACGCAGGCCACGAAGAATTTGACATAAGCATTAACAGCATTCATTGTAGCATGCTGTGATTGCATATCTAAGAAGATATATTGTGAATTATTACACGGTTACGTTTCATGCAGCTGTCATGACAGTTTCTGTAAGATCTACCTGACAATGTAGCTTCTGACCTGCAGTTAATATTTACAGCTTGAAGAAGTCTATACTTCTGAGCAAAGTCACTGCTGACCCGAGATTAATAACCAGAGTACTTCTGTCCACTTTAAACAATGTCAAGAGGTTGGATGGTTTCAGACTCTCTGTCTATAAATGCAAGGGCAGGTCATCTGTTGAATGTCATCCCAGAGGACACACACTGGACAATTTGGTAAAGCTCTATTGTACAAGTCCACAGGGACTGTGTAATTTGGTAGCAATCAGGAGGAAACGTATAGAGGCAGTGTTTAATTGGTATATTTCCAATTAATTCATTTCAGTTCATTGCAAGAGTAACCGTTCAGTCAATATACAGCAGGTCAGCTGAACGTGAAAAATGTGAAATGTATCCACAGGTGAGCATACAATTAAACACATGGATGATGAAGTTTCCAATAATAAATCAGTAATTAATAAATATTTGCTTGGGTTTTATTGGAACACTTCTTTCAAGAAAATTCGCGTTTTCCCTATAATTAGTACCGTAATACATAATTTACCAGAAATGAGTAAGAAATGATGGACCTGTAGAGTAAAGCGTTAACCCATAACTAGTGAACTGTTTTGTTGTTGTTTCCAAGATTTTCTAACAGAAGTTTAGTATGCTGGCATGCAGTGGAAGAATATTTATTGGAGAGTAATGACATTGCATTTACATTTCAGTTGTAATATATTTTTTAACGTCTATGTTCTATGTTGTTTACTTTGAGTTAAACTTCTCTGCCAGACATTGTTAGGTTCGCTTTATGTCTTTGTGTGCATACAAATTTACTCTCAGCTTTTTGTGTAGTTCGTCAACTGTTTGGGTATGAGGCCAACCTGGCAATTTGGAGATGTATATGGATTGGATCCAGAGCTTCTCAGCATGGTACCAAGACCAGTGTGTGCAGTGCTGCTTCTGTTCCCAGTGACAGAGAAGGTACTTATTATTTTTGCAACATCTTTGGTGTAAAATGTATTAACCGCATGTCCATGAACCATAATGGAGGCCTCTACATTACGCGTTTTCTAACTTAAGAATTCTATACATGTTGTTGTGCAGACTCATGTCCATGCCATTTAAGAAACAATGTTCAAACATTTCTCCTCTGTCCTACGTCTGCCCAGTATGAGACATTCAAGCAAGAAGAGGAAGAGAAACTCAAGGATCAGCGACAGGAGGTCTCTCCTGACGTCTACTTCATTAAGCAAACTATTGGGAACGCCTGTGGAACAATAGGATTAATTCATGCAGTGGCAAACAACAGGGCACACCTGGAATTTGGTGAATAGTTATTTCGTTCACACCATATGCAATGGTAGAGATGTGAAAGATTCCAATGTTTATAACTTTTCAACAACAATTCAAGATGGTTGTATGATTGAAGAGGTGATCGTGTGAGGGCTAAAATGACTGTGAACTGACAATATAACGCTACATTAATTAAATTTGGGTTTTATTACATTTTGAGAAAAAAGAATAGTGGCGTTGATATGACGGCAAAACAGTTAAAGGCATTAATTGTTCATTATTTTTCACAATACAATATCAGTGTATTGACGTTTCACCCAGCTTTGAATCCAAACACATTTTTGCCTGCAGACAGTTTTCTATAGATTTTACTATATGTTGTCCTTTCTCCTTAGAGCCTGATTCTCCTCTGAAGAAGTTTCTTGAACAAACCTCTAAAATGACCCCAGAGGAAAGGGCCACCTTCCTGGAAAAAGATGAAGTAAGAATAACACTGAAAAGGAAATCTTTGCTCAAAGATGGGGTGACGAAGTGGTCAGAGATGGTCACATGAGGGAAGGTCTCCACTACTGTTTTTTTTTTTTTTTTTTTAAATAAGCCATATTACTTGGTAACTCTTCAGCATTTACAATTTTATATAACAGCTCTGTAGCTGTCATTTGTAAGATAATAGTAAATAATACAAAATCTAAAATGTGTAGGAGATTGTTACAAATTCCATGAAGTACAATTCCACAAAAACTACCAGGGACCACAGTTTACACTACAAATCACTGGCTTTTTTTTTCCTACTTTCTGTTTCAGAGTATACGTGTTACACATGAATCCAGTGCACAGGAGGGACAGACTGAGGTTTGTACTGAATGTCAGATGATCTGTGTTGCCTGAGGACGCTTCTGACACAGATAACAAAACTGGTCTTGTGTTGAACTTTGTTTATTGCACAATCTAAACTTATGTGTTTAATTCGATACTTTCTTGTTTGGTTATTTCTTGTCTGTCATAGGCCCCAAGTTTAGATGAGAAAGTGAATCTGCATTTTATAGCTTTTGTGAATGTCGGAGGACAGTTATATGAACTGGGTGAGTTAACCACTGCTGAAGGATGCTCATATGTAGAAAATATTTGTCACATTGTTGATGGTAATTACTTTAATTCCACATTTAGTGGTGACAGATCTGAAGCACGCCGTCTGTTTTTTTATACCTAGATGGCCGGAAGCCTTTCCCTATTGTCCACGGAAAAACCTCAGAAGACACTTTCCTCGAGGTAAGATGTCACAGAATTAAACAGACAAATTGTCATAAAAATATCTTCTCAAGCTGAGCTGCAATTCAGCCTTTTTCCTGATGTGTTCGATTGCACTGCAGGATGCTGTAGAGGTCTGTAAGATCTTCATGGCTCGCGACCCTCAGGAGGTTCGTTTCACCATCATTGCCCTCTCTAAAGATTCATACTGAGGAAAACTCCCTCGTGACCCCAGAAAACAAAGAAAACATTACTGCCAAACATTCTCAAGTGCTCACTTGATTGGAAAATTTTAGCTTACTTTAGCAAGTGATTTGGGGGAAATAATGAAATGTCAGGGATATTTAAAGTAATGTTCCATTTCGTCATTCGCTTGTTACGAGTTTGATGAAATTCTAAGAGAATTAGAATGCTGCTGTGCAACTAACGTCTCAATAATTACACTGCACTAAAGTTTGATTACATGGCATGTTTGGCTTTCAGTTGAGAAAGAAATTTAACAAATTTCCCACGTCACTGAGGGAACTCAACCTCTTTTTTTTTTTTTTTACTCTGGGTTCAATGATGCATACCGTAAGTAGTGATCTGTTTTTGATCATACTGTATGTCTAACCACGTAGTCAAAACCAGCTGAAGAAACATGTTTTGCAAGGCTTTAATTTCAGTCATGGCTTTGGGGGAAAAAAATACATAGGCCTAATGCTGTTGTATGCAGTAATGATGTTATGAGAAGCTTATCAAAAAAAAAACATGTCTCCTGTAAGTGAGGCTAGCTGAAAAATGCAGACTGTACATCCGTGTGAAAGGTGCCTACATTTTTTTTAATGAGGATAAAAAATTCTGTTAAATAAAAGGCAAATTTATTAAACACTTCGCTTGTGGATCTCCTCTGTAACACACACATCTTAGTAAGTAAAAATGTTGATCTGTACCTTTTGTGTAAATTAAACTTTGACAGGTTTATTGCCAGATGCAGGAGAAGTGTGAAACAGGCCTCTCCTCTGGAAATACAAAAAAGCTCTTGATTTGAATGCAACCAGGAACCTGCTCTAAATGTTGCAAAAATCATCCTGATTGTACTGAATCTCATTCTCATTAGTATGCCAATTTATTCCATACAATTGAAAAAATATTCAAAATACCTCTTTAAGGAATATGTTTTGTTTTTTTCTCAAAACCTGAAGGATAGATTCACAATTTAAGTCTGTCAAGTGGATATCTTCCAAAGTTACAGTCATTCCCCAGACAGTGTTTCTTTGCTAAGCTAAACTTTGGAATGTATATTTACGCAAAATGAGCACGGTGTGGATTTTGTCCCTAATCACTTACATTGACATAGATTTGGGAACGGATCTCTTCAGGGCCAGTATGAACAGCAGGAATGATTACAGCAACCAAAACCTGTTGCAATGTTCATATGCATGGACACTTGACTATCATTTTAAGACTTAACCTATTCTTTAAAAACACTAGAGACCTCATGATTTGCTAAGTCACTTGCCAAACGTGTGCCTTACATCTGAACGTTAAACTGCATCTAAAGTTTGTCTTGACTTGTCTGTCTTGTTTGTGTAATGTAAGCCATGCCTTAGATGAACCAAAAAAACATTCTCAGGAGAACACATCATTACAGACACTTGACTAGGCTGCTTAACTGCTGCAGTTTACATTGTGATTAAAACTGTGGTCCATAAACTTCACTGCTTCTAGCTGGAAGAGCATCCTACTTAATCTGTGATTCCTGTAAGTCTGCACTTGGAGCAGATATGAAAGCAACTTTAAATTGAAAAGTCTACTTTTGGTTTCTGTCACTTCTATGATAACAAGAATCTAAAGACCTTTGTAATTATTCTGTACATAGATACTTGTTTGCCTTTTACATGTGTTGTGCTTCTCAGAATCTTCACAGCCGAAAACAGACATTTTGTTCTCATGGTGAAATGGCTCTAATTAAGCCTGTAGAGAATTAAGAGCTCAAAACAGGAGCGGCGATGTTCTCTCAAACTTTTTCTCTCAGATCCCCCTACTTCTTGGGATAATGAAACCCAAGAGAGAGAGGAGATGCTAGAGGGGTAACTGACTCGTCCTCCTCCTGTTTCTCCATCACCACCACCACCTCTGTGGAAAACCTCTTTCAAGGTGATCCATCTACGGTATATTAAAATGCTCATTAGTCCAAATTACACTGACTGCAAAAGTAAAATGTGTTACACTTTAGGTTACACTAGTTTTTATGCAACAAGCCTAGCAAAATCTGTGTTTAACCATATGGTTTTTAACAGCAGAGTGACCCAAAGGGCTTTTTTTTAGCCTGGTAGGACCATGGACCACGAGTTTCTTTCTCATTCTCAGGCTATTTATATCTCATTGAATTTGACACAAAAGGTTGACTTATGCGAACAGCTCATGATTTCTTAGTTATGTTAAGTCAAAACCAACCACGTGTGTGCTGCACTAAAGATAGACTTCTAGAGAGGCCACTCCTTAGACAGTGGTGGAGGAAGTACTCCAATCCTTTAATTAAGTAAAGGTAGAAATACTATAATAGAAAATATACTCCAAAGCAAAAGTAAAAACAAAAGCCCTACATTCAAAATTTTACTTGATTATTATCAGCAAAATATAATTAAAGTATCAAAAGTTGAAGTACTCGTGCAGAATACCCCCTTTCATTCTGCTGTATTAGTCTATATACAGTATATTATGAGTGGATTATTATCATTGATCCATTAACATGTAAGCAGCATGTTGAGCTAATTTTAACAACTCTATACACTGTTGGCTATTTTAATCTATATCAATGTATTATATTTTATAAGATGATTTTGTTTGTAGAATTTGAATCTGCAAAATAACTAAATAAATGTAGCAGAGTAAAATGCATTTCCCATGAATTGTAGTGGAGTAGAAGTAAAAAAGTAGCAGAATATGGAAACACTCAAGTAGAAGTACTTCAATTTACTTTCCACTACTGCTCTTACAATTAAATTACCAGTTGATGGAGTTAGATTTTGCACCAAGTCAGTTGTTTTTCAGGCCCTGCAATGCACCCTAAAGGCCGCTGCGTGGCGTTGCAGGAAAGAGATTTGTTTTAAAATCTTGAAGGAGCCGAACTCCTTCAAGTAGAAAAGTTTACCCAGAGACTCAAACTTTTTTTTTACATTAATCTGTTTGGTGCTCAGCAGTGCGCGGACTTCAGATTGATACGATTTTGTCCAGAGGAAATGTAATGTGAGAATATTTAGTTGCTGGTTGTGATTCGGTGTAGAATTACACTATTGCGTGCACCTACTTTACGGGCAGCAGTGAAAACCTGGGATCAAAATAATCCTTCAAAGAGGAAAATAACAGCGTACTCAAGCTTGTGTTCACCTGGAAGCCGCTCAGGGACCCGTGGGTGGTTCTCGGACCCCACTTTGGAAAACCCGTCCTGCCACAGCCTCCAGCTCATGCAGCTTGAACTTGATGAAAAGAGAATTTCTCGTCAGTGCCTCCACCAGACGAGGTGAGCTTTGAAGAGTCGTTTGATCGCTTCATAGGTGGGGTAGACCGAGCGGTGCGTGAAAATACCCTAAAGAAACAAACCACAGGTGTGTCGGATGAAAGAAAGAACAGGTAAGCAACAGCAAGGTGATGCAAAGGAAAGGCATTACTGTTACACCTTGTATTCATTCACTGATGAGCTGGTGGAAATGAACAATAGGAGGCATATTTCATGAATGAGGAGTGTGATTACGAGTTCACCTGTGCTCTTCTGCTAGACTGCTTGACCAGTTTTAAGTGCGTTCATTGTGTCTGCTTGTTTGAACTGACCGGACTTTTAAATGCGGGCGACTAGGAACCGATTTGTCCCGTCGGTGCAGCTCGGATAATAAGTTTGTGTGATGGAGTGGCGTGAGCAGTCCGCCGTCAGCTGCGACGAAGCCTACGTGGAGGCGCAGAGATGGATTGAGGTGAGTAGCCTAAGAACATTAAAAAAAAATAATAATCTCAACACTTTTCTTTAGTCAGTGACAGGACTTTAGCATTGGAAAATCATAGACAAGGTGACAAACAGGTGAATTGAAATTGGCAACTGCTTGTGATCACCATATGGCAGTTCAGGAAAGTGTGTTTGTTTGACTTTGCTCTCATAGTGTTTGGCTGCTCTGAGTTTACATAAGAAAGACTGACATGAGCGTATTAAGGTGTAAAGCTGAGGTTCTACATTCCTGATTTTGAAGATTTTTTAAGTGTATGGCTCAAGGCTGATCTCAGGTCTCAGGTAACTGGTGAGATAGAATCTGTCTGTTATTTCAGCCACTAGAAATCATGTGGCCCTTCAGAGTTACAGGTACATGGATTTGACCCCATTCATCATTATTGTTTGCTGGCTGTTTCCTTTGTCAGATCTTGCCTAGACCTGCTCATGAAGGATTTTTTTGATGTCTCCAAGGGCTTTGAGGCTACAGCTACAAGCCTCTAGTGAGAAAATCAGCAGAGCAATTGAGAAAAACTTCTGTGAATGATCCAAGCTATTATACCGCACACCTACTGTGAGCACAGATCAACCCAGACTGATAAATTGACTGGGTTTGGGGTTTATGTCACTTGCTATAAAATGTAAAATACTCTGAATTTGCTATTTCAGGTGTCAGTAATGAATCAAACTACTAAAAGCAGTCCCATATTATGGCATATAATGTTTGTGACAATTTCTGGAAAATGTGTAATATATAGAAGAAAGGTTTCAACAAGTGATTCTTTTTCTGAGACAGTGTTATTTTTATGATCATAATGTGCCCCCCTTTCAAAATGCAACCCCAAAAAACTATATCCACCAGCACTTTCTAAAACAGTCCCTTTTTATTTCCAAAAAAATGTCAAGTTATCCAAAGTTTCCATCCAGCCTCCAGCCAGACTCATTCTTTTTTTCTCTTTACAAGCGGGTAAAGTTGTTTCCTCATCTTGCAAATTCTCTTCCCAGCAGGGGTGGCGTGGAGCTGCTGCAGGGCTGTAGCTAAACAAATATTGTTCTAATTTCATGAGGGGTGAATCTGAATGCTTGTGATGTGACATCAGTGTCTCTCACACTTGCACACTGGCCCATTGTAGTGGCTTAGCTCGTGGACTCTGGCGGGGGCATGATCTCAGGCAGGGGCAGGAAGATTAGGGAGGGAGAGCAGGAAGCTGAACAAGTTGAATAGGTAAAGGTATAGGCCATGGGACTGCTATGTTAACAGGATAGGTATGAGAGGTTTGGCGTAGGGGAATGCAATAGCAATCAGAGGCCAAATTCTGGCACGGGGCAAACTGTTTCCTTTCAAAGAGAAAGTTTTGTGGCTATTGGATTCTGCCACTGAATGATTAACAAGCTGCTTGGCTTCACAGCACTTTAAACAGAGACATGTGTGCATGGGGAGGTCGGTGGTATTGTTAAAAACTAGACTAAATGGTCTGGAGCCCGTCACATGGACACATTCCTGCATTAGCTGCCATGGCTGTGAACATATCCCCCTCAGAGCTGGCCAGCTATCAGCACAGGGCGCTGCGTCCTACAACCCCAGGGCCTAGCAGAATAATGGAAGTCCTTGTTTATTCGATAGAAAGGTCATAAGCGTGACTGTCATGACAATCAAGAACAAGTGGCAGTGTTTATGCAAACGTGCAGGTCAGAAGATCATGCATTTGGCCGGCTGTAAACACAAACACAGTCAGTTAGGAACAATAAGTTAGTTTGCAGTTATTATTATTAGATTTATTTATTAGATTTTGTCTGTTTCAATGCTTTTCATGGCTTCACTGATGGTGTTTTCGCAAATGTTGGTTGTTATGTTAATAAATTACAAACATAGGTAACAGTGTCAGACACATCATGCCTGTTTTTCTGTCACCCCTTTTGCTGAGGTTGTGATAGACAAGAATTTAATCTCTCAGAGCCTCCTCTCAGGAAGGTGTTACCCAGAATACTTAGAATGCCTCTTTGAACAGGTTTTAGGTAGAGCTTCACTACAGCCATTGGTCTGCTTTAATAACAACACAGGCTGTAATCTATATTAGATTGAAGCTCTAGTTTTGATTTTACTCCCCTGTGTTTGTGTGTGGCTGGTTGAAAAGGACCGTATTGTGTTCCCCACATACTCCGGAGCAAAGCAGCCAATCAAAGGTAACACAATCCTGTGGATTTCTTGAAGTTTTGTTACTTATCCTGTTGTTCCTGTCATGTAACACTGAACCAACTCCAAGCCTCCTTATGGGTTTAGGGCTGCAATTAACACTTATTTTCATTATCAATTAATCTGCTGATTATTTTCTCAAAATTGATTAATTGTTTTTGTCCATAAAATGTCCCAGATCCAAAGAGAAATCTTCAGGTTGTTTATTTTGTTCCATCAACAGTCCAAAACTCAAATATATTCAATTTACCCTGAGATAAAATAGAAGAAAGCAACAAATCTACATGTTTGAGAAGCTGGAACCAGACAAAGTTTGGCATTATTGCTTGAAACGATTAATCGATTGTCAAAATAGTTTCCGATTGATTTTCTGTTGCTCAAGTAATTGATAAATTGACTAATTGTTTCAACTCTTCTGAATGTTCTGAATGTTAATTACTCATATATGGCATGTTTTTAAAGGGTTCACCCCTCAGTTCACCCAGATAACAAACTACAAGATATTCGCTCTAGTGTTATTACAGTAAGCCATGCAGAAAGTTTGCCTTTATTATTTGCACAGGGTTTTGGAGATATCCATCTCTAAGGGGGGGGGCTGCATCCGCGCAAACCTTGAATACAGATTTGCCACAGTGGCCTGCATGAATAAACAATAGCTGTGGTCATGGACCCAGAGACTCCTCGATTCCCCCGATTATTTGTGTTCTACCAAGACACCATTCTTGGTTGACTGCAATAATAATAATTCATTTCACACATGTATCAGAACACCCGTAATGAATTCTGAGGACCACATTTCTATCTGTTAATGTGGAGGAAAGTCATCATGAGACTCCGTTCTTCAACACGTTCTGCAGCACATTCTTGAGGGGAGCGAGGGGTGGGTTTGCAGGAAGGCAAGCTGTTTTTGAAATCTCTGCTCCTGCCCTAGATCTCCCAGTTACATCAGAGTAGCAGTATGTTGTTGCAGATTAGAGTTGTTATCCCGCGTGGCAGGTTCAACAGGAGAGAGAGAGAGAGAGAGAGAGAGAGAGAGAGAGAGAGAGAGAGAGAGAGAGAGAGAGAGAGAGAGAGAGAGAGAGAGAGAGAGAGAGAGAGAGAGAGAGAGAGAGAGAGAGAGAGAGGGCACAGCAGGCCAGATCTGAGGAGAGTTAATACCTCTAATGATGACGATAGAGAGGAGAAAACTATTATGTTACAGCCAGCTTAGTGCTAGGTTCAGTGCCTGGGTGGGTCCTACCTTCCACACATGGACTAGGAGATAATATCTTAATTATCCCATTCATTCTGTTGGGCTGATGTAACTTTGATAAGAAAATGTGTGTGTGTGGGGGGTGAAACATCAAAGTAACAAACACCTTAAGTAAGTCCCACTGAAAGAGGGAATCCAAATTATTGTGCTGTTTCTATCTGTATTGTTGCTTTGCATACTTGAATCCCAACTGCTGGCCCCGCATACATAGAACAGTAGGGGTCAGGATTTCATATGCCAACTGCAGCGCCTGACTGATTATACGCTGTACTGTAAAGTGTCTTTGCTCTGTGTGTGAATGTGTGTGTGTGGTTGCAGCTTTGCGTGTCAGTCTGTGTTTTGACTGTCTGGTTATGATTGTATTTTTGTCAATGAAGGAGGAGTAGGCCAAGATCTCCGCATGTTTTGTAAACAAAACAAGTATTTCCCAACAATAGCTTGATCACTGCTGTGCCAAAACTTGAATTGCATTCATCTATTACAACACGGTCTAATTCTCTTGGAATGATGGGTATTTGAGGCTTTGGCCATCTCAGGTTACCCAGGGTGTGGTCAGAGGTGTAACATGACTTTGTTTGAAAATAATAATAGTGTCCTCCAGCCAGATAATTGCTCCAGTTTCTTCTGCTGTCCTCAAAATGATGGCCTGTAATTAGCCATGCTTTTGTCCCTTTCCCTTGAAAAGGAAAAGGGACAAAAGCCTTGAAGCCTGGCACATCTGACCAATTTGGTAGGTGAGACCTGTTTGACTTGTTTTGCCTTGTGTGTGAGTGTATGTGTACGTGTGTGTGCGCGCACTGTGGTTAATGCCAGCTGTCTTACCTTACTGTATACTTGCAGTTAATATGTGTGCTCATCTGCCCTGTTGGTAACGTAAATTAATTACTTTCCATGCAGACTAAAAATCACACACATTACAGAATGTGAGGTTACTGGTGCTTTCATATTTCAACATACACTCAGCTGCCAGTTTATTAGGTACACTTTGCTAAAACTAATCAAGTCTAATCCAACAGCCCTGTAATAAATCCTCCCTTCATGAAGGTTATAATGTTAAAACTGTTTTAGAAAGGTGTTGATTTAACTTTATGGTCATTTTGGATGAAGTAGTTTGTGGTGCTGTTGCACTGTACTGCATTATATAGAGAGGTGTTTCTGTTATTTCGTCTACCCTCATTGATGTAAGCTTGGTAAACAAAGTAATATAAACACCTCTCAGTATACAATTCAACCGCTCTACAAACTGCAGCCTCCAAGATGACCATACAGTCATAAATGCCACATTTTTCTGAATATGATCAACTCTTAAAATAAAATAATACACATCCTCCCACAGCGACTGTTATTGAACTAATTCTGCAACAAAATATGATTACAATGTGGCTCCCAGAGCAGTCATAACCTCAGCCAATGAGGTTAGGTTTTCAGCCCAGTTTGTTTGTTTGACTGTTAATTTAGCAGGATATCTCAAAAACTGGTTTCCAGTAAAATATGTTGGAAAGTCAGGCCATGGGCCAAGGAACAAGGGATTAGTGTTTGGTATGGATCCAGATCCAGGGTGTTTTTAAAAAAGTTTGCTGGACATTGCAAGGCATTTTTGAGCATTGTTTTGCATTTACTCATGAAGTGCTGCACTAACTAGAATGCAAAAAATGTATGCATCCATGTGTGATTGTCTATAATTATGTATTTTGATGCACATTCAGATTCAGATTAAAAAAAACTATGGACATTTTCAGAATGGATTGCGCAGAATTGGTAGAAGTATACACTCTAATTGTTTTCTAATGTAGCTGTGTTGGATTTAGTAGCTCAGGTGCTGATTGGTCAAGTCGTCAATGGTGGGAACATTCCAACAGAACAGAACAGGATGCTCTGTTAAGGAGAGGCCATCGGCATGAATTTGATATCCCATATTAAAGTTGCAGTTTCACATGAAAACATAAAAACCAATACTATTATTGCCTTTTAGAGGAAATACAGATTGCATGTATGAGTGTAGGCTACAATTTGTAGATGTAAAAATGTAGAGACAAGTGTTATTTTTAAAATCAAAGATGTTTGTTTCTGTGTGTGCCATATATGTGCATGTGTTTAAGTGTGTAAGGCTGCACGTCATGCATGCAGTGTGTGCATGTTTGCCTGGATAATGGCTCTTGGTGTTCCTGCAGTGGTGGTTTGAGATCATGAGAAAGGCATGAGGCTATAACACAGTGCTGTGTTCCCCCAGCGCTCCAGATGCTCCCATAGCCTTGCGGCTTGGGCAGCCTGGCTCCAGCACAGTTTTAGCACAGCTCTCCCGTTTACCAGCGGCTTTTATCATTAAAGTGAGAAAAAGGGAGCCACTCGAGAGCTCCCGAGGTATACCTGAAGAACTGTGCTCAACTCTGTGCCAGAGACACTGTAGGAACTAAGGAGGAAATACCTCTGACTTCCTCTGCTACTGTTCTCAACATCCTACCTTTCTTCTCCAACCTCCCCACCCCACCACACACACACAAACCCCCGCCTCCTCTCCTCACCCAACCCCTCTCGCTATTTTGCTCACTGTTTGTGTATTCCTTTTTTTCCAGGCAGTAACCAAGAAAAAATTTGGGAGCAACGACTTCCGATCAGCGCTGGAGAATGGCGTTCTGCTGTGTGAGTAAGTACTCTGCTTTTCCCAGGCACCTCTCTTAAGCCACTCATTCATATGGAAGCCCTCTGCTCTCCTCCAGGTCTGCACTCCGACGTAAGTGTTACTGATGTTTCCCAGGCAGACCCCCTGCCGGGTCACTGTTTGTTTGTCAGCCACATAAAGTGAGCCAGTGTTTCCAGACAGCACAACAGAGCTTGTATTATGTAGTTATTTGATGTTACCAGTGTCAGATCTGCCCTCTGTGGTCTTGTTTGAGAATATGAAGTGTGATCTATTTCAAGAGGAGTTGCATTGCCTGTTTTACAGATGTTACAGATTAGAGTGCCATCGTTTCTTTAATGAGAGCTGTGAGAAGCCGTGTAGTGAAGGGAAAGCCTCTAGCTGAAACCACATCGGAGAGCCAGGGCACCCTGCTTTCTCATTAGCTCGGAGTTCATCAAGAGTTTTGATGAGCCAGGGAAATAAATTTATCTGCGCGGAATTGGCTTTTGCATTGGTTCTCCAACTGCTCTTCTAAGAGTTGTGGCTTTTCTCAGATCAGTGATCTGTGTGTGTCTGTGTGTGTGTGTGTGTGTGTGTGTGTGTGTGAGAGAGAGAGGGTTAAAGTCATGTCCCTTTATACATGTGTATGTGGGCAGCCCTGGTAGATGGACACAGTGATGTGATTTGCACGAATCAGCAGGACGCCGTAATTACCAGCAGCCCATGCAGAATCTTCCAAACCTCCCTTGGCATCGGTTCAAAGAAGAAGCCCCTCATTCTGCTGATTTTAGCCTGACTTCACTGTTTGCTCACTCTCAGAGAACAGCAGATACACTTTCATTCAGAGAGCTGTCCGTGTTTTCTCAGCGTGAGGAAGAGGAAGACAGATTAAATCGCTTTCACCTACAAACTCAGCCTCTATTCCCATTGTGTTGTGGTTATCACAACTGCTTGGAAAGGGATGTTTAGTGTGGGTTGCACACATGATTGCATCCTACTTGGTGTTATCTGACGAAGTCATTACAGCTTTCTATTGTTTCACCGCTAAATGACTAACTTAACCCAAATTCCTTTTGCATTCTTTCTGTGCATCTATTGTCAACCTGTGCAAAGTCTTACACCCATCCACCCGCAGTCTGTCTGCTGAAGATACACACTGCAAAAACATCCACCTTAACAAGTCATTTAGTCTCATGTTGAGTTTTTCTTAAAACAAGAAATAGGTGAGATATTTGCCCTTTTTATTTGCAGATTAAGATGTTACATACAAAACACATGACCAATTTATAAAACATGTTGCACAGATGAAACTAACCAGCAGCGTATGAAGTAGTTGAAATTAGCTTACGTCATTGAATGCAGCTGACTTGTCAGTGCATCTGTAACAACAATCCAATATGTGATAATATAAGACTGAAAGGAGCCATTCTGCATATGAGTACTATCACTTTAGGTTTTGGACTGTTGGTTAGACAAAACATGACATCTGATGGCATTGCCTTGAGCTCTACAGGCATGTTTCACTGTGTGAATCAGCAGATTAATCAATAATGAAAATATTATATCATATATTTTGCTTCTATTTTCTGTAATTTGCTTCTATTTTCTGTAATTTTTCTTTTGAATGCAATACTTGTATTTTTACTCTGTTATTACTACTTTTGCTTAAGTAGAAGATCTGAATAGCAATGTTTTTAGATTTTTTTATTATTATTTTGGGGATTTAGGATTTTTTCCTCTTGTACTATAGAATCCCTTTCAAAACAATTTGAATAACACAAAAAAATGCATCATTATATTTCAAAAACCATTACTGTTTTTCTGAGCTGATATGTGGTGATTCCAGGTTTGTTTGGGGTTGTTTCAGTAGAAGAGGGTATGTTTTAGGAGCAGAGGACCCAGTGTGTTTACATCAGGGTGCAGCACAGGCCATTTACTAAACTGAAGCCAGGTGGCCACCATTAAACAAAGTCGTAAACACACAACACCGACACTTTGCAACACTTTCTGTTCCTTCCTTGCTAGTTAGACCAGTCTAGCCGATGACCAAATGCTTTCACTTACCCTCCTGATGTTCTCTCACTCTTTCTTTTGCTTACAGTCTGATCAACAAGATCAAGCCTGGTATTATCAAGAGGGTTAACAGGCTGCCCACACCTATTGCTGGACTGGTAAGTCTTCTCTCTTTATATCAGCTTAAATGTGAGACATAGGACAAAATGTTGCATTAACATTTGGTTTACACATAGCCTCAACGCCTCATCCTTGTTTTCTTCATACACGGTTTTGTCTCTTGTCATTACTGTTTTTTTCATGTTGGGGTAATGTCTGTTGCAGAGAGTATGTGTTAAGATGTGAGAGGAAGCGTTGCGAGGTGCAGCAGCAGCAGTTGAACTGATTGGTGACAGGTCTGAGGCACGGCTGCCAATGAGAGAGAGGTGTTTGCCTCATTGACTTGTCGCTCCTCATATCCATCCACACTAATAAGTTCAGCGAACGTGGAGCTGCTTGAAAGGCCACTGGCCGCATTTGAGTGCACCCTAAATATGATGTCTGCCATGCTTGAGGCTGCGTTCAGTCAAAATCATTCGAGACAAAACATCTTTGTACTAGTATGATAATTAGGTTTTTGATTGAGTGACGGGAGGTCAGAAGAGGGCAGAGTTTTGTTTTACGTAACAACCTGTAATTGAATCAGTGTTTCTCAATCATTTCACCTTTTAGACCTCGCAATGTCTAAAAAGGTGAGCAGCTTGTGGCCAAGGCGTTTTGGGGCACAGTGGCTCAGTTGAAGTAAATGTTTTGGGAGTGTCTGCATACATAAGTGCTCGGGAAGTAGAGGGCTGAAAACCCTACCTTAAACCCTCACAAAGCTCTCTCTTGTGGGAGTAATTGAGTCCAGCTGTCTAGAGGAATTATAGAGAACCCCAACCCTAACCCAGGCAGTCTGAGCGTATGCCACTCAGTAACACTCAACGTGTTTGGCAAGACAATGTCAAGTTTGTGGTAGAAGAAACAGACTGGCACTAAGGCTAGATGTAAACAGTAAACATAGTATTTGCAGTACCAAACACCGTGCCATCATATGTGTGTGTTATGACATAAATCAAATCCCCTGCCAGTTTGTTTTGGACTGTTGGTAATATAACTGGCAGGGCACCTGCTGAGGTAATAAGGTAAAGTATCCCCTCCATCAGTAGCACTGGTGTGGTATTTCCGAGACTTGGACACAAACCTGATCATAAATTCTCCAGCAAATGTGAAGGCTCCTGGTTGGCCCTGCGGCTATCAGTTACTGCCAACCACATGGAGAAAAGTGGAGAGCTCTCCCAAACAAACATTACTCACTCTCACTCTGCTGTGAGAATAACTATTCTCCCAAAGTAGTCTATTAGAGTCGTTAAGATTGCTCGGCCCTCTATCTCTCATCCCTATAAATAGTAACGCATCTGTTCTTTAAGTGTTAAAATTAAGTGTTTGAAATTGGAACTTGAAACTGTGTTCTCTGAAATTGTTAAGTAATTTAAGCATTAAATGTATATGTTTAGCAACTTTTTTTGTTTTCTTTTAAAGGATTATTGCATGGGGGTTGTCTTCATGTATGCTATCCATCTCCACTGAATTTTGAATGTTGTCAGAGAAGAGAAACTGCAAAAATGTTGCTTTTCTAGTATGCTTAACTTCCAAAATGGTATGTGGAAGAAAAAGACAGTGAACAAAGAACAAGAGTAATGTTGCTGGTGCTTTTTTCTTTGTTTGTAATGTAGATACAGTATAAATTTGATCACTGCTGAATGGAAGGCTCTTTGCAAACGCGCCTCATTAACACTCAAATATGAACATTTTCTTCCATTATGATCATAACTGTCGTTTTAGTTTTGTTATCTGAAAGATTTCAGCACTCAAATCAGTACCAGGCTTTAGCTCTAGAGGAATGAAAAAGTCCAGGGAGGGAAAAGGGGGAAAAAACAGAAATCTCTGGTTTTGTGGAATATTTAGTAACATTGGCTCCAGACCCGGGGCCTATTCTTTGGCTTCATTTGTGTCCAAGGGAATGTTTCCCATGTCAGCACACTTTTCTACTTGTTGCTGAGCACTCAGTGAGCTGTGGGTTTGGGTCATGGCACCCTGGTTCAGGCCTGGTTCTGCTTTTACCAGTGCTGGGCAGGAAGCCGACAGTTGTGCGGTGGGGCAGCCAGCTACTTGAGCGGGGGCCCGGATTTAAGGCCCACTGGTCTGAATCCAGAGGGACGGAGTTAAAGATGACTCCATCGGCCTCTGCCCACCTTAAATACACTGTAATTGACATGGTGCTGGATGTTCCTGCATACACCAACCCCTTGGTGAGTTGAGGTAGCAGTGGGAGGAGATAAACAGACAGTTTCAATGGCCCTGAGGGTGTCTTTACTCATCTAAATGTGTGTGTAATCACAGGCATTTGACCATGTTTTGTTACTGTGTTTGTGTTTGTGTTGTATGGGTGCATGTTATGACTGGATCAGACTGTGGGGACAGGAAGGTCTTTTATTGGGCCAGTTTCAGGAGAGGCAACATTTCAAGTATTCCTTCTCCTCTCTGTTTATTGTCACAGGACTTGAAAATGTGTAGCCTGATATTTTAACCATAGCTTTGCTTGGTGTTTGAAGCACTGCCAGGGGTCAGTTGAGGGTAATAGTAGAGTATGCCCATCTTAGACAAAGAATGCAGTGGAAGAAATAGAGTGACCACAATGTGACCAGTAGGAACGAAGATCCTTTTATACCAAATCAGACACCTTATGAGTCAAGTCTTTCCGTGTCTTGGTGTGAAGTGCTTAAATCAGGGTCCTCAAGTCTGCATGAGAGGATTAGAGGCTGCTGGATGGGTACAGCATATTTAGCAGGATTATGTGCAGGCACAAGTCAGCATAACATTCCTTCGACATCATTACCTCTGCATGTTCTGGGACTGATTGTTAGGGGGGCTTTCAGTGTGTTCATAATGCTTTTTGAGGTTAAATGACATAGGCCTTGGTTACATCGGCTTAAGGTCAGTTTTTGCTTCACAAGGCCAATATATTGTTATCAAGTTTTATAAACTAAAAAAAAAAGATTTTTTTGAATCAGCCTTAAAATCCAGTATCAGCTATAATCATATCTTATATGCAGAGTATCTGTACTTGAAAGATGCCGTTAGTTTTGTCTTGTCAGCAACATGCTAAAGTGAGGCGAGGTAGGCAAGATACTTTGTTATTTCTGACTGTACATGCTGTACTCATTGAATAACAAGGTCATACATTTAGTGTCACTGAAAAAATGTACATGAGAACTATGTCACATGGACAAATGATGAGAGAAAAGAAGGTCTTACTTACTGTATGAGATAGTGTAGAAGTGTAATTAACTCAGTTACTCAATAGTACTTCTGTACCAATCTGGAAAATTACATTATCATGTCTATTACCAAGGCAAAGCACAAGAAGAGCAAATGTTCTTCTGTGTTATAATGAACAAAGAGTGGCCCCAGTGCCTGCATACAAAGTAGCAAGGGGGTTTGATCCTTGGCCTGTAGGGGCCCCCAGTGACCTGTAGGGCCCGGCAAAGTGCCGTTAAGGGACAAGCAAGGCTGCTACTAAGCGATTCCTGCACAGAGAGGTCAGCTCTCTCCTACCATTTGCTAATAAGCATGTTTGCCATTTAAAAACAGATCTAGCTACCCCTTAATTATTCCAGCCCATGTTGAAGCCATGTGTCATTACGTGAAACCCTCTTAAGCAGTGCTGTCCCAATTGGGAAGTGCAGACTTACAAACAAGACACTTGGGATTACAACTGGAAAAGTCATAACCCCAGAAAGGAATGGTGTTTTTGTGGCTGAAGATTTGTTTGAAATGCCTGCGATGTGTGTATATTTATAGAGAAAAATGTCATATCACTATCTCGCATTACACACGTATAAACTTTATGCAATATAAAATGATTGACATAGTGTAGGAGGAGAAACACTCCCATGTCCTCTTGAGTTGCCTCAGGAAAAATATTTGTCGGTTTCTGTCACTCAACCTCATGTTTCATAGCAACCAAATGTCTCCAAAATACTCCACCGCCCCACAGATTTCACAGGTATTCACGAGTAAAGGGCTTGGCAAGCTGGGGAGGGGACAGTTTCAGGGTGTGAGAAGGAGACTGCGGCAGGCATTGTGCTCCTGTGTGTCATTTTTGCACTCGCATGGCCGGTTGGGTGGGACTTGTGCACAGCTCTGATGTCATCCTTCCTGGTTTTGGCTTTGTCCCCACCCTAACCCAGCCCACAGGTAGCTTTGCTGCTGTCACTCAGCTCCTGTCACGCAGCCTCTCCCTCCTGCATGTGTGTTTGTGTGTGTTCTGCACTGGGTCGTTTCTTATTTGCTACACACATGCTCCTCCCCGTCCGTCTCTGATCTCTGGTGATATGAACTTTGGAAGCAATGAGTTGTAGGCTGTGTCCCTGCCAGAGAATTCTTGAGTGATTATTCTTTGCCTCTGAAGGTGGACAAACCCTCATCCCTGCTTTGTTCTTTGTCCAGGACAACCTAAACGTCTTCCTCAAGGCCTGCGGGAAGCTTGGACTGAAGGAAGCACAGCTATTTCACCCCGGAGATCTTCAGGACTTATCCACAAGAGTTACAGTCAAGTAAGTTCTGATAATGTGAGCTTTGTAAAATGCTGGTACTACTATGATATTTTGATACCCATCCTTGCCATTCACATAGTTGAGTTCCTGTAAGCTGTAAGCTGAGCCCTCATGTTTTTGACTCTTCTTTGGTTGAACCAATTCTCAGCTTCTATTTATGCTTCCATTAATATGCACATAAAGGATGAACGTTTAAATGTAACTTTGACACTATATAGTATTTCAGAGCATATGATCTCCACATGTGAGGCATGATTCAGGCTGCAGTTAAAAAAAGGTCAGCGCTATTTTCAGTGTACGTGTATTCTTGTGTTGGCAGGCACCTATTTAAGCACAGCTCTGTGTGTTTCTTTAAAATGTGATGGAGGGAACAAATGATAAAACCACACAGGCAAGAAGAACAAAGAACATGCTGGTACTCTGATCTGATTAAAAAATATCTGATCAAATTTATTTTGGTGCAGGTTTAGAAAACCATGACCTCAGTCACAAAAAAATCATCATGAAAGGACTTGTTTACTGTCAGACACAGGTTATACATCTTAAGGAAATGTTTTTCTGATAATGTGAACATAAAGAAGTTCAGCTTAGTTGGTGCATGACATAGCGAGCAGGAGAAAATTTTCAAGACACCCCCACAGTGTTTGTTACTTTTCAGTTTTAGTCAGTTGTGTTCTGGGGAGGTATGTATGCGCTATGTTGAACAACCTGTTCAGTTTTTATAAAGGTGTGCCTTCAGGAGGGAGCGAGGTAAGACAGGGCTCAGAGCACACTCCATCTACTGTGGCTATACAGCACTGCTGTGCAAGCACAAAGAAGAGTGCTTTAACAACAATACCTGCAGGTTGTTAAGTCACTTAATAGCAAATACATCACTTTAGGTGGCAAAATAATGCCAGGTGATGTCATGAAGTTATGAGCTTTTTCAAAATGCTCCTGTTCTTTCTCCAACTCTGTGTCACTCTGTCATTTAGTTGTGCAATGAAGCTCAGTTTGGATGTTCCTTTGAGATGTTGCCACAACCTCTAGGAATATTTTTCCCACGATCCACCCAAGGCTCTGTCAGTCATGTTTCAGTAACACTGACAATGGTGTCGAAACCGCAGTCGTCGCAAAGACACACAGAGAGGCAGATGTACTGTACATACACTGGAATATGAACTCTAAATAAACAAATCTGCCAGCCTTTTATCAAGACACACCCTCTCCCCACAGCAGAAGATAGTATGCTGCCCTAAGATACAGCTTTTATGGTCCTTATCCCCCGTGTGTTATCAGACATTTCCCCTCTTGCATAACCTTTTCCCATGATATTGGTGGTAAATGTTTGTTTCAAAATGACACCCAACATGTATGCAGTGAAAGCTGACATGAAACTAAAACTGACATGTTAATTTCTGAACTTTATTACAAAAAGAATATGGCATATTTAATCTTTCAAATGTGCGACACCAAATTCTAGTCCCACTGTTCTGTTGGTGCTTAGTTTACCGTAGCTCAGCTCTTTGCCGCCATGTCTGCCTGCGTGCGGGGGTTTTGGTCCGAGGGGGCTCACTATCCTATTTTTAGGACCTGGGGGTCACTTTGACAAGCAGGATTGATTGGAATGGCATTGGTACTCGGAAGAAGAGCTTTTAATAGTGTGTTGTCTCCTCCCAGTGCATTCTCCCCCTGCACATGGTCTTGAGAGTACACCTGCATGTGAGTGTGGTTTGCAGTTGAGGTTGCGGTCTCTTCGTGTCAAATGAGAATCTGTTCATTCAGAGGAAAGTGCATTTTTTTGTGTCTTCGATTGCTGCTGCAGCACACTGTTGCTCACCTCAAATGTGCTCAACAGTTACAAGTTCTCATTGTTTTAGATGAACCTGCAGCTGCTCCGACTGTTCCAGCCGAAGTGTTTTGATGAGTTGTACGGAGGGTATTTCTTCTTCAAATTGATTTAAGTTGTTCTTAAATGCGGCATATATCAATTGGGTTAAGTGATCTTTTTGCTAAGAATTTATACTAGATGAAGAATGTGGAGGTATTTGTGTTTGTGGGCACAATTATGTGGTTTCCCCCGACTTCAGTATTTTAAGCTCATACGCAGAGAGATGGCACACAGAGAGTAACATGAGGAGATAATCCCAAGTAAGGCTGCAGATAAGCAACCAATGGCTGTATTTCACTGTTATCAGAGCCTAGGCAAATTAACCACAGAGAGCAGAGCGCAGTGAGAGAGAGAGAAAGTTGTTTCTATCAGCTGTCTTTGCCTCTGGTGTATGTCCAACCTCCACTCCCTTAAACCCAGTCTGACAGGTGCTTTGCTCAGCTTCCCTGTTCTCTGTTTCAGCAGAAATAAGGTTGTTATCCTATTGGTGCTGTACTCTTTGTTTCTTTTCACCTTTTTTGTAGCGAAACCCTTCACTTATACATAAAGCAATCGGCTGCCTTTCATTTTTTGTCTTCTTTTAATTGTCTTAAACTTTTATACACGGTAATGTTTCAGTTTATTTAATCTGACTTGTGTCATTTTTGTTGCATTTTAACATTTTATAGAGAAGGTTATAAAATAACTTTAACTTTTTGTTTTGTTTCTGCACTAGAGCAGAAACGATGAGTTGATTAATCGATTAGTCCATCAACAGAAATTTAATCGTTATGTATTTTGGAATTTGATCGTCATTTATCTAGCAAAAATGGCAATCATTTTCTGATCCCAGCTTCTGTAATGAGAGGACTTGGTGCTTTCCTATATTTTATTTCTATTTTTACTGTTGCTTGGGCTAAACAAGACATTTGAAGATGTCACGTTGACATTTCAAAGACCAAACAATTAATGGATTAATTGAAAAATCAGCAGATTGATTAATAATAAAAAAATAATAATTAATTGCAGTCCTAATCTGCACTAACTTGTATGAAAGGTGCTACTCAACAAAAACGATTGATTGATATTTAAAAAAAAAAAAAAAAACAGATTCAACACTAGAGCACTGAAAAGTCTTTCAATGACTTAGGATTGATTAGTCTTATTGACCTATACCTCCATGAGAAATGCTGAATTTCACACATTGATAGTTTGTGCTTGAAAATAAAGTTATTACCAAGGCTGGTATCTTGTGGCATGAAGCTGGAGTCAGATATTGGCTGATGCAACGTGTGCTGAGAACACAGTTTAATTCATACTAGTCTGTGTTGACACGGCCGCCATAAATGATTATACGTTGTCTATTTTGACCTTTGAGCTTTGCAGTTGTTGTAGCTTTGCCCTTACCACCATCTGGAGTGCATATTGCTCTATTGCCCTGTGTTGTGAAACCTGCTCTCTGATAAAGACATTTATCAGTTACAAACCCATTCAATATCAAAATGGTCAAATGGCACGACAAACTGTTGTAATAGAGATAGAGACTAATAAGAGGAGACAGTGTGCTGCTGGGTGATGTGTTCTAGAAGATTTTCTCACATCATCCACGTGTCGTTTAACTCCAAGTGCGACCACTCTCTGAACACCCAGAGGTGTAATACTGACCAGACCGAATCTGATTCATTATTGGAGGCTATGATTCACAGGCTACTTTAGACCAACTCTGTCAGTTTCTACCAGCTGCCCAGAAAATGAGGGCATTAACATGCTGCAGATGAATCATGGCGTCTGAAAGTGCTCTATTTAACTTCAGCCACTTCCTTTAGGGCCTTAGCTGCCATTTGGAAGTTCAGCAGCATGAAGTCTAGGTTGGACTACGACCACAACTCTCGAGTTGACATAAAGGAAAAGGTTAGAACATGCCAGGTCTTCCCTAATGACACTAAATGCCAGCTGATTGCTTTACACTTGACCTCCTATGAATGTTTTAACAAGTGCCATTTGTCACAGAGCTACTTAAACAGGATATCTGGTTTAGAGGGTGGAAATGACAGTGTGTGGAACCAAGGATGCACAGTCATTATACTGTAACATTACACACTGTGCTGTACTGTAGTTAGTGAGGGACTATTGTGCTTAATCAGCTTATTTCAGTGTGTAAGCTACATGAACTCAGATTTATCCTCCTCACACCTACTGTGTATCATAGTGACTTTAAGAGGAATTACAGCATATCTGATCTTATATACTGTAGATGTTGTAAAACCTAGAGAATAAGCTATGAGCACTGTTGAAAAGTAACTAAGTACAGGTCTGAGGTATTTATTCTTAACTTTTGTTTTTATGCCACTTTACAGAGGCAAGTATTGTACTTTTTACTACACTACGTTGATTTGACAGCTATAGTTACCAGTTGTGAATAACATTTTACATACAAAACATATCATCATTTGATAAAATGTGATTCGCTGTTATAGATTAAGCAACCCAACAGTATATAAAGGAGGGGTAATTAGCTCCACCCAGATCAGGTACAACATTAAAACGCTGCGTACATGTGAAGGTTTAAAGTACTTTTGCTTCTGAATGAGTACATTTTTAATGCAGGACTTTTACTTGCATTGGAGTACTTTTACACTGTAGTATTACTACTTTTACTGAAGAATCTCTGGCTATACAGGAGTCCAGCTTTTGCTCTGTGACCTCCAGTAACTGACGGAACAAATCCCCCACTGAGAAGGGTCCAAAGTCTCACTCTGTGCCGCCGTTTGATTAAGCAAATTATTGACAAGGGTTGACTGCCCTCCAAACCGAAAAAACAAGGAAACTGCACAAGATCAGCAGGTACATCAAAAATCCATTGTCCTTTTGAGGAATGTCAATGACTCTTTCTTAACAATAGATAAAGAGGAGTGGCTGTGTGGTATGATTACATGATTTGGATTATGCAATGGCATCCGTGGCTGTAGATCAAACCAAATATTTGAACTACCTACACAACTAAAGGAATGTGTTGTTTCCAAGACAAATTTGGACTAATTACACAGCTTGTAATCAGTACTCATTCAACACCAACACATATTACATCTCATGCCATGCGTCTGCTATTGTTTATATAGGTTAAAACTCACTGGGATGAGTCTAAATGTTCCGAAATGAAGTGCATAATGCAACAGAGACAAACCTTGTGCCTTGTGTGTTAGTATTTGGGGTGTGGTTCACTGAGCTGGCACTGCACGCTCTGGTTTCATGGTTTAATCTATGGCACTGCCGTCACTTCTTGTTGCAGTGTTGTGTTAACTGTGGGCAGATTGTGAAATCAAACGAGTGATGATGGTGAAAGGCCAATAAAGTTTCTACACCATGGACACGGCCCTGGCTGTAAAAGGCCAACACAAGGGTTATATTTGTGCTCTGTAGTTGACTTGGAGAGAGAAATGCCAGCCTCACCCTGTTTCCCCGCTCACAGAGGCTGCAGTGTCTCCGATAAGTACGACACAATGATGCCCGACACTGTCTCACCCACAGCTGATTCCTCTATTCAAACTCTCGTTTGTGTCTGCGTTTTTCAGGACTGGTCTGGGTGTGTCTTTAAATACGAAATATTTTTTTTAAATGAAAGAACATAGCTGAAGGATGTTACATGTGGTGTTGTTGAATGCTGCAGAGAAAGTGATCTTCAGTGCAGAGGTATGCTTCTGATCACACGTGCACACCCATTAATTTAAGGCTTTGATACTGGGTTTGTTTGTCTTTTGGATGTTATTGTCTCAAAGAAGCAGGGCTGCCTTGATTTAGTTAGTGGCTGTACATGGACTGAGACACATCCTGTGGTCTTTCACCTGTAGATTTTTTTTTTTATCTTGTTAGCAATCTAAACATAATTTTGCCTCGGCTGCAGCACAGGGAAGTGACTGACTGAATTGCAATGATAATTTCCTTTGGCTCATGTTAAGAAGTTATTTGTCTAACATTTGAATAGCGGCTTATATTTCTTAGGTTATATGTGTTTCTTTTCGTCTCTGGTTTGAATTGGCAGAACACACTCTTCGACTCCTTCAAGTCAAATTAAATTAATTTGATGTTTTGGCACAATAGTGTCACGCAGTTCTCTCGCAGTTTGACAAGATGGAACTCAATCAGGTTAATAAAAAAATATCAGTTAAAAACCTGTTTTGTTATCATATAAATTATCTCTAAACATTTATGTATCTATAATTTATGCAGCTAATGTTGATTGATTGTGTAGCTCTTGTCTGATATTGTCCACCTGTTTTGCATTGTGTACTTGCACAAGTACAGTATCTTCGCATTTCCACTGGAAGTTAAAAGAAGAAGGATGTCCGTAGCTGGTGGAGGATTGGCTGTCTGTCACCCTTTGAACTCGGCAAGAGAGTGGTGATGTGAAAGTCTGTGTAAGCATGCAGAGCGTCCTGTTAATTTGTCAAGTTGGAGGATTTCCTGTCCGAGCTGTGTATACTTACTGTGTAGCACATATATATGGTCTGAAAGGGGTCACCTGTTTTTTTAGGACCATGAACTGTCCTGTTTTATTTCCTAAACTAGAACTTGTTTACTTGTAACATAAGAAACAAACTTAAGGAAGACACCTAACAAAAAATGATCACATCACAAGTCAAAAAGACTTATTCTGATGCTGATTCTGATCTTTTTGACATCATATGTATTGAAATTCTTGTTAAAATTAAGTGGAACGTGGTGTTCAGAATATCCAGGCTGCCTTCATTGCTTGCATGTTTGCAAGGAACACAAATGTCTTCCTTCTCCTTTCAGCACAATAAAGCCAAAGTGATTATTTTAACTCATACTGTAATACTACTTCAAAGAGGCTATTCCTAGTCTGTACTCTCTGTGCAGAACTCAGACTCCGGTGACGTTCTGTCGATGATCGTGCTCAATCATATGAGCACTCAGCTGATGCTAAAAGACTACAGCAAAGTCCTGAGGCTCCAGAGGACTGAAAATAGAAATTGTATTTTTTCTCTTCTTTTCAGCTATTACCACTAGCCATAAATGAGCATTACGAGAAACGGTGTGGTTGTAGTTTTGGTATACAGCTCATTTTTTCTGGACCTGGCTACCACTGCTATAATCTTAGACTTTGCGACTGTGATCCAAGCCACACACGCCTCTTTTAGTGGGCCTATAAATTTGCAATATGCCAAATTGGTAAAAGTCCATTTCAGTTGTCACCATTGGCAAATTAGCATGTTGGAAGCCCCTGGTGTGTGATGACGCATACTGGTGAGAAAGTTGATCTGCTTCCCATCCTGTTAAATGCTGTCAGTGGTGGAAGAAGTACTCGTGTAAAAATGCTCTATTTCAAGTAAAAGTTCTGCATTCAAAATTAAAAGTACAGAAGCATTATCAGCAAGTTAAGAAGAGCAGTTAAGAGGCTACAACTCATAGACATCCAAAACGTGACACCTTTTTTGTAAAAAGGTTGGGAACCACTTGTTTAACCTTCAACAGTTCATTGTGTTTTATGATTTTTTTAATCCAATGTTTTTAATGTAAAATCTTAATCTGACAAGTAACCATAGCTGTCAGATAAATTTAGTGGAGTAAAAAATATTTTACTACTACTCTCAAAATTCAAAATTGTACTTAAGTCTGTGCTAATGTCTCTGTTCAGTTCTCCCCATCTAACTAGCGGTCCTGATTTTAAAGAATTGAAATGATGTGTTTAATTATACGTCCTTGCTTCGTTTCCTCCCCCTGAACCAAGCAACCTATAGGAACCTGAACATGTTTGATTGACAGGCAGTCATCTAAGGCGTCAGTGTCATGCATGCATACTGAATGTACTGTAGCCTTTTATCACTGTTTATTGACCTCTCTAAAGAGACACTATAGTCAACGTAGGTGACAGGTACACAATGTAAAGGAGAAAAAGGCTTGCAGGTTGACAGTGTGAGCTTTGTTTGGTTTTGCAGGAGCACGAATGAGCTGATTTTTGTCCTGGGAAAGTGATTTACTGACTGCCATTCAAACCCCAGAAATATGACAGAAATCCTGTGTGACCTGGGTAGCATGCCTGGGGCTTTGTTGTTCCAACAGCAGAGCCTTGGTTTGGTATTCAGATGTTAAATTAGCAGTTATTAGTTTTATCATTATTTGAAATGAGAAACAAAAACCCCTTTTGTGTCCCTAAACCTTAACTAAATGTTTTTACAGCTGCTTGATTTTGTGATTAGTGGAAAAAATAGACACACACACACACACACACATAACACTTTATAGCATGCAATGATTTTTTTTCAGAGATGTGTGTTTGTTTTTCTCTCAGCCTTTGTGTTGTTGTGTGAGAGTGAGTGAAGGGCTGGCAGTAGTCTGGATTGTGCTCTCAGTTTCCAGCTCTTTCACTGCCCAACACAGAGACCCAACAAGCATGCCCTCTGTTCTTTTATTGTCATTTTCTCTCACACATACACCTCTGTTTTCTGCTCTTTTTTTCGCAGGCATCAAGAGACCAACAGGAGGCTGAAAAATGTGAGTGGGAAAAATACAATCAATGTTTTGTTTTGTTTTTCTGAGAACTTGATTTGTTGGCCTGTCATTCAGCAATAATAAAACGTAAAACATAATGTAGCTTCAGTTACAGTCCTGCTCAGGTGTCACTGGAGAATAGAATCCCTTAAAGGGGAACATCAAAGTCTGTTTACAGGTGTTGGCGAATACTACTACATTTGTGGAACAAAAGTTGTATAAAGCCTTTTGTGGCAAAATCTGATAAATTGCCTCAAGTGATGTCACTTGAGTCCACGTTGGTTGAGGTTGAAGACTACAAGTTTGAAAATGAAAAAATCTGATGTGGAGTGGAATAAAAAGACAATATTTCTGGTTCTGCTGTATCGATTTTTATACTTTTTTTTTCCAGTCCATCGTGAGTCCTACAATGCTAAATTGGTGGAGTACTCTTTTAATTTTACACCTCAATAGTCCCTTAAACATTTTGTGCCATTGTTAAGATGACATTTAATGTGATATGTAACTTTTTGAGGTAAAACAACTAAATATGTGATGGTAACTTTAAATTTTGCTTTATTGCTTACGCTCACATTTGTGGGGGCAGTACTTTGTGACAGGAAATAGGGGGAGAGAGATGGGGGATGATGAAAGACAACAGGGGTCCACTGCCAGAAACAAACCATGGATGTTTTTTATTATTTATGATCTACAAAATACACTGAATGCAATGGATAACATGTTAAAATTAGAACACTTAATTCCAACATGGCCCCAAGATCATTAAAGACAGACATTAAACTTACATTAATCCCAGACTTGCCGCTATATTCTCCAACTGCGACAATAATCATTTTCTAATTTTGATGACATAAAACCAAAGAGCTGACATATCGATTTGAACCATATCATGTGTGATAGGGGACCAGCATCGTTGATGTAGCGATGATTGTTTGCTTTAGTGCAGCATGTTTACCTGTCCAGTCTGATGATGCCCACACAAACAGCAACAGAGTATTCTGGATGAGCCTGGAAACAAGAGCATGGCACCAGGTGATATCACCCTGTGTCAGTGTAGGGCTGCAACTTTCAGAACAATCACCTGCTTTAGCACTGCACAGATCATCAGTTAGGGTAAAGGTTTGGCCATAATCTGATGCATTCTGTCTGGTAATGATAATGAATTTCCACATATAGGCATGTATGGTTTGTGTAATAAGCTGTTTGTTCTTCCTTCCAGGTACTGATCACCATTTACTGGCTGGGTAGAAGAGCTCAGTGTGACCGTGTCTATGATGGACCTTACCTGAATTTTAAGGCATTCGAGGGATTATTGGGCACAGCGCTATACAAGGTAAAAAGAGGGTAATTATCCCGTTGTGCACTGTTGAGCTGTCTGATTTGTGCTGCCGTGACACAAAAGCTTAATTTTCTTGCGGAAACCAGGAATAGCATGAATGAAATCCTCTTTTACAGCCACTGCCCAGTACATTTCTGTATCCTCCCTGGTATGTAGACTATGTGCGGAAGAATGGCCGTTAAAGGCCGAGGGGCCTCAGATTGCTGGCCACTAAAACCAAAGCTATGTTAAGTCATAAATGACCTGATCCCCTGACTCAGCTATTTTAATCTTGTTTACAGCACTGCACACAGTTCGCATGGTTTGCAGGTGGAAATAGCTGCTTCTTTTCCTGAAGGAGCCTGTTTCCTCCCCCTGCTCATTCTAGTGTTGAATTTGGCACATTGCTTTCACATAGATTTATAGGTGGTGGTGTGCAAGGCCTCTATAATTCAACTGACTACAGGGATTTTCAGTAATAGCAGTTGGTTACCACGCGTGTTGTACGTTTTAGCTATGATAATCCAAGTTCACTGGCGCAGGGTTAGGCTGGGTTTAGTTTGTGGACTTGTATTGTCTGGTAGGATTCAGTGGATTACAGATCTGAAAACCATTTTCTTTTTAAAGTGGCTGACAAGTTTTTGCTTGTTTGTAGCCATGCTGGTTAAAGTGGCTCCAGGGCTTGCTTATGTGTTTATGTGCAAATAACATTTTCTTCATGCATTAAACACAGTCATCAAGGGTACATGGAACATGGTTTGTTTTGACAGAGATGGCAGTGAATGGAAAACAATGAGGTTACTCCATTTAAATTGCAGCATGCGTCGCCCCTTATAGACAGTATGCAAGAGTCTGTAAGAATGAGAGGCCAGACAGTACAGACTTCACACTCTACCTAGGAGATCTCTCACGCACCACACACACAGTGGGGCTAAATGTTTTAATTGGCACCCTTTTATCTGACTGTGTGTGTGTGTGTGTGTGTGTGTGTGTGTGTGTGTGTGTGTGTGTGTGTGTGTTTTTGTGTGTACGAAAGGCTCTGCAGGAATCGTCCAGTCAGAAAGGCAGCAACGTGCGAGACAGCGGTTTTGGAGATAACTGGTACTCAGAGCGAGAGGAGCTCTACCCACAGAGAGGAGGAGGAGAAGGCGGACACAGGAGAGACGACTCCCTGGACAGCTTGGACTCTTTGGGCTCTCGACCCCACAGCATCTCATCTGACACCACTCTTAAAGGCAGCAGTGAGGGTAGGAGACGTCATGTCATTTGCATCTGTACACAAACAGACACACACTCATAATCACGTTTGCTATTTTGACAAAACCCGTGAGACCTTCAGACCTTTATCATTTTACCCTTCTAAAGCGGACTTTACGGCATTGAAGAGGCCAGAGCATGTTTTCTTTTCTTTTTGTGATTGTTTTTTTTTATTTTTTGTGTTATTTGAGATGGCGTCTCACACCCTAGCAGTAGATTGTCATCAAAGTGTTTCTCAAATTGTATCTCTGCATGAATATTTATGATCAAGTTCATCTGTCTAGAACTTCAAATATTTGTGAACAGGGAAGATATGCTGCATCAGAGCCAGAAAGTTGCCTCCCATTTGTGAAAACAAACACCTATTGCCATCTAGTGGTGTGCTTTTGAAAGTGAATATTTTCAGTGCAATCCACCCAAGTCCCCAAGGAGGGAGATATTATATATCAATGCTGAAGTCCTCTGTGTCTGTGATCGTGTTTCATGACAAAAGTGTGGTATGCTTTGAGAGGGGGAAGTGCTGGTCAGTGATCTCCGAGTGGTTGTCCCCCCTGTAAAATGAGACATTCCACAGCCGTCCACACCGGCTTGTAAATGAGGAGGCCTCCGTTCTCCACCCTGCACCCCTCTGTTACTCCCCCAAAGTCACGCCAGAACACACAACACACTCCCCTCACTCTTTTCTCTATTCTCACCTCGTTTGTCCTTTTTTGCTACTTCATTGCCCCTTATCAGACCTCTGTCTTTTCCTCCTTTTCATTTCTTCTCTCGCTTTCTGTCTTACCCCTGTTTGTCCTCCCTCCTCCCCTGTGCTGTCTGTGCTCCAGGTTGTTGCAGTGACACTGAGACAGACTCTGTTTTCAGGATGGCTGACAACAGGGACTCTCTCAGTTACCGCCGGTCGGTTTCCATCACACCTAAGGCCAGCGCCCAGTTTAACCAGTTCCTGCCCACTAAAGACAAAGCCTCAGGCTACGTGCCCGCTCCATTAAGGAAGAAACGGGCCGAACGCAATGAGGACAGTCGGCGTAGCTGGGCCAACCCCACATACACGGAGGATGAAGGAAGAATCACAAGGTACTGTTAGACTGCACTCAACAATGAACACTTTAATCTGTTTGGAGGTGCTGTTTCTCATCTTGGCTAATTAATAAGGAGTTATTATTCCTGTGTTGTGTTCATACCCGTGCTTCAAATGCTTCAAAAGTTTACATTGTCTCCTCTCCCATCACTGTTGGTGTTTGTGGTGCTGTTGTGTTGTCTGCGAATGGTTGATGGTGGTGTGTACTGGTATTGTTTTCATTTTGCTTTGCCGTGGAATGACGACCTCAGCGAAACAAGGCTTTCCTCCAACTGCTATGGCAACAGTCAAGTATCCCAGGGTGCCTCGCCCACGGCTCATCTACAGTGGGCCTACGAGTATGAAAGTGGCAGCGACTCGGACGCAGATCGACCGGACCCTGACCTTGTTCTGGATGATCTGGCCAGCAGACGCTTCCACAGCCCCTCCCCAGCTCCTCCCACCAACTTCGCCGTGCCTGTCAGTCCCCTGGCAGCGGGAAGGGCGTCTGGGGTTAGAGGGGGCCCCTGGCCTAAGGTCACTATGACTCCCAATATTGCCCCTCAACAGAATGTGACCTGCCTCAGGTCAGAGAACATGAAGCAACAGTGTGACTTTGATGTGCCTGCCTGATGAGAGCAAACTAGAACGCTTCTCCTACCCTCAGTTTGCATGGTTAACTGTAACCATGAGCAACATCTTTGGTCGTAGTATGCTGCCTCTAACAAGTCTTCAGTTTGTTGGTTTCTGTTTGAATTGTTTTGAGATTTTAGCTGCAGCATGTCCTTATTTGCTCCTTCTGAATTTGATGAGCTTTGTGGAGTGATTTGAGTTGGCAACATAACTCCTCAAATCAATTAGTGCTTCCTTTACAGTTTGGTTTTGAGCTTGCACTGGTTTGCTAATCCTTGCGTCATCTCATTTGAGGTTGTTGTGCTCGAAGAATATGCTCCTCTTTGCGTGACTGGCGTGCTGTACTGCTGCTGAGAAATTCTTTTGACACGTATGACTGGCTGTCTCTCTCGAGCAGCAGCGGGATCAACAGTGGGGAAATACAGTCCCCCCAGTGCGGCTACGTGAGGGTGGACCACCGCCGGGCCGTGACCACTGACAGCCTGTTCAGGGAGATATACGATGACTCTGAGGATGAAGACGATGAGGTGGGCTATGCTGACCCCATCCAAGATGATGTCTACGCCCGCAAGATGGGCGTCAAACCCCAGCCTGCTGGCAATGTATCTCATGACAAGTTCTTACCAAAGTTTTGGACCCCCGAAGAAGACATTCACATACAGAAGATCAAACTGGGCTCTCAGAGGAGACCCTGGTACAAGAAGATGCAAGGCTTCAGGTGTGTGAGGGCATTCAAATCCAGCATAATATGGAATTATCTAATATATGTATACATACTTTAAATCACTGTATATTATTTTTTACAGAGTAGCAATATCATAAAACGTATTCCCTGCTTCTTGCACAATCTTTTCTTACTTTTCTACCAAACACATTGGATTTTGCTCTCCTTAAAAAAATTGCATGCCAGTTTAACCTTTTAGATCCTAAGATTCAACATTTGGTCATCCACTGCATTTTCTGTATAGATTCCTCTCACTTACTGTTCTTTCTCTTTCCCCTACCATTGCCTCCTATCTTTCCCTTTTACCCTCTCTCTGCCTCTGTCCCCTTTCCTTCGTCCGCCCTGCTGTCCTCTGTCCTCTGTCCTCGGCTGTAGCCATAAGAAGTCGGGCTCTTCGTCAGATGATTCAGACTGTGACATCAGTCCTTGGCTCTCCTCTGCCCCCTCTCCCTCCAGCACCTCTCCCTCTCATTCCCACACACATGAGGCCTCAGCTCACACCACCCTTGTTGTGGGGAAAAGGTCGATACAGCTGCATGATTGTGACAATGAAGGAATGTTTTAGAGCATCCAGATTTTATATGAGAAATATAATCGGCTCCCATTGGGGCTGAATTTCTGATGAGCTGCTTTCTAATATACTAATGATAAAACACAGTGTCAAGCTACTGAAGGTTGCCCTAACTGGCTTTATAAAGCAGTTTGCCTGCAATGACCTTAGTAGAAAATAGGCTGTGTTTCAGCATTATCCTATTTTTATTACAGCCTATTCTAGTGAAGACTTTTTTTCTGGCAACTAGCATTGCAGTTTTATTTCATAGCAGAGTGATTGTAAAATCCTGATTTGATCAACATCTGTTTGAATCAGATATCACCACTATGGCTGCTTGATATATCTCTTCCTCCTTTTCTTGCTCCTTGATCCAGTTCACATGCATGCACTCATCACCTTTCTGTCCTTTTCTCTCCTTTTGCCCACCTGCAGTCCTCATATCCAACCACTCAATCCCCCACAGCTCCCCAAGATACAGCCCCCTCTATTAGAGACCCCCCCTCTGGTGTTCGCCCCAGTGGACCCCACCTCGGGGCCCAGACTGGTCAAATGTGAGAGGTGGCCCCTACTGGGGCGCCAAGACCCCCGGGAGCCCCCAGACCCCTTTGATTATGAGAGCATTAACCCTGACTTGGAGAATGATGACATGTTTGCAAGGCGAACCCTTGCCTTTCAGTCCAACATAGACTTGGCCATGATGAAGACTCAGCTGTCCACCAACCGTCGTCTCTACACGTCCGAGCCGCAACTCAACATCATCACCCAGCGACACCGCCTTTGCAGCACAGATGAGAACGATTTCCCTGATATCGAGCAGGATGATGTGGTTTATCGCAAGGAGAAAACCCAGCAGGCTCAGCAACAGCGCCCACTCTCAGGAGCCCCTGACAACTATGCCCCTATGCCCATCCCAGAGCCGTGGGCTCTGCCTCCTGATCTCAAGGCCAGACTCCTGTGCCCCCCGTGTCCTCTGACCCAGGAGGCAGGAGCAAATAAACAGAATCAGGCTGAGATGGAGACGCGTCCTAAAACAGATGACATGCTTGTCAGGAAACTTGGAGTTTGTTCTGATCAGAGCCAGAGCTCCCTGAGAGGCCCATCAGCCAATCAGATGACACTCTCAGTACCTTCTTCCTATAGTGAAGGTGACCTGCAGAGATGGCAGGCAATCAGGGAAGCCAGTCGGCTAAGATATAAGAAGAGGCTTATGGTGGAGAGGCTGGCTGCTCTGAAGTTGTAAACGCAGATTGCTGTAACAGTTCCTGGGTAGACTTTTTCTTCTGTTTTTCTTGTGTTTTTCTTGTTTCTGTGAAAACTCACAAGTGCCATTTCAGTATTGAAATATTTTCTGTCTGATGGTGAAGTGGTCTAGACTGCATATTAATCAAGCTTGTAAATGATTGTTCTGAAGGCCATCACAGTCTCAGATGGGAGTTCTATCCAATTAAGCTCTCCTTTATGAAAACGAATAGGTGCCTTCAGCATTCACTGGATCAGTCATGAGTATTTCAACACAAACCGCAATGGATGAGCAGCATCTAAACTTTTTCTTGTTTCAAGTGTTTGTTGTTACCTCAAGAATGAATGAAGAGTCTTTTTCCATTTATAGAAAAAGCTGTAGTGAAAGGCCCTGGGACACTGTCATCACAGGGCCATTGATTATGGTTTTCTGCATGATGGCAATATGGTTGATTTTACCTCAGCAACACATGGTATGTAAATGCTGAGTGAATGTTCAGACTGCACATTGAACCTACTGCTACTGTGTTTTTGAAGTGTGATTTTTGAACAAAAATGACACAAATCTCCGACATCATTAACCAAATTGTTTGGTACATCATGAGCACTGTTAAACAGACCCAAATTCTGCGTTTTATCTTTGGTTTTGTTTTCCTATCAGACTGAGTTTGCCTGTGAATGGAAAAAATATTCAAGCTTAATAAAGAAAATAAGAGACTTCATGACCATGTGATGGAATGCATTGAATTGGCCTTTTGTTGACCTCACCTAACACCTACAGTAACATGGACCCGACCAGAGTACAATGTTGTTTTCCTCAGCAGAGGGAACTTCACACTGACATGTAAAGCTCAAAGTGCAGCAGCATGAGAGTGTGGAAAGGTTCAAGCCTGAGTAATATCCAAACATAACGCCCAGAACACACTGACAGCACCAAGCAGGGCAATTAAATGTAGTCTTGTCTGTTGAGGCGACATGAAAGCCTATAGAAATTCCCCACAGCTCTGAAAGAAGATGCGACTTGTGGATTCCATAGTAACCTGAACACAAATCTGTACTGCAGTGTTTGCACATGAACAGACACACACAAGCACGCACAAAGCAACCATTTAACCTGAGTCAAGGCCATCTGGATTTATTTCACTTCCATATGTAAAGCCCTGTTTCCAGTGACATCATTGGAGTCTCCAGAAAGGCAGCATTGTTTAAAGAAAGATACATGTCTGCGCACCTCCCCGGCCAAATGTCAGGGAAAGGAAAGGTGATGCTGCGCTGCAAGACTACTATATACAGACCTTAAAACTCTAATCTCTTCAGTGTATAAAGTGAAATCAGTTATTTGAGCTGTGTTTACATACATTTGAAGCCCACCACCTGGGGACAAGCTGGTCTGAGAGTCACTAATTGGCCTCAAGCTCTTGACCAGACCCCTCCCAGACTCACAAAGGCCCTTCTGCAGAAATGTGACTTTGTTGTCTGTGGTTCTCTCTGGTTTCCTAGACAGCTGCAAATGCAAGAGAGTATTGACGGGTGAGTTGATACGGGCTCCCAGGAATGTGGCACGTTTGCATTTGCTCTGGCCTCCTACAGTCGCACCTCACCGCCTCCCGCTTTTGTGTTGCTGTTCTCACCCTCTAGCTGCTAAATGCTGACACACAACACAGTGTATTGAATGGCACATGGCCAAGTTCACTGTAGGGTGGGGGGGTTTGTTGCTCCACAAAGCTCTATTGACAAAGCAACAAAGTGAAAAGATGCATACAAAAGCAACACGCTGGGTCATTTACCTAAACTGTAATGTGTCCCAGTGAGAATTATGACTGAGCTCTGGCCTAAGCAGCCAGATAGCAATATGAGCCACGTGTAAATCTTAACAGGTAAGTGAGTACGAAGAGTGCATTTTTCTAAAGTCTGTGAGCTTTGAGTGACTTTGCTCTTTTGCATGACGGGGAGTTCTGTGATACACGTTACTAACCACTGCTTACATCACTCTGCAGTTTTTTTTGTGGTTGACCCGTGTGCTGTGTTTGCAAACTAACACTTGGTTACAGGTTAAAAGTCTTATTTTCAGCATCAGCACCAAATATATGGATGGGAGGAACAAGGTGGAATTTATTTTGACTGTTTAAATTTTGGATCTTTTTTCCTACAGGTTATTTGACATAATGGTAAGTTCGGTGCATGCGTACTTGGAGTGGACTACCTTCTTTTAATTTTGCTAACTTTTTTTTTTTTTTTTACCCTGTGTAAAGCTTCTGCCCGGATATGCAAACTAAAGGTCCCCTCCACTTCTCACTTGAGCTCCTGATGCCCAGGGTCATTTTTTCATTTTTTTCTTTCCACAGGAGTAAATCTACAAGCGATATCCAGGTCGACCCCGCTGCCATCCGGCAGGTTCGCTACGAGGAGCTGCAGAAGTACCGTGAGAAGATAAAGGACAGTGAGGATAAGTGGCAGGATGTGAGTATAACTGATAGGTTATAGGATATCTGTTTGCTCCCCAACATTCTCATTATATATATATATATATGTGTGCATCAAGACAAGCTGACTCTGGCAGAAAGATGGCAGAAAGAAGTTTTGTCCCCAACACAGAAGAGAAAGGTGAGCACATGATCTATGGGATCTGTGCCGAAATCAGGAGAGCAGGTGTTGTGGCGCAGTCTGTGGCCACAGGGTGAAAAGAGAGCTGTTTAGATAGAATCCAGAGACGGATGCAGACACTGATTGGTGCAGCACTGCCCTCTGGCTATGGACTGTCCTCGTTTCCAAATCAGTGTTTGTGGCAGGAAACACCACATACTGTAAATACTAATAATATAATGAATGTGAAATGGTGTTATGATGTTAAACATATGATGTAAGACAGAGGCTCTAAAATGAAAATAACTAGACTTAGTCCATATAAAATTGACTTGGGGGTGCAAGTTATTCCTGGAAAATACTTTTCGCAGGGCAGTGGTGCTCCAGTTTTAAACACCAGTGATCCAGTACAAGTGCACATTCTTAGGTAGAAAGATTAAGAGAAATAGAAAGTTATCCACATATACATGACTGGCTGTGACAGTGGCGCGTCTGTCAGCTGTCTGATTGGTGTCATGGCAAAATAATGGAGTCTTAAAGCAGCATTTAGGTCACGCAGTCCCCAATACACAGGGGAGGTGAGCCGGGAGGAGCCTAAAGCACACAAATAGAACACCTTCAAATGTAGCCCCCTTTTTTTTTTCATCTTTCTCTTTCTTTCCCAACTTCATTCCTTTCAGCTGTACAGGTAGCCATGCAACACAACCAGTTTTATCTAGATCTAAGATGGAATTGTTACGAAATGGCGCATGAGTTGATCTAGGCTTACTTTTGCTGCAGGACCTGACCAAATGGAAGAGCCGGCGCAGGAGTGTCAACTCTGATATAGTGAAGAAGAAAGAGGAAAGGGAGAGGATAGAGGAGATCACGTACAGCGGCAAAAGAAGGTCCAAGACCTTCAAGGAGATGCAAGAGGAGAGGTAAGAGACATTCAATGCTATAGAAATTATATTTTTATTTTCTGATCCTGGTTGTTACCAAAAAGCAACACACACTGAATTTGTTCCCCTGTTACCCCTTTTTTTACCCACGGAGGGGGATCCTTTGCTAAGGTAATAAAAGAAAAAGTGTGTATGAGAAGTTTTGCGATATTAAATGCAGAGACTTCAGGATTATTTGTGCAGAGTGAATGAGGAGAGTCTCTGTAATTGTGCCTTCAGTCAGTGTGAAAGTGTAATCTAATCATGGCTTACAACCTGCCTCCCCTTCTTTGCCCCACCTCTCTCTACCCTCCTCTTTTCAACCTGTGCCCTTCTTTCTCTTTTCCTCCCTGTCACCCACTCCCCTTCTTGTCACTTGTCCCCTTCATCTCCTTAAACTGCTTCCCTTTTCATCCTCGTCTGTATTTTTACCCATCACTGTCCACTTTTTTCCAATTTACCTCTTTATCCCATCCTCCTTCTCCTCCTCTGTCCGGTCCTCAGAGAAAATAAAGGAAAGAACAGCATTGGTGGTCGTGTCGGATCTCTCTCTTACCTGGACGACGGCGAGGACGTATTTGAGACACCTGTCATTTCCCCACGTACCCGAACCCTTCCTGCCAGGAGCTACACTATTGACACTCCTTACTATTCCTCTGAACCCCCCAAGCCATCTCTGAAAGAGGACGAACCCCCCGCTGCTTCCCCAGCTACTGGCAGGGCCACTTCCCCTCCCACCTCACGGGAAGTTGACACTGTGGACCGTCCTGCAGGCAGCGACGCCACAACCACCATCACTCCCACCAGCCACAGGTCTCTCCACAGCTCCCAGTCTCCAGCTGCTGCACCTTTACAGAGGAGTCCAGTCTTAGAACACACTAGCACAGTCGAGACAGAGAAGACCGCAACTATTGTCTCCTCTTCTAGCTCCACGCAAAAGGTGCCCGAGCCAAGGCGCCCATTGTTGGGCACACAGACTGAGGTGGGGGCCCCCTCCTCTGGTTCTCTGATCAAACAACAACCACAGTTCAGCTCAATGGAACCCAAGCCTCCCGCGGTGTCTCAGGTTTCCGCCTCCCTCCCCAGGAGCTACCAGAGATCGGATAGCGCACGTCTAACCTCAGTTGTCACGCCAAGGCCCTTCGGGACCCAGTCGTCCCGCCTCAGCTCACTTCCTCGAGCCTTAACAGTGAGTAATAGATCGTTCTACGACTAAATACAAACTACCAGTGCAGCACAAGGGGCTGGAGGGCATCTAGAGGGCAGGAGGAGACAGTGTTTGTTTGGCTGTAAGAAATCTTTGTCTTGTTGGTCAGGTACAGTGTCATTTGTTTTGAGTACATCAGTGTTACCCAAGAGTCCGATCTGATTACTGTGTGAATAATGGATGAAGCTAGTGTTTTTATAATGCTAACTTAACTACCAGGGCTGCTATTTTCAGCCTCCCTCAGGGTCATTACTGTTATGGTAAATGTAAGAAAATACGTTTTGTTTAATCAGATCAGTTAGTGACTGTCAGGTGAAGATTGTGAAGACTCTTGAAACAGTTTCACACTCACTTACAGAGTTGACTACATGTTCCCCAGCTGATTTTCCCCCATTATAAGGTCTTTTACAGATTTAAATTGATTATTTTGTCATCAACAGCCCCGTGTCATTCAAATTCATTTTACATCCTCGTATTCTTAAGACTCAAACTCTGCATTCATCCCGGACAGATGGACGACGCTCACAAGCGCATTAACGGCGACGCCGATGCTTCCAAGAAGTCGTATGTGCCGAGCCGCTATCACCAGTTCATGACCTCTGAGGATGAGACTCAGTCTCAGTCCAGCTCGGCCCGCAGCAGTGAAGACGAGGAGGAGGAGAAAGAAGACGAGACCACAGCGAAGAGCATCACTTCCACTCAGAGTGTCTCACCTGTCCCTCCTCAAGTCAAGAGTGAAGCCCCAGTCAGTCCTGCTCCAGCCAAAGAAATCAGCCAGGTAGTCAAGTTACAAACTGTTGACTAAACAGATCAGCTTGTATATTGAAGGCAATGAAAAATAATGTATGTGTTTGTTACACAAATCTTATTTGATACTGACATCATTGAATGTATTTTTAGCTTTGTGGTAAATAATTAGTGAACCCAGATGCGTCATTAAATCTGATTTTCGCTTCAACCTCTTTTCTTACGTAAAAGATGCTTAAAATAATAAAGTACTGCACTGCAGGAATTAAAGAATAGCAACAGGTTGGAATTTAATCAACAGCCATAAATGATTAATACAAGGCTTTCTTGGCAAAGGAGGCCTGCACACACACAGACGCACAAGCTGACATGCTGATCTCCAGAGCGATGGAAAGTCTGGACCACATTTCTGCACTTAAAAGCTGTTTGCTGTGGATGTGAATAGCTGTTGTTCATCTCTACTCACCTGTGTTGGTGTTTGGTTTCTAGGAGAACTACTGCGAGATGCGGATCAGCCTGAACCAGAAGCCCAACAGCAGCAGAGACTTTGGCTTCCAGGCGACCTGGGACTCGACAGGAGCTCGCATCACGTCCATCCAGCCAGGTAACAACAGAGACAGTTGAGAGAGATACCTTGAAAGGGATTTGAATTGTATGGGTAGAGCTTTATGCACCTTCCAACATAATGTGTGATGGTCAGCCAAACTGGCAACCTTTCCCACCATTCCACCATTCCCAGTGGTTAAACCCAGTGGAAAGAGATCAGATGGTCATAACTCACTCTCACTAAAGCTCACTGACGTATTCACAGATACAGTACAGTGGAAAGTATATTGGAAATCAGTGCTTAAGCTCTGTTAGATTTTACAGCCTGGCACTGCTGGTTAGTTGTCAGCAGGGTTTTGAGTCCATTGCAGTGGCGATGCCAGACCTATGTAGGGCAGCATCTATCTGGGTCAGATCTGCTGGGCCTGAGCCTCTCTTTATACTGAGATTTCCCCATCTTCACGGTAGCTCATGTAATTTAGAAACGTTTCAATAATACTTGTAACACACACACCCCCACATAGATACATGAACTTTGGCTTTGTCACACCAGTTTCCACCTACAGTGCGCTCAAGCTTAACTTTGTCCGTTATAGTCACTGTATGTATCGGGTCAGCCTTGTCAAATCACCCATTGTGCTATGTTTCATTTTTTTATTTATAAGGACAATGCACATTAATCAACATTTCTGTAAATGTGCCAATGTTAGCCCGCTGACTAATTTTCAGCTGCAGTCCTTTGGTGAGATGCTCTAAAACCGACAAAAGCTACAAAATCAGCATGCATAAGACAAATCATGCAAAGCAGCAGGAAGAAGCAAAACACAGATGCAACAGTACATTGACCGCATCCATTGTTCAGCACATGCAGCCACGAAAAGTAGTACAGAGCAACAGAACATAAATGAGCAATACTGTTATTAAGCACATTTTGCACACATTAGCCAAGCAGAGCAATGAGGCATAAAGTAAAATGTTAACAACCAATAGTATTGATCTTAACAGGATGTTAATAGAAATAGCTTAAAAGCTGGTAAAATGGTAATATCACACATTAAACATGTACAGTAAGCCATGCAGCACAAAATCATAATTGTAAAAAGGGTAATACCACATTGTTAATAAAAATAAATATAGTAAATATGTAATATATGTTCTGTCTTGTTTCATTTAGCGGTAGTGAAGAGAAAAGGTAGAAAATGTTGGAAGAGGCAGGCCACTGTTTTAGGCAACAATGATGGCTCCTATGAGCGATAAGCAACCATGTCACTGCAGTGGTAGAACTGGGTGCTTTCTTTGCTGCTAATGGCGCGTTTGTCTCATGCAGGCACCTCGGCAGAGATGTGCCAGCTCCAGGCCGGAGACGAGGTGCTGACGGTGAACGGGCACCAGGTGGCAGAAATGAGCTACACAGACTGGAAGTCCTACATGGAGGAGTCTCTGCAGGAGGGCAGTCTGGTCATAGATGTACGCCGTCATGGCAAGAACAGTGAGTCATCTGACTGTGTGTGTGTGTGTGTGTGTGTGTGTGTGTGTGTGTGTGTGTGTGTGTGTGTGTGTGTGTGTGTGTGTGTGTGTGTGTGTGTGTGTGTGTGTGTGTGTGTGTTTGCATGAGAGCGGGAGATTGAACCACTTTAGGGTTACATTCCTGGACTGACAGTGCTGCTTATGCTGCTTGCGTTACTAAACAGTTTTGACACTTTAAATTGGTCCGTAAACTATTGTGAAATCATCCATGAATGATCTCATGACAGCTGGTGAAGGACCTGTAACTTTATTTTCTCATCAGACGAGGGAAGACTGTTATTGTGTTTTTCCTGTGTGTGTGTGTGTGTGGTCTTTTTTTTTTTTTGTCCTGTTTTTCCATATTCTTCTCTTTTTTCCTTTTATTTCTACTAGTTGTTTCTTCTTTTTGCTGCCTTTCCTGTCTCACCAGCATTCCTCTCTGTACCCATGTGGTATTTTCTTTGTGGAGAACTAACCCAGCTCAGGTCCAGCTCAGGTCCATGGTCCTCTGAGTGTGCTGTTTTCACAGTGTTAGTATAACAGGCTTACTTATTCCAACTACGTCAGTGTCACCTTACAAAAATAATAAACCACCCAGCGTAGCTCACTTGAACTAACACACACAGTACTTGTTGACATAGTTTATTGAAGCCCAGTGGTTGTGAGCCTGTTAGAAACATTGTGTGGGTTTATGAAAGCTTTAATAGGCTGCATGGCTGGGGAAGGTGGTTTCTCTGTCACACCCTGCTGCTCTCTATAATAACTCCAACCTTGTCCCCTGCTTTATAGTGTTCGTTTTGTAAATAGGCAATTCTATGTCAAATGTTGGCTTTCACTTATACAGAACGAATACTACATAATATAAGCACAGAAAACGTTGTTTAACGTGCAAACACACATCCTATTTTTTGCCATTGCATTGTCTGCATGCAGACTGGGACAGAAATCAACCTTCCCTGCCATTTATAAGGCATAAGACCATCAATCTGACCAGTACGGATCATCCGGTACTTCTAGGTTCTCCTGACACAAGGACTGTCACCTCCAGCCTGGATTTCACCTCGCACATTACCAGGGAAACACTGCCGTCCAAAGAGGCTCCCGCCCACCCAGTCATCGTAAGTGGCCCAGAATCACTCAGGTTGACTCAGGTTTGATCAAGTTTTATTCCGGTTTTGTTCCCCGGCCGAGCGCCTCTTTAATGAGAGTACACCCTGCCATGTCTCTCTGCAGGATGCGGCTTCAAACGGAGTTAATGGAGGCTTCCGAGAGGAGTCGGTGACCATGAGGAACAAAGGTAAAGAGCAGAGCACACAATCAGAAAGGTTATGAAATTGATCCTGATGACTATTTCTGTACTGAGGACAAAAACACACCAGTAGGGGGTATCATTTTGTTTACTTAGCTTTGGGAGCAAAATCTCTGCAAACACTGGACTACTGTGGGTAATATTAATGGACATTTACTGTGTTATGTAACAAAATGATATAACAAAACCATAATTTAAAACATAGCATTATGATACATCTTAAGCAACATGTACTGTATGTGTTATTCGTATATTAGTAATATAAGGTGGTACGTCTCCTGTTTAAAACATGTTTCTCTCCTCTGCCGTGCCTCACCGTATCCTGTTTTCCATTTCTCATGTAGAGTCAGAACCCCTATCTCTGAAAAACTTAAAACGGAGGTCAGAGTTTTTTGAAAAAGGTAAAAAAATAAATAAATAAATAAATTTAAAAAAAAATTTAAAAGCATTGACCGAATCGGGCTCTTTATAATAATAATGTCTTCTGTGTAATCTGGTGGCTGGGTTATCTGTGCTTTTTTTCTCACTGAATTCCTCAGATTCCCAAGGGATTTTGCATGTTTCTTATCAGTCACAGCCTCATGTTCAATTGATAAGTAACCTATTATCAATTGATTATGAGCTGTCAGGATTTAAATGCAATCCTCCATGGCTCTGTGTTGGGGCTATTCCTTTTTTCTTACTTTTTTTTTGTTTGTTTTTTTGACAGTCTTGTCTGGTGCCAGAGCTTAACCCTTGTGCTGTGCCCCTTCCCTCCTTCAGGTGGCTCAGGGTCCAGTGTCAGTGCGCTGGTCTACCTCTGTGGTAAACAGGGTTGAGTGTGCAGTGACCTCCTCACCTTCGCTTGGTACCACCTGGGACACTGACATGCTTTTCAAAACCAAGGGAGTCTAGTGATGTTTTGGGGGGCAAATTAAGGAATTGTCTCTTCACAAACCAAACAAACTTTCATTATCACAAGATTTCACAACTTATTGTTTTTGTAGGGAAGAAGAGACCCCATAAAATAAAAGAAAATGGAAAAGAAAATATAAAACAGCAACATAATTCAGCTCCAAAGGCTGGACAGCATGTCAGTCACTATGCCAGCGTACCAACCATAAATACAACTCTTTGAATCCTGTTGTGTTTGTGGGGTTTTTTTTGAATGGTGTCCAGGTTTAACACATGGTTACACTTTTCACTTTGCTGCGCATGAAGTTAAAAGCATTCCTGCTGCTCTCTTGGCGTGCATGTATTGAACCGCATGTCAGCCTTTCAGACTGGCTGCGTTGTACTTGTGTGCATCTTATGCATGCTGCTGATACGTGTTTTTTTTTTTTTCTTTCAGTTTGTTTGATCTTGTTGTCCTCACAATCAGTTTATTTATTTTCCTATTCAGAACTATTGGGCTGGCATCCAATGTAAATGTCAACAAGTGGGTGATGTTGAATTGAGAGAATCAATAAGTCCTAGTGGGTGAAATTTGACCTTTGTTGCTCGAGGCTTGTTGAAACCATCAATAACTGTTGTAGTTTTAAATGACATGTTTAATGATGAATTGGTACTTAAAAATCAAGTTGAAACTTTAATAAGCCTGTCAACGTATTAACACCAGTTTGTGGCCTCGAGGTTAAATTCTATTCTGTTGCTCTGCCGGTGCATGCCAGAAGTATTGACTGGATGATTTTCTTTCTTTTCAAGGAGGATCAGAGTCTGCGATGCCAGATGTGAGTAGTATTATCAGTACATAAAGGGCACTTTTTGTCTCTGTTGTGTTTGCTCTTATATAACATCTTTAAAAGCAGATACCACAGTTATTACAAAGCCCAGATGCATTATCAAGAATTTCACAAGGACTGCATTGCTAGTTTACTTCACACGCTGGTTCACTCAGCCTCTTAAGCCTTTTAGTCACCCAATTGCTCAACTATGATTGCAGGGAGCTTTCATTTTGATGTATCTTTGAAAATGGGTCTAAGGATAAACTGTGTTCTGTGTTGCACAAATTGTAAAGCCCTCTGAGACAAAATTGTGATTTCAGGCTTTATAGACCAAACTGACATGACTTGACTTGACAGATATCACAAAGTCAATTAGGATGTCATACAGTTGATGGCTGATGTGATGCTGTTGCCTGGTATTACCAGCATAAGAGTAGAGTTCCTCCCAAAATGGAAATGGACAGAGGCATGTTTGCAGTTTCAAGCTTTGCTTTAAAACCACCATCAGGAGCAGGTAGAGGTGTTAGGAAACAACTGCTAGTAAACACCAGGTGTGCCAGCTGAATTCTCAGTTGCATCAATTAGTTTGATGATGTCAGGGGCCTCAGCAGTCTGCTAGATTGAATGTACAAGTGTGTGCATTTATACTGCATCGTGTTTGTCTTCTCTGTCTGCAGATACCTGTTCCTTCAATCACTCCGTCTTCCAGCCGCTGGTCTTGGGACCCAGAAGAGGAGCGCAGAAGACAAGAGAAATGGCAGAAGGAGCAGGAGCGCCTCCTACAGGTACATAAAGGCATACTCGTGTAGCAGTCACAGTGCCAGTTTATTAGGTACACCTAGCTAAAACTAAGGCAGGGTAATGAATCATCCCTGCAATAAATCCTACCTTCATGAAGGTTACAGTGTTCAGTTTTTAAAACTGTTCTAGAGAGGTGTTGATTCTGTAGGTTGTGGTGCTGTAAAATTGTATTGTGTTAAAGTGAGATGTTTTGCAGTTACAGCAACAATTCAGATAAACCACAAAACAATGAAATAAGGACACTCGAGCTATAAAAATATAGATTTTAAAAAAATGAATAAAAAGTCTGACGCAATGCAATGTGTATGTTTTTGCTTTTGCTTTTGTTTTTATGTGTATCTTTGTGAGCCACGTCAAAGACAAATTTCCATTTCCTTGCGTTTTACACTAAAGTCTTTCTGATTCTAATAAGACTAGGACCATAGTCTGATTTGCATTGAATATACAAATATTCTAATATTTGGTCTGCACTCATTGACGTAAACACGGCAGACAAAATATAAGAAACACCTCTCAGTATAACCTTACAGTTCAACAGCACCAAAAACTACACCCACCAAAATGATCCTGAAGTTGAATCGACACTTCTCTAAATCAGTTTAAACAAAAACTGAACATATAACCTTCAATAGGGGCACATTTATTGAAGGGCTGTTAGCCAGTTTTACCTAACAAACTGGCAACTGAGTGTATAGTCCATTAATAAAAGCTGAAAATACCAAAGGAAGCAACCTCACAATCCATTTGATCTGAAATACCCATCTGGAAATCTGTTGTGTGCCCCATCTGACAATGAGACGAGGCACAGAGCTTGAACTGGCAGGCTAGGAAGTCCTCACATTCAGTGTAGACTGCTCCTAATAGGCTCAAAACAAAAAAAAACTTTACAGAGCGCTCTGGCAGCTGAGAGTAAAGCATCTGTCGAGTATCTCCAACTTACATGTAGTAGAATCCTGTCAAAACATTTTTCTGAGGGTCTATTTCTGGATGGAGATCAAAGGTGTCTAAGCAGAGCGCTGTTGTAGCCGGGAAGGCTTGTTACTCCTCCACTCTTATTCCCTGTTGGATTCACGGCCTGATTTTATGATGTGCCAGGGAGACTTCCAGCCCTGGGCAAGCTTCTCTAGGTCTTTCAGGAAGGTTAGATAACATGTAGAGGAACTTGGAATTATCTGAAAATAATACAGCTATGATATGTATTTATTCTTTACTTTACCCACTGCAGTGTAGAGTATGGTCATGTAATTTACCATCAACCATAGATTTTGATTTTTTTGTATGTTTTCTTTTCTTTTTAGATTTTGTGTGTGTGTGTGTGCGACTGTGTGCATGCGTGTCCTTAAATGGGATGCCCTTTGACCTCTCTCCATGTTTTTCCGTCCAGGAGAAATATAAGCGCGACCAGGAGAAACTGCAGGAGGAATGGCTAAAGGCTCAGCAGGATATAGCCAAGAGCAAAGACCAACAACAGGTAACAAAAGTATTTTAATTTGCATAAATTGTAATGCTTGAAACAGCTGGAGAATTATTATTAAAAGGTGGCAATAAGTTCTGACTCATACCACTAAATTATCTAAATGTGTCCAAAGAGCTTTGATAGTGTTGTTGATAGAAATTGCTATAATTATGCAGCAGTTACGTGGCTAGGCGCTGGTATTTATGGCTTTTAAGACGCACATCCACTTCACATAAAAGACAGCGAAAGTAACAGCAGAACAATGTCCAGTCATGTGGATATTCACACAGTGAACATGTCTGGCAATGTCTTTCCAGCTCATAGTTTTGCAACAAAAACTCCCCTTCGATTGGAGTTTCAAAACACATTGCTGGTTTGTCACCTCAGGGGATGACATGAGTTCCTCCACTGCAGTTGCAGTTCCTCCTGGACGTTAATAAAGGTTCAGATTACAGTGCTATCATGTGTCAAATGCTTCCTCTTTTCTGTCCTTCTTTCTGGCAGCCTGAGAGCCTGGAGGTGAACAGCCACAGCGTGAGCCCACACTCGCCCCTCTCTCCTGTCAACCAGCCCACCTCTCCTCTGTGGGAAGAGGAAGAGAGAAAGAGGAAGGAGGAGCAAGAGCGCCAGAGGCAGGCGGAGGAGAGGAGGAAGAGGGAAGAGGAGGAGCAGGAGCTGCAACGTCTCCAGGAGGAGAGGAAGAGGAAAGAAAGGCAGGAGGAGGAGGAGAGGAAGAAGAGGGAGGAGGAAGAGCTGAAATGGCAGAGGAGGAGAGAGGAGGAGAGGGAGGAGGAGAGGAGGCGGCAGGAAGCTGCAGAGCAGCAGCGCAGAGAGCAGGAGAGAGCCTTCGAGCAGCAGCAGCAGTGGTCAGTAGAGACACTGCTCCTACTATCCTGTACTATCCTCACACTTGACTCACACGTCCTCCTCATCTGTCCACCATGTTCATAATAACACATTTAAGTGTAAAACATAACCTGCTTTATTGTCTGTGCATTAACATAAGTGCAACTAATGTGTCTGCATGTGCTTTGTCCTCCACCTTTGTGTTGTAACCCACGTCCCACCTCTCTCTCTGCACACTAACCTTCACAAAAGGGCTGGTGGCTCCCATGGCTTTGCCAATGTCCAGCCTCCACTGTCCTATACAGACAGGTTAGTACAGGAGGGATCATGTATGGATTTGTCAAACTGCATCTGCAGTCATACCTTAAAGATAATGCTTCTTTCTGCACTGGGCTAATCAGCTATTTGCACTAATAAAACCTGTTCTGACATCACATACTTTTTATGCGATACATTTTTGCTTCATACCCTATTTTGATAAGTAATAATACATAACAACAATGCCTTTAAAATGATTACAATTTATGACACTATGTCAGAATAATGAGTAAAATAGGTTGGCAACACTTTACTTTAGGTCCTCCAATTAAGCATGTATACACAGTACAGTATATAAACAATTAACAACAACTATAACTCCTCCTGTAGGCACCCGTAAGTGGAGGCTAATGTATAAACAGATAATGAATGACAATATAGTAAGACACAGTTGTAATAATATAAAATATGTCTTCATAGGAGAAGTAAGTAATTATTGACAAATACTGCACTTCAATAGGCACTTAGAAATGGCCTTATATCTGCTTACAACTGCATTACAGTGTGTTATAAACCATAAATGTTTCTATACTGCTTATAAATGCTAAATAGGGGGACTTCAAATAAAGTGTTACCTAAATGAATTAATGTTTCACGTTAGCTTCTCCATGTTTTTGGCTTCAAGTTCACCTTTTCTGAGTTCTTTATACAATTCTCTGCGCCAGGAGTTATCTTGGCAACACAATTTGTTCTTGCCTGAATTGTACCGAAACTGCCAAAACAGTGTCTCACAAACATATAATTCTGCCAAACACCAACACCAGTTTCTAACAAACAAGAACAATTTGTCACTCCAGTTTTACTGTAACCTGAAAACATATACACCAGGTAGCACTACAGTGGATACATAATTTATCTTATTTATTTATTTATGTATGTCTTAGAAGCTCTTTTGTTACATTTGCAACACATTTCTCAGTACAAAACAAAACTGGCACATCTTTACTGTATAGCTGATGTGTCCAGGTATTCACTGCATTGTTTTCTTGCTGGCTCCATTTGAACTGAACAAACAATGTCTCTTTATATAGAGTTCAGTCATGAAATATGGAAGTCCTCCAGCAAGTGGGTGAGGTCTCCAGCTAAAATGGGAATTACCTGTGACTGGTCTGCAATCAGCAGTTCCCCTATATAACCATTTTTAAAAAAAATACGTTTTACGGTATTTGACTTTTCAAAATAATTGAACACTTGTATTTTATGGTGGTAAAAATAGGTTGTAAAATCTGTGGCTTTTATAAAATGAGCTACTGTAAGTATGATTACTTTACTTTTATTTTCTTTTGTTTGACAGGACCAAATCTAAATCTTCTCCCCAGCTTGATGAAGAGGAGAAACCTCAGTGGAAAGGTCAGTTTTCTTGATTTGCTGTATTCTCCATTAGTTAAGTTCTATTATAGTTTACCTTAAATGAAAAAAGCAGTGGTTTGGATGACTGTTTTCTAAAGGACTCCATGTGCGAATGTTGTTGCACATATATGTGGGCTGTACTCTACTGTAGGTGTGCACGTGCAGCCGGGCGGCATGGCTCACTGGCTGGTGGAAAAGCAGTTGAGGAGTACGCGTGACAAACAGGCCCAGAGTCAGAGGGCTGCATCCGAGCTGGAGATGGAGAGGAGAAACATCCTCAATGCCATGAGATACAGAGAGCCAGAGAGAGGTGGGCTCGGCCCCTGAACCTCCGCCTCTGAACCCAGTCAATCTGCTCTCATTATGACCCCTTTTGATCAGCTGATCAGTCAATTATGACATTTCACCTAATCAAAACATGCAGCTGTTTGATTAACAGCTGACCAGCCACATGTAAATCAATCAAGTCAGCTGACCAGAAAATTACATGCAGCAAAATCAATTTACTCATTGATTGCAGTGCGTTTTCTCTCAGGTCTTTTTGCTTCCATAATTGAATTTACTTAATGATGGTCTAATCGAACCAGAGTGGGGAAACATCGTATCTACATCGACCAATTTTTTCCAGTTTCTCTGCCAGTCGTGATCTATTTTTGACTTCCCAGAAACGTTTCATTTCACCCAGCATCATTTGTAGTTTATCTCTCCTCTCTGGGTGCAGTGACGGGCAGTGGAGTGGGTGAGAAGAAGGGCCAGCAGTCCGCGTTGCAGGCAGAGGCTGAGCGGCAGCAGATCCTGAACGAGATGAAGAAGAAGACTCCGCTGCTGACGGACAGCAGCTGGATCCGCCAGCGCAGCTCCAACACCGCTGCCCCCAAGGAGACCGACGTGCCGCCCATGCGCAGGTAGCCTACAGTCTACCCAGCATGTACAAGACTAAAAGAATCCCCTCTGTGTTGTGTGATGGTGGTGGTCAGCTTTTAACATTTACTAACATCCTGTTAACTTGTGTTGTGTGCTGAAATCAAAACATTTATTAGTCTGGCTGCCACTCTGACTTTGCCTTGGCAAATTTGGTTTGACCAGTAGTAAATATTTTAACATAAAAACAGTTGCCACAGGTACAGTTGGTAGCCAGACATTTTAAACGCCTCTACTAACCGGCTAACGTGAGTGTGGCGTGGGTTGGCTTTGCAGAGGCGAGTCTCTTGACAACTTGGACGCCTACAACTCCTGGCGCTCGTCATGGACACCCAGGAGCAACACTTATGTTCAGAACTACTCTCGGCCTCACTCTGCCCTCTCCAGCAGCACCTCCTTTTACGGTGGCGGGTCGGGGGCCCAGCGGCCCAGCTCCTCCACTCTGCCTTCCTCCTACTCAATGAGCTCCTTCCGAGGCGGGGCAGGCACCCCCTCGACCCCTTGGTCCCGTCAGTCGCCATCCCCCTCAGCCTCCTCTCCATCACCCACCACCTCTCCAGAGCCCACGTCTGAGGCAGGAGCCCCTCAGCAGCGGAGCAGGTAAAATCAACAATGTTGCTTTGCTTAACACCCCCAACAAGCTGCCGCTAAGCTTCACTGGTATACTGGGTCTCATAATCATAGTCCAGGTGGTGTGGTTGGGAGTGGTGGCAAAGGGCAACTGAACCTAAATGGTTCTCACTTGTTCTTCTTTGAAAGGTATTATAATATACTGTTGCATATGATATTGTTTTATGTGACATTCTCCATCCGTTCACCCTCCATTTCACACCTGACAGGTTGTACTATTGACTATTCTGTGCAGTCTTTTTTATTTTTATTTATTTTTTTTACAGATTCCCTGTTGAATTTCACTTGTACATACAGTAATGTTTTGAGTTTGTGTGTTTCTGTGTTCATGTGTTGTGAAGCAACAACCTGGCACTGATATTGTAAGAATTAAGGTAACACTACCCAATGTTTTTTGTCAAATTGTTTCCACGTCAAAATTATAAATCATCATTGTTTCCTCATAATTTTATTCTTATTAATGAAAATGCAAAAACATCATTAAATATGTAACAGAACGTTTTAATGGTGCTATGGTCATGGAGGAGCTTCTGTTCCAGTTTAGCAGGGGACATGATTGGCCCTCATCCAAAATAAATATTTAACAAAAGGATTTAGATTTATTAGCAAGCAAATGATTTATCAGTTTAACCCTGTTGTATACCGGCGTGAACATGTGTTTTGTGTGTGTGTGTGTGTGTGTGTGTGTGTGTGTGTGTGTGTGTGTGTGTGTGTGTGTGTGTGTATGCATGCATACATGTGTCATGCATGTGTGCTCGACTCTCAAATCACAGCTGTGCGTTCTGTAATCCAGGTCAGTGAGTGGCAAGAAAATCTGTACGTTCTGTGACGCCCCGCTGGGAAAGGGAGCGGCCATGATCATCGAGTCCCTTGGGCTCTGTTATCATTTGGGCTGTTTTAAGGTGAGAGCTTGGCTCCCGTCGGCCCCGGAGCACATCATCTGCACACCCCCGGCCAATCCTCAGAAACTAACCTGATCACTCCAGACTGTCTTTCTTTTATTACTAATTTGGTGAATCCTGTTGAATCTCAAGGTCCTGATCCCTTTACAGCTGTGCAAGGTTGATTTTCTGTGCCAAAACCTGCAAGCCAAACTAATCAACCCCTCACTTTGTTTCTTTTTACCAACGCTTAACTCTGGTTGTTGATCCTTCCTGGAACTTTGGTCTTCACTTGAGTTTGGTCTCCTGCATCTGAACAGTGATCCTTCCTTACTCTCATTTATTCCCTTTCCCTTCATTTTTCTCTTTCTATACACACAATCAAGGGGCTTCTGTCTGTCCTCATCCTTCCGCCTTTGGACTTGGACACTTTGGTCTAGCTTTAAATCGGTTGAGTATCTCTTTAACTCTTTCCTTTCCTAAACTTCCTCAGTGCATCGACTGTAAGTCTGACCTCGGAGGATCAGAAGCCGGGGCTGAAGTCAGAATACGAAACAAACAGCTCTACTGTAACTCCTGCTACATGCGATTCAAAAGTGAGTACACGATAGGTCTGATCAGCAAGATGATTTGTTGTTTTTGGTTTTCTTTAAGCGCAACATTGCTGTTTGTCTTCTTTTAGCTGGCCAGCCAACCGCTATGTGACGTGACTGTACTCCAGCAGATTGATGAAGAGACTACTTGTGACAACAACCCATGAACATTAAAGTGAACATTGAAGCCATTGCAAATAGCTGGGACACTTGGTTTGGACGTACATCCATTTATTACTCTAGAAAATCTCAGTTGACCCGCTGATGAGAATTATATCTGTGTTTTTTCAGTGTGTGATTGAGAGGGTAAGCTTGCAAAGAAGTTATCTACTTTAATGTGTTTATGTCGTATTAAGTATTACAGTTGTACAAAGTGTAAGGGTTCTGCATGCACCAGAGTTTTTAAATGTTTTAGCCACAAAACTAGTCAAACTTTAAATTGTCTGTAAGATTATTGAGGCAGGTCTTTGTAATGACCTTCACTAAGACAGATTGTAGAGATATTAAGAGAGTTTTCAAGGAGCCCTGCAGGATCACCTCCTCTTGTTCGTGCTTCTTTTTCCGCCGAGTCTTGTGGTGTTTGTCGACCAAGGTATCCTTATTATGTCTATGTGCCTTTTCGTTTGTAACAGGGAGAAGTAATTAAGATGATTAGAATTCTTTCAAACTATATATTTAAAACCGTCTGCTTGCACTTGTCTGGAGTTTCCCCTGATAGATGGAGGATTGTACACATAAGCAGGTTTCCGTGTGAAGAATATATCATATTGAATGGCATTGAGGCAAACAGTAACATTTGTAAATAAAATGACTAAATGCTCATCTCGTGCATTTTTACTTTTTTAAACAGAGAAATTGCATAATCCTTTGCAATGATATTCCCGTATATGATGCAAGGCTTCTCCTGCCTCTGTAATCAGAAATCATTATACTCCTCTTTCTCTGTCTGTCCCTCTCATTCTCCGTTTCTCTGTAGTGCCACAGTCATAATGAAAGGAATTTCAATGAGCTTTTGTGCAAAGGTTCAGAGGACCTGCCTGCTCTGTGTTCTCCAAAGCCAATTTGTCATGCATATTTCATTCCGCGTGCATGCATTACATTTGATTACACTTTGATAAGCTATTTCCTTAATGTATTCTGTCATTTTAGCTGTTTCGTGAAATCATATCTGCATAAACATATACTGAATATTCATACGAGTAGGGAAGCTCCTGATTGTTTAGTTCGCAGCTCCCACATGCATTTAAACAGCAAGGTAAGAAATTGTCCTCATTTCCCATAAATGGAAATAAGCTCAATCTGAAGCAGTATATGGGGGAAAAAAGTTGGGCCGAACATAAATTGGATCTTTATTCTTGAGGTGAATCACAAACAGCCCCCGGAGGCAGACATCTCAAATTCTTAGATTCCTTTTTTAGATTTTTCTTGGCTCCCTCGTGGGAGATTTTAATCCTTATGCTTAGAAAACAAGCACGGCCTGAATGGCGCCAGGCAGAGTCAAGTGGCTGAGAAATATAAAACCTTTCAGGATAAGTATCCCATCTTTTTCCTCCAAAGCCACAAACAGCCTTTATGGAAGACTTTGACGTGGAGAATCGAATGGCTTGTGTATGTGTGTGAGTGTGTGTGTGTGTGCCGGGGCTTACAGAGAAACAGTATGCTCGGTTGCTCAGAAGAATAGGGTCTAAAGAGATGAAACACAGATGGAAGAGCTTAGATATGCCTGCTCTGCCCTCCATCGAAAAGTCATTCCTAACTCTAACAGCTCACTGTAAGCTTCTTTTTAATGCTCTCCCACTGGAAGGGAAGATATCACATTTTTCAGGGGATTTCCAGTCAGGCCCATGTGGTTGACTTTTCACCTTACAATCAACACACAAGAGTGAGTTCAATAATCGTGGTCCATTTCCACACCACAGTCGTGTTTTGAAGATTTTTTTTTAAGCTTAGGTGTAGCTTGGACTCACCAGAAGGGGGCACTGTGATCTAAGATTTATACAAAGAAAGACTTCAGCTGGACGATAGCTGCTGTTGCTTGCACTACTAAGCATGTCATTTGACATTACATACTTTATGAGAAGTAGATGTGCTGTGTGCTTGGAATATAGCTACAGTAGTGTAAACAAGCATAATGCCTTATGGAAGATTTTGTGGTTTAGTTTCTAATTTAATCATAAGTGACACTGAATTTTGGCTCTGAGCACAATCAGTAGCTTCTCTGTCAGGCTGGCACAATCAGTGCTTTCTTAATTAAGTTTCATTTTTCAGTACAAATCACATATTTGACTCGCTTTTGACCAACAAGATGACACTGTTTGATTAAAGACATCTTACACAGCAGCACGACCTGCCATTTGCCACTTGGAGGAAATGCTTTTCACACTTTCACAGAAGCCATCAGGCACTAATTCACCTGCAGCTTGAATTGATGCTATAATTAGTCATGTAATTGCAGATCACCAGACCTGTTGCCATGGCTTGCAGGCTCCATGCGTACGTCTCGGAAGCGCTGTCATGAGTTCAATTAAATATAGGGATTAAAGAAAATGGACTTTTAAGCAAAGCTGTAAATTCCCAGAAGAAGCATCTATGAGACTATTCTCCATTCAAGGCAGCAAGGTGCAGCAATTTAATAAATCACTGAAAATGTTGGTTTCACAGATATACCGAGACATATCGCATGACTGTGAAAATACAACCTTTACAGTAGTTGTAATGTATTCATGTAAGCTGTGATTACTTTGGCAATTACAGCTCTCAAGGCTAAATGATGACTGCACTGGATTGATTTAATTACAGCACATATCTGCAGCTATTGGAAATAATCTGACAATGTGAATAGGTGAAGCTGAATATGGTGTGAATGTAAATTGTAGCAAATGTCCACTATCTTACAAGGTCATAATGGCTATTAAGAAGTGTATAGATTTTTGCTCAGCAGCATGTAATCCATATACCTACTTTATGCACTCTCACGGCTCAGACATTTATTTTAATTCTTTATTTTAGAGTTAATCTTAAAACCAAAAGGTTTTCCATTAGAAAACGGTCTTTCAGGTTCCTGTTTATGCATGTGCTCCTTTGTACTTCAGTGGATGCACTCTGACACAAACATTATCAGGATGAGCAGTTGCATTTCTGTCCGTGCTACCTGTAGAGAATATGTTAAATACAAGCGTTCATACACTACTTGCTGGTTGTGTGTCCTTCCTGGGTGGCACAGGTGGCTATCATTTGCTGCATCACCTCCTCATCCGCAGACATGAAAAACATTTTTTTTTCAAACTACTATAGAGATATTGATCTGTGACCTTTTGTTCAATGAGGAAATGATCAGCCCAGATCCCTACTTGTGCTCATAATGAATACTGACTCTAATCCCTGACTCACAAAAGGGCAAAGCTCAAGGGATTCAGCCTTAAAGCAAAGGTGTGTTGTTGTTGTTGTTGTTTATTTAAATAAGACTAGATTCATTTGATGACTAAAGGCTTAAAAAAGTCTGTAAATATGGCACATTCACAGGAGCATGTTGTATTTGATCATTAAACATGACTCATCATGAGCAATGCTCCCCTCTTTCTTCAATTCGAATGTTTTTTCTCCTGTTTTCAAAAGAACAGTGTCTCTGCATGGAAACAATCGAACAACCAAGAGCATTATTCATCCAAGTGCAGGGGGGAAAAAAAGCTTTTTTTTATCTTCCTTCCTCTGCGTGCAAGTAGACTCCATGCAGCCATGTTACAATCAGGAACAAGAACATCTGTGATTTCTCGCAGTGACCTTAAAGAGCACTCTGATTTATTTTCGTTTCTCTACTTAGTGGCTGAGAAGGGAAAAGTATCACTGGCAACGAGATGCATTGGAGTTGCTTTTCCAGTTGGAGGGGAAGAGCAAAAGGGTGTAGAAAGTATTACATGGCTCTGAGATGATAAGACTGTATGGTCACAGCTGGGGCACACTGATATGCTTGAGACTGCATTAGGCCCGGAGTAACAGGGGACCACGTTTTCTGTCCTCACATTAATTCATCCTGTTTCAGTTCTATAGCTGAAACAGGATGAATACTGATTCTCACTTAAGCATTTCCTACTCTTTATCTGGTGTTATTGTGTGTTTCCAGCAGGGGAAGATAAACAGAGGAGAGCAATAATTTGCTGAGACTGAATACTACCAAATGTATCCACATGCCTGATGTTATACTCCACTCGCATTCTCTGTTTGGAGTCTGGATGCTGTAGCACTACCCATTCATTAAAGCAGCACTACCACACAGCCTGCTGCATCTGTTCAAACATTATCCCGACAGGAAGACAGATGTGTGGCAGAAGAGGATGCAGTATATTTGGTTGCATGTCACTTACAGTCCAACTCAGTCACACTGAACAAAGTAGAATTTACTTAATGAGTTGCAGCAGGCACACCAGTTGAAGAGTCCACAGATGGGAACTGCAATACTAGTCTGTCACAAACTGACAGAGACGTCATACTGAAGTTCATCCCAGACCCCACCTCATCTTTCACCCCCATTACCCCGCCGCCTCTGCTCACGATCCTGGGTGTCCTCACTTGTCACCCAGGATTGAAGTTAATTAGAATTTTATCAGAGGAAAACTTAAGAGAGGGTAACACGCTCAAATCTGCCCTTCATTTGATGTCAGGAGATTGTTTCTGACATTTGCGCTGCGCACTTCGCTGCAAAGACAGACAGGGCGGCATGATGGAGGTCCTGTTTGAACCTGCCACCCACAACATCCAGCCCACCGTCCTACTCACATTAGCTGACGCAGGCATGTCTTTTACAATTTAAATGTCATTATATAGTTGCCATTTTGGCTGTTTACAACACTTACACTTGTTGCACTGAAAACTTATTAATACCAGAAGTGACATAACCAAAAAACAGATCACTACCATGCATCCCAACTGTCTCTATTGTACATCACCTTCGACCTTACTTCTAATTGTCACACCCCCCATCCCCACAATACCTAATAGTATACCAGTAATTATCTCACAGTGCAAATTAACAATAACAAAGTCTGCCAGAATTTCTGTTCCAGAATTAAATAGTGACATAAGAGATTTTGTTGCATTTAAAGTCCATGTAAAGCAATAATAAATGTGTTCTGAGTTTTCCACACCACAGAAAAATGTGTTATTATCCACCCCATAAAATCCGTTACAGGTTACGTCAGAAAAAGCCAATTAAACAAACGAGGTATAACGTGTTAATTAGTGAACTTTAGAGATGTTGGTTGCCGGATTTTGTTACCTTCAGACAGGGCCAGGCTAGCTGTTTCCCCATGTATCCAGTCTTTATGCAAAGCTAAGCTAACTGGCTGCTGACTGTAGCATCATATTAAACAGAAAGAATGGTATAAATCTTGTCCTCTAACTCTTTGCAAAAAAGCAAATAAGCGCATTTCTCAAAATGTTGAACTACTACTACTATAAAGGCCCTGCACACCCACGCAGGTGTTTTCAATTACTCTGACTGATTAGACCTCTACTCAGGTTGAAGCTGGGTGCTTGGAGTCATGTGATATAACAAAACTCTACTGACCAAAAACAATGATAACAGGGTGAGTACTCCTGCCCTAACGGGTACAGGAGAATCAGCAAGATGTCAATCAAGCCAGGTTTACAAACCCACACAGTCCTGAGAAGAGATCTAATCAGGCAAGATAAGTGAAAACACCTGTGTGTGTGTGTGTGTGTGTGTGTGTGTGTGTGTGTGTGTGTGTGTGTGTGTGTGTGTGTGTGTGTGTGTGTGTGTGTGTGTGTGTGTGTGTGTGTGTGTGTGTGTGTTTGGGTAAATGTTATATTGTGTCAGTCCTAAGGTATTGTTTCACGCTTCATTACAAGTAATAGAGCAATGAAACCACATGCTGTTTTTTCATTATTCAAAACCTTCAATAAAGCTGCAGGAGGAAAGTGGAGTTTTAATGGATGAATGGGAAAGAGACCTTAAGAGAGACCTTGAAATTTTGTGAATGAAATACTTGAAGAATGACTACCATGTTGTAGCCTGAAGAGTGGAGTGTCACTGTGAAGACAGGAAACAGGATGTACAAACCAGATTTTTGTCTTTTTGGAGACTGTGCAGGTCAAGGCTGTTTATTTTATCTTGTAGAGGGTACATGTCTTGGTATATGAGGCAGATTGTGTCAAAGTTAGATTATAGATATGAAGAAAAAGTATAGCCTTTCAAATGATTTGTTATGGAGCTGTGGTTTAATCTAAATGTGCAGCTCCAGGACCCATTAAACATCTGTGTCATATACACAAGGCAAGGGCAAAGGAGGTAGGATAGGTAGGTGTGTGTGTGTGTGTGTGTGTGTGTGTGTGTGTGTGTGTGTGTGTGTGTGTGTGTGTGTGTGTGTGTGTGTGGTTATGCAGAGGAGCACAGTAGACAAAAGAGAAGCAGAGCTGTTAGATTAATCTCTGGCAGGACTGTGTCACACTCTATGTGCCTCAGGGAGCTGTGGAGAGTGTTTGTGACTGTGCATGAGTGCTGCTCATTCACCGCTGGATGTAGTAATGCCAGGACCCAGCTTTGTTCCACTCACTTAGTGTCTCTCTCTCTCTCTGTCTGTCTGTCTGTCTGTCTGTCTGTCTGTCTGTCTGTCTGTCTTTGAGTAGCCATATGTGCAACTCAGTAATCCTCTGGATAGCCTAAAGCCAACCTGAGGCTGAAACAGCCAGATTAACACACACTGACAGCAAAGCCATTTACTGTCTTTGTTTCAAATGATTATGTAACACATAGACTGAAACATATATATATATATATGTATGTATGTTGTTTTCCTAATTTAGAATGTGTTATATTGTTAAGGATATGTACCTTTGAAATAACTAGCGGCGAGGTTTACAAAAAAAAGCAGGCTGTTCTAAATGTTCTCTGAACAGTTAATTTATGGATTCATCTGCTTTGTTCTAATCCTTCCTTTTATTTGGCCTAAAATAGGATCTTTTTGTGGAACTCTAACCACTTCGGGCAGTCTGTTATGCAGATTATGTAATGGCAAATGTTGAGTTCAGTGTAACAGACAATTTGGTTGCCAGGTTTCGACAGCCCAGATAATGCAGTAGGTCATGTTTTACAGGTCTGATTAACAAACTTCTTTCATACAGACATAAATATTAGGATAAAGATCTACAGACAATGGCTGGTATTTTAAAAGAGATGTGTGGGGAGAGAGGCTGCTTTGTAATATCCGCACCTTAAAGCAGCTATAATCGTGAAAATGTGAAAGGGGTCGCTTGTAACGATGAACCTGTACAGAGAATTATGACCTGAATCTGCAGCTCCACCTTGGCTTTACGAAGCTTTATAGTGAGTTTCAGCTCATTGTTGAGCCGTCTGGCCAAACTTTACTGTTTTGGTTCTCTCTCACCGCTCTCATGGCGTTGTAATTGCTGTTTTCAGAGAAAAAGCTTTAAAAAGTTATTTTTACTGCCTTAATAAAAGGATATTAAGGAGAGCTGGCCGCCCACTCCACCTAAAAAGGAAAAGTCTCAATCATGAGTCACATGGCTTTTTATTACAGCTCAGTTAGTCCTGCTCTTAGGATTATCCCTACAGCTACGGTCAGTGAAAGATAATGCAGTACAATGGATGACATAAAGCAAAATAGAGGGAGTAGAGGAGATAGATCAGATTGCAATTCTTACTTTCTCTGGCCTGAAAAGCTGTTAAACCAAAGTAACACAGTTCTCTCAGTAAGATCAAGTTGTTCCATGTCAGAAAGAATCGGAAGGAAGTGCTTTTTAAGCTTCTGGTTTGTGTGAAACGATCCTTTGATGATGATATGTAAAGCCCGAACAGATGACACATCGGTTTGAAGCATATTTTTGTCAGTGCATCTTTTCAGAGCTGCACACGTCACTTACGCAAAGCAGCACTTCATGTGCCTGACAGTGACTCTGCTGCCTGATATAGATGAGTTATCTGTGTGTGTGTGTACATTTTTAGACAGCAATATGAAGTGTGTTCTCCCCTACACTAGCGTGCAACACCGAGTATGTCAGCCTTTGACTTTGACTGATTTCAAGCATCTGTCCTTTCATCTGAGATGTTTGTAACACATACTGATGCTCTCAAAGTGTATGTTTTCACCCATGGTTGGTCATGCTGTATGTCATTTTTACTTTTCGAAGCTATATTTGTTGCGGCCCTCCTGAGGCAAAGTGTTTTCTTGCTCTCATAAATGATAGTTTCTTTTTTATGTTGGCTGTCTACCCTTTGGGAAGCTCCAACCACCGAAACAGGAAACATGTAAAACAAAATTCTTGTAAATAGCAATTATGATTTCCTGTGTTTATCTGTAGTGTCCTCTTAGTGACTGGCCTACACCAAGTTTAAGTGCATGGGAACCAGTGATTTCTGATCTTGTTAATGGTAAGAAATCAAAAGAGAGAGAAAATAATTGCTGTGACAGGTTAAGTGTGAAATTTTGCTAAAAGCACATATTCTTCCTCATCCTCAGCCTCCTGACATGCTGAATTTACCTCTCTTTGCCTTGACTTTGTGTCTCGATGAAGAAACACGAGACTGCGGAGTGAATAGATTCCTGAAAAGGCGGCTGGCCAGTCGAGATGGGACTTTATTGTTGCCACTGCAGCAAGCGGGCAATATTTCATCTGAAAAGCACCACTAGATCATGAAGCCCTGAGTCCAGTCTTTTGTTTGCGATCCATTCAACGTCATTATCTCCCTTGCAGAGCTGTAATTACTGTATGGTGAAAAGCTTTCCAGAACCCATCATTTCCTGAACTGTAAGCTCCTTGTTTTTGTCCGTGCTACAACAGAGGAGCTGAGCTATTGTGGATATATTGATATTAACTGTTTTCATGACGGCAACACTGGAGATGGTTTTGTGCCTGTGCCATGTATATACGAAGAATGAAAATGGCCATCAATGACAATTTAAGGGTTGAAATGGTCCTGACAGTCTCTGACATATCGAATAATTGACCTTGGCTGCACTCGTTGTGAAGAAGTGACTGTAAAAGAGCATAATATCAGCAGCAGGCTGTACACCCATGGTGATTGGGGTAACGCTTTATTTGAAATAACTTATTCTTTAGATTTTTTACTGCCAGACTTCAAGTAATTTAATTTGGACTTTAAGGCTGCAAATGGGTGAGTTCAACTTTCTAAGGCTGTTGCCCTGAAGTCCCAGGCGTATGGGATGTTGATACGCCAGCTGCTATCTTTTTCATACTTGACTGCAGGCCCCGGGGGAATGAAGCTGGAGCTGGGGCTGGAACAGGGCGCCCCTTAGGGATTCCTCCAGAGCCCTCGCTCCTAAATCACTGTTTGACAATTTTGTTTGTTTTGGATGAATGCTCGTCATTCATATTCACATTCTGAAGGCTCTCTGTGGAGATAGGAAATGAAATACTAATGACTTTTCCTCTCATATCCTTGTTAATTTAATATAAATACAAAACCTTTGCCATTGCTCCAAAGCATGCAAAGCTAAATTAAAGACTTTCCATCTCAGGGGCAAAGGTAAATCTTGTGCTCTCTGTTGTATTTTATTAGCAGCATGCCCTGTCTCATTTTTCTCTCTATTGAAGTCTGACTGTGCATATTCAAACTATACTCTCTGCTGAATTCATGTCCCTGAGATTATGTTGCCTTAATTAAACACCGCTGCAGACTTTTATTAACGTACAAACCTCTTTACCAGGTCCCCTCAGTATGCTTTCCCGTTGATAGACTTGACCACAAATTCCACGGTTGGGAAACAAAGTGATATACTCAGACCACCAGTTGCCCCCCCCCCCCTGGCCTTGTCTGTTTGCAAGCCAGCCATTACCTCTGTTCATCATTAAAACCCCAGTAAGTACTCCGGAGTCGTACACAAAGCACAAAGCAAAGAGAAAAGCTGAGCTTATTAGAGTGTGTGGCTTGTTAACTTGCTAATGGCCTGGGTGTTTGCTCTAGGTTATCATGAAAACATCACTTACTCCCATTTGTCTCTAAACTCAATTTCATGCTCTTCTGAGTTGATACTTTATGTCCTGAGGAGGAGATGTGAAGCAGTTCGAGCAGGGTGGATCATCCCTGTGCCGTGCACCATACATGTGGAAAAACACTAGATCAATGGAAATGTCACTGTCGGGTTTTAAAGCCTTTAGATCCTTAAAAGTTCTGCTGTTGTGGTACAAATGTCACTTCTTCCACTTGTATTCACTTGGGGATTAAAGTGGACATCAATACAAATTTGTTTCAGTGACATTTTATATCTCTGATCTTTATTTTGTATTGAGCTGGAAGCTGAGAGTTTACTCTTGTTTCATTCGTTGATTTAGTAAGCTGATCTCTCCATAAAGGCTCAGTTAGAATAATGAATAGACATTTACGTTACTCTACCTGCCTGCATTTTGTTTCTGAAGAACTTATAAACAGCTTCAGATCGTCTTATCTAATTATGCACATAAGTAAGTATAAGTAAGTTATAATACAAATGTCAAACATTTTACAAAACGTATACAGAAATATGATGATCGATGTATTGATGCATGTATTGGATTCCCATTTTCGCCCTCTGCATTGATTTTAACCACATTACATTTTACACATATTGCGTGATTCGTCTCATATGTGACACGTTCTTCATTATGAAATGTGATTATGTTTTTTTTCTCTGACACTTAGTGGCCTAAAGGTGCCTTTCTGCTCGCCGATATACATATCTATGGGGCTGCAAAACTAATGAAATCTTTATAGTCCTCATAGCCTCCTTATTGTTGCCATGGTTACCATAGATGCAGTGTTTCAGTGTTGGAAGCCTCTTTGATTTTCCTTTTATAGTGAGATATTAACAAATGATCTTCTTGTGATATTAGTTTCTGCAGTGCGACATTCCCGTGGCTCTGTTCAAATTATTTTGCAGAATAATCCCTTTTCTTAATTAACAACACCACTAAGCTGGGCAGTTTTTGATAAACACCAGCTTCTCATTGTAATGCAAGCCACTTGAGGATGTTAGACTGAGCATGTTTCTCTAAACCACTGATTGATTTCCAAGGGCTTTGGCTCTTTATGGCTTCATGTTATGAATCATACCGGCTATTTCAAGCTTTCTCACTGGTGGTGGAAATAACTAAACACTAAACTCTTATTCACATATCACAAGTATTTGGCTGCTTTATATTTGAGTAACGTTTGGGTCCTGTTAAGGGAATTGTTCAACATTTTTGGAAACACTTATTCGCCTTCTTGCTGAGAGTTAGATGAGAAGATTGATTCTTGATTCTCATATCTGTACACTTAGCTACAGCCTGCAGCCTATTAGCTCAACATAGCATAAAGACTGGAAACAGGGGGAAACAGCTAGTCTGACTCTGTCCAAAGCTAAAACAATCCTCCTACCAGCACCTCTAAAGCTCACTAATTAACATGTTATATCTTGCTTGCTTATCTGCTTATCTGTACAAAAACGGAAGTGTACATTTGGGGTTTTACAGGGGGGTTATGTGCCAGACTATGTCTTGGCTGGGTGCAGTAACTTCCTGACTTCTTCGGTGATTGTCTGGCAGTCTCATGGTGACAGCAAGACTCAAGGAATTCACTGCTCCCAGCCAAGAAATTGGCCACAAATTTACGTTTTTAGACTTCAGTTTTTGTACGCAATAAATATACAAGATAGAAGTGTTAATTAGTGAGCTTTAGAGGTGCTGGTAGTCTGATTTTGTAACCTTCAGACATAGCCAGCTAGCTGTTTTCCCGTTTCCACTCTTTATGCTAAGCTAAGCTAACCGGCTGCTGAATGTAGCCTTACACTGAACGTACAGATATGAGAGTGGAAACAATGTTCTCATCTGAAAAAATCCAAATCCATTGTATGTTGTTGTATCTCACATCGTTTTTGGTTTTTGTTTTTGTGCTCATTAATCCTCCTGTGCCCTTTAGTAATCTCTCCCAGCTAGCCTAATTTCCTGACTGACGAGTGGCAGCTGTTGACCTCTGCTATGGAAAAAGATTTAACTCCGATTTGACAGGGTTGATTTTTTTTTTTTTTTCTTCAACTGTAGGCCATGGCCTAGCAGCTATCTGGTGATTCACCAGCTGGAACACAGCTGCTGTAGGCTGCATTTCCTCCAAAAGACCACCCTCGGTCTTCCTGACAAACCCTCTCCAATCTAATAAGTAATCAATACCACTAATGTGCTATCCCATCTGGTCTTATCCTGCCTGCAGAATGTCTTGCATAGGGTCAATGGATGCCCAGGTAGGGGGAGATTAGCTGGCTAAGTGAGCAGGATGAGGCAGAAGATCCACCCTGGGTGAAGTTGGTTGTATATCTCAGTCCTGTATGGGGCTGGTGGGAGGCTGCCCTGCTCTTCTTCTACCCTTGGAGATCAGAGCACAGCTGGGGTTTGAGTGTACAGACACATCTGCTCTCTGGTAAGAGTGAAAAAAGGGAATAAAATGCAGGACAGAATAGATCCCCTCTTACCCACAAGTGGGCAAAATGTTTCCTTCTTTCATCTTCAAAAAGGTTTTACCGCTCAGTGAAGTCCGTCAATATCTTGATCAGTCATGTGCAAAGCAGGCTTTGTAAATCAATCTACAATATTCAGTATGTATATTACCAAACTGTACTATAACTGCTCTTAGGCGCTGATGAGAGCGTCAATTCCTCATTCGCTGGCACGACCATTATGCCATTACATAATTTCTTTATTATATAATTGTTCTTGTTCCCTAATGGCATTACAGGAGAGGGAGCCAAGCTGACAGTCAAGTACCAGCCAGCTCTTATTATACCTGTAATTTAAATCAGCATAAATGTCTCACCATTAGCCAATGAAAAGGTTGACTGCAGAACACATGATATCATTGCACATTGCTGATAATCATGTCGCTGCAGCAGGATTTAGTCCTGGATGACTCACTGTAATGAATCTTAACCCACCTCTGTCTTTCAAAGTCACATCTGTGACTTATCACTCTCCTGTTTTTAATCAATATTTCATGGCTGAATGTATGAAGGATCAAGACATTCTCCAGTTGAAACGATTCCTTGTAACTACCAAAGGATGCCCTGCGAGACAATTTCCCCTTCTATAATACAACGGCTCTTGAGTTTCATAAGATGACTTACAGATTCACTTAACCCTTTTCAGAGGTGGAATGTAACTAAGTACATTTACTCAAGTACTGTACAAATCTGAGGTACTTGTACTTTACTTGAGTCTTTTCATTTCATGCCACTTTCTTCTTCTACTCCACTACAATTCAGAGGTATATGTTGTACTTTTTTCTTCGCTACAATTATTTTTTGACAGCTTTAGTTACTTTACAAATTAAGATTTTTGCATACAAAAGAAACGAAGAGCTTATAAAATATGATGTTTAGTTATAAATTGACAGAAAATTTATTGGCAGCTATATTGATAGTCTTTTTTCATACGAAAACATTTCATGGTTCCAGCTTCTCAAATATGCTGCTTTTGCTTTCAATAATTTTAATTTATTATTAATAATTTGGGGGTTTGGACATTTAGTTGGACAAAACAATCATTGTGAAGAGGTCACTTTGTGCTCTGAGTAATTGTGATGAAGCACGTTTTTACAAACCAAGCAATCAGTGAAATAACCATAATGAAAATAATCATTAGCTGCACTCCTATACAAAATAGTTAACAGTAACATCCTGCTTTTACATTAATGCATGAGTAATAATAATTATGATATAATATAATTACTAACAGTCACAGGGGTCATTTTTCTACTAGTACTTTTACTTTTAACACTTTTAGTACATTTACCTGATTATACTCACATACTTTTACTTAAGTAACATTTTCAATGCAGGACTTTTACTTAATGAAAGGATCTGAATACTTAAAAAAAGGCATGTGCAGGACTGTTAACTGACTTTGAATTACAGCAACAATGCCAACAAAGCATGACTGGTGGAAATCTTTGCCAATCATCAATGCCAACAGCGGCAGCAATATGACCTAAATATGGTTATTTGCGGGGGGGGGGGTATAACAACATGATTGCCTACAACACTCTGAGTGAATTATACTAGGAAACAGAGGCCGGTAATTAGGTCCCTCTTAATTCAATTGACTTCCACACCAATTCAAGCAAGCATTAATTGTAAGGATTGAACTGCACAGCACATGGGTCAGTCCATTAGAAGTGGATATTAATTTAGGTTGAACCACCAACTGTCTCCTCTAGTTGAGCTGCTGTCGACAGTACCTCGTACAGAGGACAGCTATTCCTCCAGGAGCTTCATGCACATTCCCGCGCCAAACAAGCAACAACAAAGGAGGTTGACCAGAGACTGCTCAGCATCAAAGCAGGTTGGGTTGGCACACATCACTCCTGGATACACACACACGCATACATTAAATACCATGGGTGCAACATGTATGTTACTGAAAGTCAGGGGACATTACAAGAGAATGACATGAAGGTGTGATAGAAATACTTTCCTAATGAGTTTAGCTCTACATAAACACATGGAGGGTCACACATGAAAACATTCACTTAAAGTGTCAGTTCACCTTTCTCTGAAAAAAGTTTTTTTCCCTATTTTCTAATATTATTATTATTATTATTATTATTATTATTATTATTATTATTATTATTAGTATAGGTGCCATGGATTCAGTCATTTACAATGTGGGCTACAACTTGAGCCCCATTTTATCCTATATTTGTTTCTATTTGGCAAATTGGCACCATTAAAAGTATGCCGAATTTGCTATTAGCAGTACCTGTCTGCAGTGTACCCATTGTTGTACAGACAGCTATCACAGTATTACTTCAATACTGAAGAAAACTTAAAAACATGGTAATTCTCAGGCATCTTCTGGAGTTATAACGACTGTCACAACGGCAGCAATCAGGCTCTAATGGTTTTAAAGTACCATAATTGCCTCCATGAGCTGTGTGTCGCTACTGTTGCTGCTTCTGCTACTGCTGACTGTGTTGATCAGTGGGCCAAACTACAATAACTGTTGTTTTTTAGAAGACCGGCATACACCTGTCCCTTTCACCTCATGCAGTATCTGCCTCACGCCTCCTCTTCAACTCTCCCACAATCCCTTGGGGAGGCGCGCATCCCAGTTTGAATACCTCTGCTCTGAATAATTTACTGACCTCACTGTGGGCAGTTTTCATTGGGACTATTTCTTTGGTGAAACATCCAAAAGAAATGGAGAAAACCAAAAGTATCCGCATAGCCAGCTATACTTAAAAGTTGAAGTTGAAAAATAGTTTTTTGTGATTTTGGATGGACTGACCCTTATAGAAATACAGCCACGGGGTGTTAGTGCTTAAAAATTCACTTTAGGAATGCTGTATCATACAGCAGCAACATCAAAGGTGAGCACAGCTGTCTGTCTATCATGAAGTATAAAATGTAAAGTAAGTGGATGTTTCCTCCAATTACATGCATGCCGATGATGCTAACTGTGCGCTGTCTGTATCTCTCCCACAGAAACCTTGATGATGCTTTTCTCCGTGAGCAGTCAGGATGGTTCCCAGCAGTCAGTGGACCTTTCTGTCCGTCAGTTCGGCTGCCCGGTGCTTTTGATCAGAGGAGAGAGATAAAACTCAAGGCCCACTTGGGTGAGTCAGTGGAGAGCAACAAAGGCAAGAACAGAGGCCAGATGTGTGTCTCAGTAGTAACTCATTGCATGGTGTAGAATATAAAAACCTGCTCAGTAGAGTTATTCTATTGACCTAATGGACCCGAAAACAGTGGCAGCTGACAGACGCAATCAATTCCCTGTAGGGGTTACAGAAGCAGCACAGAGAGAAAAGCTGGTCTAGGATAGTGGTTCCCAATCTTTGTGGCTTGTGACCTTTTAAAGTGAAGCTGTACGTGTCTACTTACACCCCCTTGTCAAAGGTTGTATTTTATGGAGCCCCCAAAACTGACAAAAGGCAATAAAAGGTTGTCAGATGAGTCGCAGAATATAACAAAATTCATCAGTAAATAATAGTTAGTATAACTCGAGCGTATAAAAGAAATAGTTGGCTTTATTCCTTTATTTTACCTCCAATCAGTTGATAAAATAAATCACGATGTTATTTATTTTACTCTTCTATTTATCTTTTTCTTGCTCATTTTAATTTTCAGCTCCTTAGTTTTCCTATTTTTTGGGCACACATTGAATCATTCATCTATCCCCTATCTTCCCACACAACATTTCCCATTTTCCTTGTGCATACTGGAGCGTATCTATGTTCCCAGAGTTCTGTGCTCCCCATCTCAATATCCTCTTAATATGACACATTAAGGAGACCTTTCAAAGGGTTTTTATGTTCTCAGCAAGGTCAAATGTTCAGTTTCCCTGAGTCAATATGATGAATCACCCACATCCAACTTATAGCCTACTGATGTTATTCTCCTTGAAGTCTACACCCTCAAATTTGCGGGCAAGACAGTTTTCTTGACTTTAGACATTGATATCTCCGCAGTGGCTGAACAGATATTTACCATTCAAACTGCATTTGAAACGTCCATCTCCCTTCGTTCTTTTGCAATTTGAACTGCGAAGATAGGCCTTACTTATAGCCCTTTGACATAGGACACTGGGAACATAGGGATCAGCCCATTGAGGGGACTGTGTGGCTAGTTAGTATACCTGAAAACACTGGTAGCTAAACGCACTGAGCACCAGCCTTTTCAGTTAGATATCCTACGTAGCTGCAGCTAACTTTCTTCATAAAACTCCACCATGTTAATCATCCATATGTTGCTAGCTGAAGAATTTTAGTCGGCAGGCTAACGCTAGCTAACTTTGTTAGTGTTAGCCTATATGTTATCTTGTATATAGCAGAAATATGCTTTGTTTTTCTTACTTTCTGTTAGGTCTACTGACTCTTTGTTGGGAACCACTGCTCTAGGAGATGATCTACAGGTGGCCTATATTATACTGTAGCCTATGTGTGATGGAGCATGAAGAGGAGTCAAGGTTAGTAATTACAATTTTACTACAAAAAGCCCTATTTTTATTAGCAGGATATTTGATAGTGAAACTACAACTATTTAAACTCAGATTCAACCCAATAAATCCAAAACACCCAGTCAGGTTATCACTACATCTCTGAAAAAACAAGCAGCTGGCATATTGTTGGTATTTTCTGCATCGTGTGACCTTTACATTTCCAGAAAAATCTCCCTGAATGACTGCAGTGTCGTCTAAATGTTATCTGTCTCAGTGTGATCTGTGCTTCGCGGTAAAAAAGGAATGTACCGAGTGCAACTCTTCAGACCACCTGTCGCATTGTCGTCATCAGCCACGATGTGATCTGTGTGCATCAGTGAGAAAGAAGTTATTTACAGCTAGGCAACGTCCTCACGAGTCACCTAAAGCTCATGCCATTAAACCTGGATTCAAGATCTTTAATACAGAGTAAAGAAACCAGTGCAGAACAAGACATAGTCAACAAGCACATTAATAAATAAAAGAACTAAGCATGGCTCTCGGCACTGTGCAGCCCCTCAAATAAAGAGTGAAATCCAAACTGGCGTTTTCCCAGTGCTCTTAAATCTTTCACTTCCCACCATCTCATCTAATCCACCACTTGAATTTGATCCAGTTGAAATGATGAAGGAGACGCCACCACGTCACACTCAACCCTCTAAACTAAATGCCATTTCCGCAAAGGTGTTTTTCTTCACAACAATCAATATAAGATTTCCTACCTGCTCCCACTTCACTCCACGTAATAATGAGCAGAGATTAATGTTATGAAACTACAGTCTTGCCTGCTGGTAAAACACAGCCGTGCATTAGTGATGACTTCAGTTTGGCTTTAGATGTAGTGATCAATGTTTTGTTAAGAAAAGCCTTCGAGGCAGCTCTGCCACAACAAGCCATTAGGGAAGCAGGGAGAGGACCCAAATGCAGACAGGCAGGAGTTGACGATGTCCAAAGGTTTATTCACTAACACAAAAACTCACAAAAATCCTCGTGACCGAAGGTAGGAGCACACACTCAGGGAATCACAGGAACATGGCATGACGTGGAACAGAACACTGAAAAACACATGGCAGGCAAACACAAACTAACATACATCGGCAACATCAATGACTCGACAGGGAACAAAGGGAAAGGACCGGTATATATAAGGGAGGAGACAATCAGGGAAGTAGACACAGGTGCACACAATCAAAACGGCGGGAAACAGAACAAAGACCAGAAGTAAATACTACACGTGAGACAAGACTAGTGAACTTCAAAATAAAACAGGAAACACACCAAACCCAAAACACACAAGTCCAAACAAAAAGTCCTTCAGATCCTTACATGTTTTAACAGAACCTTATTATAGTCAGGCAGTTCACCAGCCATAGGCCAAGCTGCTTTTCAGAAGCACTGTGGAGGATCCCAGTGAGAGACTTTTGTAAACAGGAGAAAATATATAATCAGAGTCAATACACAAGTGGTATTTGACTGCAGACTGCTGAGCCTCCTGCTTTAATGGCCAAGACTGATGCACAACTAAATGTTTCTCTGTGAGAGTCGGGTCGGTGCTCTGTTTGAGAATAACAAGCACCACGTCACCTGCTTTGTGAGTAAGAAAACCCTCTGAAGTGACACTGCTCTCTTACAGTATAATAGGTTGAACTTGGCAATTTAATTATGTTCCAGATGTAGTGATTTTCATTCAGTATAATTAGAGTTTGGAATATTTTCTAATTTAAAAAATGTCAAAACTTTACAAAAGGGAAGGAAAGGTTAAAACCAAAGGTCTTCAGTCTCTTTAATTAAAAAGATTCAAAAGCATTTGTCTGCTTTTATTTTATGAAATCATGTGTAATTATTAACATTTCCAACAAATATTACGCAAGACACCATGTACAATAACAGTATATAATTGAAGAACAAATAACACAACAAACAGGACAAATCTGGACTATCTGTGTTCATAAAAAGTAGCTTATAGATAGAAATAAAACAAATATACAAATAAAAAAACATAAATATGTTAAAAAAAATGGGGCAGAACATTCTAATGATCAGTAGCAGAAACTTCATATTACGCTAACGATTTTATATAAATGTTAAAAATGAGACCAAATCTCATATATTTCACAGAAATTCAAACTATAAAATGAAGCTTTATAAGTACCCATGTTCAGTTTTAAAGGATAAAGGTGGTGTTATTCTATATTTTTCTTATTGTCAATGAATGTTATGAAAAGACCAAAACCAACAATCTGTTAGTCCGTCTCTGAAATCTTTCTGGCTTCCCTGTAAAGTTTTTTTTTTTTTAATGCTCAGTAATTTTCTAAAACAGCTGGGCACTGTAGTTTTTAGCAAATGTTACTAAAACAAGAGTAAATAGTACATTTATTAGGGACTATATTCAGTCGCGGATTAATAAACATTTTGTGCACTAGAGAGTATTTATGGCAGGAGGGTAATGTATGTTGGTATGTTGGATCGAAAATAAACTACAGTGTCCATGTTCATCATAATGAAAGAAAACAGTCTGACTCATGTATGTGTTTTTAATCATTTTTCAGTTATTATTTTCTGGTTCACAATACCATTTACAGGGTGGGGCACGTGTCATTCAACGTGTTATACTTCAATCAGTGAGTTTGAAGAATTATTTTTGAAAGGAGTAAGTTCTGATATAGAAACTGAAAAAGGTGGAAATGCATGCTTACATGCCTTTTGCAGGATTGTGGCAGCAGTTATATGTAACATGCCATCCAAATATATTTCAAAAAGTTGTTCTTTTCCAGCATCAAAGTAACTCCACTGATGCTTGCCAGAACATGCAGTCTAAACTTTGCCTCAAGCCTGAAGCTCCAGTGGCAGAACATTTGATTTGGATTTTCTGTAAAACAGAAACTCATCTCTATCGAAAACTGCAACGCTGATGAGTTGATATATTTGCATTTCGCTTAAGCGTGTCGATGACAACATTTTAAGGCAGATGATAAGCTTTTACATCTTCATCCGTATCCTTGGTAACCAATATAAGCCGTGTCATATATGTTAATTTCCAGAAGAAAAGAAGATTTTTATGTGCCCTTGTGTGCATGTATGTCATGTGAAAATTAAAAGCTGTCTGCGGTAAAGGAAGCTTATACGGCCTAGTTATCTAATCAAGCTTTAACCTGTAAACAAGTCCTGCAGAGGAGGCAGACATCTGTCAGAAATAAGTCAAGCAGATGTTAGATGTTTGGTGTCTGCTAAAGCCAGCATTTCTATAACTCTCCACGCTACATCATCGCTTCACTGTGCTTGTTCCCGAACATGGGAACAGTCATTGCTGTGATCACACATATCACACCACGGACTTCCTGCACAGCTCATGCTTTAGTTCTTTGCTGCTGACAGTTCCCTCTATTAATGCTGGCTTTGATGGATATCTCCTGCCCGTCTGTCAGACTGTCAGCCTGATGTAGCTCCACAGAGAGAAGTGTTCTTTCTCTCTTAATATAAGTGCAGTAATTAAAGGGAAAACCACCCAAAAGAAGCATAATGCCATAATGCACCTGTATTGTGTCCCTGTTGGATGATATTGATTTACCGTGTGTTACATAATATCTGTAGGGGCTTCCATCAACTCCTCCAGTGTTTATTCTCCTGCTACAAATAGAGGATTGTCAGCCAGCCAGTGTGCAGATGAGCAATGCAGCAAAGCTCAAAGCAAGCTGGATGAAATCACCTGTGAAATTCTGCATACAGAATGTTTTTTAACACCAGTTCTTGCTTTAAGTCTGATATGACAGATACAGACATGTATTCCTTTTTATCTGAGCACCACAGCTGTCTCCATGGTTGTATCAGCTTCTGAGAGCACTGTTGTGATTTGTAGACTTGAGACTCATATCCTCTTAATGTTTCCTCATTTTTTATATGTTATAGTTTGCAGACACAACATCAGTATCTTTTCATTTTGAATCTTGACTAATGCGGATTCTAGATGATGTAAGAGGGAGTTAAAAGAAAGAAATTTATAGGATTTTCCTAATTTGTCTACCCCTGCACCCTTCAACTATATATTCTATATTTTCTTGTTTGCATTTAGAAATACAAGGGAGAATGGGCATTTGATAAAAACAAAAAAGAGAGAAGAGCACACAAGTACAACTTTATCCTCAAATACTCTCCTTATCAATAGAGACAGTTCTTGTTCTTTTCTTTTAAGTGTAGACCCTGCATGTGCAAATACAAATAATGTCCCCTATTTTAGACTAAGTTATTGTTGGACTGCATTCATTCAAGACCGCAAATTGTCAGTTTGAATCTGCTGGCTTTTGAGGAAGTTTCTATCCTCAGCATTCTGCCCAAAAGAAATGTGCAAAGTGGTTGTTCTTAATCACATGATAATCATAGGCTATGCTTTAGAGTGCTTCCTTTGCATGAAAACCAAACCAACTTTTGAAAGTCTGTTGTACTTTCAGAGGAATTAGGAAGGCTTTGGCAGCATAACACGACTAAAAGTATTTGTAATCGATGCCAAAAGAATAATCTGAGAATCTATGGTGTAAGTGCAGCGGGTAATGTTTTGAATGCATGCTTATTTGTATTTTCCAGAACACTTCTACTGCATAAAATCATCTCTAAATGTCCTTATGTATATTCTTTGATCCAAGTCATTGAAAAAGACTTTGCAGTGCAGTGTGCGAGAGTGCGAGCTCGACATGGATCAAGTGACTAGCTTAGCTACTGTAATTTATTCCAGTGAGTTTGGTTTAAAGGAATAGTTAGGGCATAGCTATCCTGGCTCTGTCCAAAGGTAACAAAATCCACCTACCAGCGCCTCTAAAGCTCACTAATTAACACGTTACATCATGTTTATTTCATCTGTACCGGGAAAAAAAGTGTAAAAACAACAATTTGTCTGGTTTTCGGGGGGCTATGTGCTTGACAGGAGCAGTTGCCAGGCAACCAGCGGAGACTCCACAAAGTTACAGCCGTAATACCCTGTTTCCAGCCGTAAAGCTAAGCTAAGCAGCTGCTAGCTCCGGCTATATATTTACTGTGCAGAGGTGAGAGTGGTATTGATATTCTCATGTAACTCTTTACGAGAAAGAGAATCAACTTATTTCCCAAATAGCTAAATTCCAGTGTTAAGGTCACATCACTTGGAGTGAGTGAGGAGTGCACTTACTTACTTGCTGTTTAACAAGTCAGCTTTAATGGCTAAAGAGGAGACTGTAAAGGAGACACGAGATGCTGTGGTTCATGTACAAGCCCATAATTATTCCATGCTATATATTACACAGAAAAGTACAGAAAAGTGGACCCAGAGTGTTTTTGAAAGTACATTTGAGGGAAGCTGTTCAAGGCTAATTTGGACTTTAAGGGGTAAAAAAAAAAAAAAAAAAAAAAGAGCTGTTAAGAATTGATCGCCGTTTCCCTGATAGCATAGTAATTACCATGTATTGTGCTGTATCAGTACAGCTGTTGCTGCAGTTATTGATTGATTCTGCTTGATTGCTGCCTGATTCTGCTTTACACGTCTGTCTAGAATAATACATCAATATGTTAAACAAGCCCATTTCTAAACTCAGACGTAAGCATCTTATTTGATACTTTCCCCCTTCAGGGTTATTATTTGTGCTACAGCGCCCTGTAATTCTGTCTCTTATACACAGGAAGGCTTCTTCTCAAAACCAAGCCAGATGTGGAAAACCTGAAACTGAAATGGCAAGCCACATTCGTGCAGACGTAACCCTGTCATCGTGGACTAATTCTACTCCCACAGGGTGACTCAGACAACTTGTAGCAACCTCCCAGATTCAGTGAGAAAAGAGAAACACTTCTGACATTACACTATGCATTATATGACATTATATGCATAACTGAAAGTATGTTTGTACAAAATATATGATGCCTTTCCATGAAAACGAAATGACAGACATTTTAGTTTGGAAACGCAACCATGCAAAAACAAAAATAGCATGGACGTTCACTCTTGACCCTGGGAACAGTAGTTTGACTTAACTCAAGGTCCACTTACTAGCGTTTTATGGCGCTTTCAACTCCATTTGCTGATTAAGGCTGTGAAATACAGAAAAAAAGTTAAGATTATCTTGTAAAAGTTCAAAAATGGTTTTGCGTACAAAAGGTTGACAAGTTTTTGTGCATGGATCAAAGAGAGAAAAGCATAAAGGGTATCTGCAATCAGCTACAGCCACACAGGAATTAAAACTGTGCAGAGCATCAAGCAGATAACAAATGCCTTGCTTGCTTAAAAGGACATCTGATTTGCAGTAACCCCAGGAATGCAGAGAACACTGAAATGAAAGGCCTCCATGTGAGACGAGTAGCCCCACTACGTGAGGCATCTTTTATAGATGTGCATAGCAGCTGTGGAAAGAGCATTTTCTATTTGATGACTGATATTTTCAAAAGATCTCAGCTGGCATGAAAGGTGGCAGGTTTAATGGCCATGTGAATGGATCGAGCGGCATCTCGGCTCAGGTAATCAGGACACATTACATTAGTCTGGCTGCTGCTGATCACAAAGGACGACGTTTGCAATCGTCTAGCAGAAGTCTAAAATAAAAGGAGTCTAAAATAAGAGAGCAGTGCGCATTAGAAACTCATGAAAATTGATTTTCTACGCAATGCGCTGTCAGCGACATCATTTGCCATATGTGGGATGTGACTGGGGTTCTAACAATATCAGCAGTAGCTCCAGTGGCACTGACATCACATTCTTTCTCATGTCTTGTCTAATACTTTTGTGTCTGTCTTGTATTTGTAATTTAGGTCTTTCATCTAAGTGCAGGCACATGCACGCATTGTGGCTACAGTGGCTCGAGCTGCTGCCCTCTTTGGTTGTCCCTCTGGATCAAATAAATAATCATTACTGTAGTATCACTAATAAATTTAATATTATTATCTTTATTGTTGTTCCTGCTGCTGTTATTCTCATAAGAAAGCTCCCCTTCATGCCTCTCGTTTAACAAGCAATGAGGTTATCATCTTCAGTGTTGGCATTCATTCCTTCAATGAGTTGAGAATGAGAATGAGTGCCTTCTTTCTTCATATGGGCATGAATGAACAGGATGTAGGCATTTCTCTTGCAGATATTGTATGTTGAACTGAAGCTGGGGTTATATGACCATTTTTGTTCTCACATGGTTCTTCTTGACCTTCTTATGATAAAGTCCATTGACCTGAGCATCACCTCTCTGACCTGATTCTCTGACAGCAAGCCTGACAGTCTCACACACATATACTGACTCATAATTTATTATAATTTTTATTAGACTACTTTAATTTGCCATTGTTCTAAAACAAAAACCGTGATTGGGTGACTGCAGATAACGCTGCTGGCTATGTTTACATGATACCACAGTAACTGGGCCGGTGAAACTTCATCAAGCCAAAATAATGAAATCATTCATGCTGACAAATTACTAAAGCTATATATGTTTACGTTATATCATGTCCATATTTGTTTTGATATACTGTAGCCTACATTAAGACCTGCACATTCTGTATAATGTATATTATGTTCTATAAATTGAACATATACTGCATCTGTAGTCATATACTGTCAGAAGTCAGTTACCTTTTTTTTCCAAGGTACACAGCATGCCATTTCCAGGGCATCATGTGGCCGAGTGGTTGGGGTGCATATGATGTAACCGCAATGTCCCCTTGGTTGGATTTGAGTAGGTGACCTTTGTTGCATGTCATACCCCCCCCCACTGTCTCTACTATCAACTGTTCAATAAGAGCAAAAATTCCAAAATAAATAAATCTCTTTACGAAAGCCAGTGTGAGAGCGTGTGGTGGTTAAAGGTGCAGTCAGTCTGTCTGTGCACGTTCCTGTTTGTATTCTGTGCTCACATTAAAACGCATATAAACAAATTCAAATGATTTAGTTTTCTAATAAGATGTAAAGCATTCTCAAATGCCCTTCTTCTTTTTATTACAGTAAGTAAAGTGCTGAACGTTTTACTGTAAAAGCAGATTGTGGTTAAAACTAAAAGTTGCTCCTGGGCTCTGTTAACACCATGAGCCTTTTTACCCCACGAAACATTATAAATGTTATGCTTTCACATAGCAGCGGGAAGTATCCTCCTATGAACACTGACTGATGCATATCCCCTGTTGTGAAGTCAAGTATTAAAATGTATTTCTGACTCCGAATTTAATTAGAATAAGGAAGCCTTTGGTCTGGAGTTACTGTTGTGATGTGCTAATGAAACCGACTTTGATCTAAAATAACTCGGGGAACTAAAACACATCCTGGACCCATGCATGGAATTCAAATAGTCCTGATCTGCTGAGGTTCATGTCAGGGAGCTCAACGTGGAGCATGCGCACAGAGAGAAGAGAAAAGACCAAATGTTACAAATAGAGATAAGCATATGAGAAAGGAAAGAACATTTTTCTCTCAATCTTGCTATTTTCCTCCAGTCCTTGACTCACTTTGTCTCACAGCTTCCTTCTTTTGTTCCTTGTTATCCCATCATCACTCACACTGAAAAACCTGACAACCCATTTATTGCATTTCCATTGTACTGAAAGGTAACACAGACGTGGGAATTTTAAGTAACTGTCAGCAACTCATTCCTATATCACACTATGTGCAGTTCCATTTTTCCTCCCTTTTATTCGTCAAACAGCACTTCTCAAAACAAATAGTGGCAAGCCAGTAAGAAATGAACAGTCAAAACAACACATTTACAGTCAGATACTGTGACTAATATATCCAAACAATAATAAACTGAAACTAAACACTACAAAGACAACTGAAGTCTAGCCTGAATGAAGCTTTACCAGAATGTAAAGATACAGATAAAAACAAAATGTTCTTTAATCCAAATGGACTCTCATTTGTGATTTCTTATCATTTAATTCAAATGACAGATAATAAGCGTGCCTAGGGACATATAAAATGCCGCTCTGTCTGAAGTGGCTGAAATGTATCCATTTCTACAATTGCACAATGGGGTTGCTTCTGCATGTGTTGCAACAGCTTGAGCGATTTGTTCAGCAATGAATGACAGCCTTTGCCGTACATGTTCGAGTGGGTTTCCTCCCACAGTCCAGAGACATGCAAGTGTTGTGCAGACTCTAAAATGCTCACCCTGCGCTGTGTGTAAATGTGGGTGTGAGTCAGAGATTGTTTGTAGGCTGATATCTGTGACGGACTGGTGACTGATCCAGGGTGTTTCCCTACGTTTGGTCCAGTGACAGGTGGGACACACAACAACAGGGTAATTGTAACTGTGTGGTGTGTAAACATCAAAGACATTTAATATGAGCTCTTGAGTCTATGTTCAGATTTTAATATTATCAAAGTCTGGAGAGAAATGAACCATGCAAGGCTGACGGTTATTCAGATTCAAATCTCAGCACTACATGCATTTACTCCTTTGAACAGAAACAAAAATCCATCAGAAAGGGGAATGTTTGGACATATTTTATGAAACATCTTGTGTTTGTGCTGATTGTTTTGTCTTTTCTGAGAATTCTTTCTTTTTACAGATATAAGACATTTATTTATAGCTAAAGGCCAGCTTGTTGAAAATGCACATTCCTATCAGACAAAGAATAATTTGCATATGTGCAGGCGTGTGACAATATCTCAGCTATTGATATATAGTGCCATATACATTTTGAGGCTATCAAGGCAAATATTACTGCAGATGTCTGTGAATAATCATCTCAGTTACACTGCAGCGGCTACTTCTGCAGTGTGTCACCCATCTGGATTATGTACAGTAAACCTGCATGGTCATTTAGACTGCCAGGTGTCAGCCCGCCTGTGTCATCTGTAGTCTCTTTTTGTGAGTCCAACCCAAAGTTTTTTAGCCTTTGTTGAATTGCTGAAACAAAATTATAGAGCCAATTTAGGTCTTCAAATAAAGCATGCTTCCCCAAATCCTCGCGCTTGACTCAAGATAAGTATCAGGAAATCCATACAAGTATTAGTCAAGTATCAGTACAAAGCTGCAGTGCAAAACACTAGTTTATAAAAACTTAAGTTATCTGGATCTTTTTCAGAGAGGCTTGCTCAAGTCCACGTTTACAGTCGCCTTACTGGGCTACAGTGGGACTATATATATAGACTCAGTCGACCTACTATTAATGTGCATGTAAAAGGAGACACACTTAATTTAAGTTATTTTTTTAGGAGTAGAAGCTAACCATTTAGTCCTTTTTTCACACCAGATATTTTAACTTGTCATTGCAGGAAAAGCACAGGTATTACTAATAACATTAACGATAACTCTGTTTTGTCCGTTCAAGCCATGACAGTGTGACAATGAGCCAACATGCACAACACCATGCAGGACCCTGAAACTAAAGCAGCTAAATGGAACTCATCCATCATCTGTCACTATCTCTCTAGATATTTACCAGTTACAGTAAACTTATTTTGAGTCATTTATGTATCCACAATGGTCCCCAAACAGGTCACTATCCCAAAGATGTTTTTGTTCCTGTCCAAACAGAACAGTTTCCAACTTTTTAAGGCCAAACTGAGCCAGACCACCCTCTGGGAGGATGTCTCAGGACCCCTACAGAGGTTACGTCATTGCCTCTGGTCTATAAGCCGCTGATGTGCTATAATCCCACCCATGTCTCTGAAGGTAAAGCCATTTTTTCATGTCTGTTTGAATGAAACACATAATCCTGGGCTGGCTGTACACTAGGCAGGGAAATAATTCTGCTCTCGTGGCAAAGGTGCACCAGTCGACTCTCCATTCATCCAGAGTCCCTGGCAGACTGGACCCTTCTATTTGTGTGCAGCTGGACCCTTTCATTATTTACACTTGAAATGATAATGACATCATGTGTGCACAGCTGCGCTATTTGCATCCACACGGCATGCAGCTGAATTTGTGCGACAAAATGGATAGGTGGAAAGAGATCCTCCTACGAAATTTACATGCTAATTATATTCAGATGTGAAGGTTTTCTGCTTGTGTGATTTAATAACAGGGCGAAGCTGACTAGAAAATAGGTGCAATGCCTTGAAATGGCAGTTTACAGGAGCAATAGACTAAGTCAGAGGCAAGGAAAGTTCATGGTCAGGATTTTGTTTGAGCCAGTCATATACAGACACATTACTGCCACTCACATTTCAGTTCTGTGTAGCTTCTTCTGGGTTAAAACAGTGTGACAGGTTTTGTGGAGCTGGCAGCTTCAGTGCCATGATGGGCATTTCTCTTTGAGGCTGACTCTTTGATTCCCCACTGAGTAAAGTTTAAACGGTTGGAGGGAGATGAATGCCAGTATTTTGTTATTTTGTGCAGATGTGAAGAAGATAGGATGATTGGCAAAGGGCTGAGAATAGCCAAGTATAAGATTTTATTTCATCTGAACAGGTTTAACAGATACAACTCTACCAATCAAGTACATATACACTTACAACCATGTCAGTAATAGAACTGCTATAAGAGTCTATTAGATAATACAAAACTTGGCCAAACATGTGATCAAGCAAGCCTAGAAGTTACAATGACACTGAATACTAATCGCTGCTTGTCTGTTCTTGGATGCCGCTCAATTCACACAGCACTGAGTCAGATATGACTGAAACACTGACATGCAGTTCTATGAGATGGAGATGGTGGCATTTTGTTGGTGTTTTTTTTCTTCTAGGCAATAGGGCTTTGGGATGGGTGTGTCAACTCAAAGGATGCTCTGCTCATTTTGAACACCCAAGTTGCACATATAAATCTTGACAAAGTCGTCAAACTCGTTTGTGTAGAATCTATTTAGGAGCTATTTTGTGTCTCTGGTTTAACCACAGAAGTGGTAATACTGCTATTTGGCTATTCTTAGAATGGAGCAATATTTTTGCAGCCACTCGCCCTAAAACGTTACCATTCAACATAGCAGATGCAACACTTATTAAAGACATTCCCCATATTATGAAATGTCTATTTACATCAACATGACACGTTTACTGTTAGTTATTCCCGACAGAAGACATATTCAGTGTAGCTCGTCCAAATTTTGTCCTCGTTTGGATCATTGCTGGTGTAGGCGCAGGTGCCTGTGGAGCTGCAGGCCACCATGTGGAAGCCCGCCTCTGTCAGCTTGTCAAATGCCTGCTCTAGAAAATTATACTTGAGATAGTACCGGGATGTGTATCTCTCCGGGGGTCTGTCCGGGTCTCTGCTCTCATTCAGCGTGTCCCCGAACACTTCTTTGGCCAGAGACGTCTTCCCGCAAACCGTGATGCGCGCCACTCTCCTGAATTTGGCATCGGTTTGGATGTCTCTGCCAATGGTGTACGAGCCGCGGTATCCTATCGTGATATAGCCCGACTTTCTGGAGTCCAGTGATGGGGAGCGCATGGCCCCGCTGACCGACATGGTGCGTAAAGTCTCCATGCCGCCGGAGGAGCCGCACTGCTGCGCGCCTTCCTCCGTGTCACTCTGGCTGATCTCCTCGCTGATTGAATTGTCCTTACTCACCCGGGGGCTGAGGCGTTTGGCAAGGTCCCGCAGCTGGAAAAAGTCCGCCTCCCTCTGCAGTCGACTTTTCTCGGGGAAATAGTCCGGAAGGACCAAGTTCAGGTCTCGGAGATAATCGAGGATGTAGCGGAACAAGAACCCGTCCCTGTCCAAGAAGAAGCGCCCTTTGCTGTCTCTCGCCAACTCCTTGGGTGACTTCTTGCTGAACATGTTCCACAGCAGCGAGTCTGGGACGGCGATGAGAGTTGTGTGTCTGGTAACATAAACCTGTCCGCCGACATTCAGCTCAATAATCTCTGAAAACGGGGAGCCCGAGTCGCCGCAGTTGGACACTCCGCGCTCTGAGTCGGCCAGTGCCATCTTCTCTGAGCCTTGCAGCTGTACTGATGTGGGATCAGTGGAAACACTGAGCAACTAAGTGGCAGCGGCTTGTTTATGAAGCCTGGGCTTACCACGTGCGTGAGTGCGCGTGCGTGATGGGATGGGGGGGGGGGTTGACTGCCAAATTAACATTTAACTATAACATGACTGTCTTGCCAAAAAATAGGCAAGCGTCTGAGAGTGCCTGTGCAGCGCTCTCTCTCACTCTCTCTGTCTCTTACATACACACACAAAGAGAGAGAGCGCAAATCCACGTGTAGTCTCTTCCAGCATCACTTAAAGCAAGAACCCACATTTGGTTATGTGTCATTTGTTTTTTCCTGCGCTGTCTGGCATAAATATAAATGTAGCCTCTACCCTCTGATGAGGATTTCATTAATGAAATAAATTATGTTGAGATTTTTTTTTTTTTACAAATCACAAAACCAGAAACCATACAGTTGGCCTGAGTTATTCCAGCCTTGAAACCAAGAAATGGTTGGAAAATATGGAAAGAGTGACACCCATTGCAGCTCTGATGGAAATGCAGCCATCTAACACACGCGCACACACACACACACACACACACACACACACGCACATGCATACAGTCTTAACCCTCAAACAGCCTTTTGGGGAAGTATGCACTTCCAAAAATGGTCACTCTCAAGGTTTAAAATTAAAATTTGTATCCTCAAAGTTTGACGTACAAAAGCAGAAACACTCAGATAAACTTGTTTTTATTACAAAGGAAGACATTGCATCAACTTCCACATGACATTCACTCCCTGAAGTCAAGATAAACCATAACCACTACATGCCTAACCCCAACCCTTACCTTAACCTTCACTTAACCCTATCCATCACCAAAAACTAAGTCTTAACCCTAAAATATAATGGTTAACTGTAAGAAGACCAGCCTTTCATCCACAAATACAAGATAAGTTCTCATTATGTGACTGTGTGAACAGATAGCAGTGATTCTTGAGAACTGGGACAAAACAGGTTTTACATGTGGAAAAAAAACCTGATTATGTATATTTACATTTATTTGAAATATATAGATCAGTCATGTCCCCACAATGCGATTAATACAAATTATACACACACACACACACACACACACACACACACACATAAATGGCTGTGAGTCTTTTCCCCCTCTTTTTCTGTATTCTTGGGAGGCCTGTTTTCCCACCAAATTTGCCATGGATATAGTGAACAAGAATCAATACATAATACTTAGAGCTAAGTACTTTGTTAATTAGAGCAGTGATACCCAGGGCCACTTGTACCACAGGGGGTACTTCTGCAGTTGCCAGGGTGTAGGTGTAAAGCTTGACTAATTAACTCTACTAAACTCAACTAAAAAACAGAAATTGTGATTATAAAGCATATTTGAACATGTGAAGTGCTTTTAACATACAGTATTTCCATTCTGTGCTCCTTTATACTTCTACTCCACTGCATTTCAGAGGGAAAAATTGTACTTTTTACTCCAATACAGTTATTTGACACTTATAGTTACTAGTTACTTTTTAAATTAAAAAAAACATATGATGTACTTACATGATATGATGCAGTACTATAGTACTAATAGTTCTCAGTAGTATATATAGTATCTCAAACTGGCTCCACACTGACGAACTACAACATTAAAATGCTCTTAGATGTATTTGTTAGTGATAAAATAGAATAATATAATATTGTATCATTTTTAGACCATGGTATTTCTACTTTTACTCAAGTAAAGGATCTGAGTACTTCTTCCACCACTGAGTTAGAGAGTTGTTCTTCCTTTCTTCCAAACCTGAATGGGTCTAGATCTGCGTTTACCAGCCTACAGCAGTCTGGAACATAGTTATCATAAACTTTCATAAACATCACCACTGAGGTCAAAGTTGCTGATTTGTAATTATGATTTTCCCAGCTGTTTGAAATCAGACGTTTGTCATGTGATTGTCACTGAGTGTTGCATTTCCCTGTTTAAAACTTCCCATTGCAGAGAGCTGAATTTCCAATGTCTGTCATCTGAAAAAGGAACAGGTTGTGTTTCTGTCTCAAAGACAGCCATTATAGGATGTTTTATACCACTTCTTTGATATCCGAAGCTACGTTTAGCTTTCAAGCTCAAGCATTTGTAATTAAAACAAAGCAAAAACAAGAGATTTAGTGGATCTGCCAATACGGTCTAAATAAGGAAAAATTAATCAAAGATGATGCCCAGTCATTGTGAAAGTTCGTACTTCTCATCTTTGTGGTTTTTAGTCACTTTGGAAATTTGGAAGACCAGCCTTCAGATAGTGAAATGACCTATAAAAGGTGCCAGCATTTGGATGTTTTGTCACTTGAAGACATTGTTGAGCCATAACAATGCTACGCAAGGTATTGCTGTTTTCTTTTATACTTAAATCTTTTCTTAGATTACATTTATTCAGCATTTCACTAAATGAGATACAACGTAGGCACCTTTTAGAGGGTATTTTGGGCTTTAAAGACAAATGGATGTAGCATATTTGAACTTTTTAGCCTGGTCGGATCCTTAACAACTTTACAGTCTCTGGGGAGGTTTGGTTTTGGACTGACTGGCCTTGTTTCACCTTTCCAGGGTATTACAGAGAGCTTTGGAGCCGCTATCCATGCCCTCAACACCACTCAGCTGACAGATGGTGTGATTAACAGGAGCAAAAGGATGATGCTGGACACCCTTGGTGTTGGGCTGTTAGGAACCAGGACAGCTGTCTTCAACAAGGCTCTCAAGTACAGCCAGGTACATTAAACTGCTTGACTGGAGTGGATATACCTTCTAAAATATGGCGACAACATCATTTACAAGTATTTGAGAAAGATTTTATTCTGACGTACACTAAAGATTGAAAACACCACAAAGATGGCTTATATTAAATTCTAAATACTAATAAGCAATGTTTGTCAACCCTTTATATACTATATATCCACTATATCTAATTTTATTAGTGTCATCATTAAATCTTTCTTCATTTGGCCTCATCAGAAGTTGATCTGAAACTAAAATACCAAGTTACCGATTGTCAAATTCTTTTTACAGCTGATAAGTACTACTAATTATGGCCCAATATTGTGCACTGTTTGTGATTCATTTCCTTTTCTATGAGATGTTTTCATTATAAATCTGCTTCCTGTACTTCTTCAGTGAGCTAGTTGATTGATTTAATCCCTTTTATGCTGCTATTTGTTCATAATTCTGTTTGTTGGAAATTGGAAACTTCACTACTTACATCCATATTTAATTGCACACTTTAGTTGTTCACGTCTGACGAGAGGAGCAGTGTTTGGGGTAACTCAGAAATAGCTCTTCCTCCTCATTATGCTGCATTTGTCAACGGCATCGCGGTAAGCTTGGTCAAATAAATCCATCATAATAGATAGAAAACATAAGCATGATATGGTGGTGGTTTGATCTCTGATTATGTGTTCTTTCACATTGTTTGGCGATAGGTTCACTCCATGGACTTTGACGACACTTGGCACCCTGCTACTCATCCCTCAGGAGCTGTGCTACCAGCCCTGCTGGCCCTGGCAGAGGCGTTGCCCAGCCAGCCCTCTGGTCTAGACCTGCTGCTGGCCTTCAATGTTGGCCTCGAGGTGCAGGGCAGGCTCATGAGGTTCTCCAGAGAGGCCTACTACATCCCTAAAAGGTGAGATATTTAATAATATTAACCAACATCAGACTGTTTGAGTTGTGCGCCAAGTTAATGTGCAATTTGTCTGTTCAATTGTAAGTTAATGTACTCTGGAAATATGTGAGTGTTAAAGGGTTGATTCACCCATATGACAAAAAGTACAACACCTACCTCTAGTGGTATCTAGCCATGCAGATAGTTTGGGTTTTATTTTATATTTTTCAGTACTCATTGCACTGAAAAATTACATTTGAAGGATTCAGCTGCAACATCTCTCTCCAGAAACAGTATCCCCGTCTTGATAATCCACACACCTCACTGTCAACAGTTTTTATTGAGACTATTTCTTCCAGTAAAAAAGATAGTCACAGCAAGGTCTGTGGATTATTCAAAAAAGCTGCTAAGTTTTAATATATTAATATAATTTTTGAATGCTGTGAGTACCACAAACAGTGCCAGAAGAAAAAAACAAAAAGTGGTAAAAAGTATTTTTTTATACCGACCCTTTAATGTCCACCATAAGTATCAGAACTAAGGCTCCAACTAACGGTTATTTTCATTATCAATTTATCTGCCGATTATTTTCTTGATTAACTGATTAATCATTTGGTCTATAAAATGTCAGAAAAAAGTGAAAAATCCTCAAACTGTTTTGTCTAAAAGCCAACGATATTCAGTTTATCATCACATAAGATAAAGAAAAGCAGCACATTTGAGAAACTGGAAACAGTAAATATTTGTTTGTATTTGTGCTTGGAAAATGTCAAATATGTCAAAGCAGCTGCCATGTAATTTTCTGTCAATCAACTAATTGATTAATCAACTAATAATTTCAGCTCTAATCAGAACCTAAAACCTTAAACTCAAATAGACCCTAATATTTTGGTCATCTTTCTTCCTCTTTCCAACACGCTCAGGTTCCACCCTCCCAGTGTCGTCGGGGTGATGGGTAGTGCTGCAGCCTCAGCTAAGCTCCTGGGTCTGTCCCCTGCACAGTGTAGTCATGCTCTGGCTATCGCTGCGTCCTCTGCTGGGGCTCCCTTGGCCAATGCCGCCACACAAACCAAACCTCTCCACATAGGAAATGCTGCTCGGAGAGGCATGGAGGCCGCTCAGCTGGCCCAGATGGGTCTGGAGGGGAATCCAGCCATCCTGGATATGGACCGCGGGTTTGGGGTTTACTACAAGGACTACAGTCCTTCAGCAATGGTACATTCTTCTTCTAGTGACTTTAAATGGATCCTGGAAGATCAGGATGTGGCCTTCAAGCGCATCCCTGCTCATCTGGGGATGCACTGGGCTGTGGATGCAGCGCTGGCAGCCCGCGCAAAGATTGAAAATACAGTCGGGAACTTTGACCTCAGCCAGATCAGGCATGTCACTCTTCGAGTGCCTCCATCCAAGTACATTGACTGCCCCTTACCTGCCACAGAGCACCAAGCCAGGCACTCATTTCAGTTCAACGCCTGCTCCGCCCTGCTGGATAACAAAGTGACAGTGTCTTCCTTCAGCGAAGCTCAGATTAACCGGCCTGCTCTGAAGGAGCTCTTGTCCAAAGTCAAGGTGGACACCCCTAAAGATAACCCACCCAGTTTTGACAAGATGTACTGCCAGGTTGAGATAGAAACAGATCAGGGGCAGAGTTATGTAGCCAGATGTGATACCTTTTATGGCCACTGGAGGAAGCCACTGAGTCAGGAGGACCTGGTGGAGAAGTTCAGTGTTAATGCTTCTTCAGTGTTGTGCACAGAGGGAGTGGAGAGCTTGATTGATGTGATAGGAAACTTTGAGAGAGTGAGAGAAGGTTCAGTCTTGGGTTCATATCTGAGAATGACAAGTAGTCAACACCAGCAGTTATACAGCACGAGGAGTTTGTGATTATACAGTATTTGATGAAGCCAATGTAGCGAGTGTGTTAAATCTGTGAAGTGATTTAATTTTTTTTGTGTGTGATCAAATATTACAATAAAACAAAACACTATATAGACTGGTCAGTAAAGTGTAACAATAATATGATAGGCCCACAAAATGCACACATATAAAGTCACTCTGAGTCACTATAATGGATGCAAATGAATATACATGCCCAGACATACATATGTATTTATATACATAACATACACCTACACGCTCACCCACAACCTACCCTAAAAACAAAAAAGTTAACAAATACTCATACATACTTACAGAAGCACATACATACATATCTGCAGTAAAGAACATAAAGTAATAACCAGTAATGTAAATGGTCCTGACATAAGCAGCATTGCTTCAACCCTTATGAATTGAGCCAGTATTATAAACACTGAAAGATGTGTACAACAATTTGTAAAAAGATTATAAAGCCCAAACAGGGAACAAAGAATTAAGAAAAACAGGACCAGAGGGGGAATTCATGAGTAAAAGAAATTAAGTTAAATTTTAATAATAGATGGACCCTCCAGTGTTTGGTGGTCTTATAGTTTCCTCTTTTGCTCCATGGATGCGTGCTTTGGACAGTTCAAGATAAACATCTATAAAAGTGAGCACCCATTGCCGCTGAGTCAGTGTATGTGGAGGTTTCCACCCACTGTAGTTTTAACCATCTTCTTAGCAGCTGTCAGACCGTCCAAAAACAAAAGCTCTTGGGCTTTTTGGTCATTTAATATTTTAAACTTTTCCACATAGCATGCACAAGAATGAAATGTTATAATGTACATATCTAATCTTTTCTTCTATGGAGTAAGGGTCTGAAATAAAGTGAAATGACAAAGTGAATTTTTTCATTTTATTGCATTTTTTTGTACAATATCACACCTGCTGTTGGTTTTCTAAAATGTGATCAACATTGCCGTCATGAGTCTGATCCACTGCAGCAGAATATAATCCAGTAAGATTGAGTCAGAGATTTTTGCTAAATAAATCAGACCATGTAGTATGCACTACTGCTACAAACATGTATATTTTAACAGTATGTGGAAGTGCTTTTGATCAAGACATTACTGTAACATCATTTCTATAATTATCTCAGTTCAGCAGGCAGCTACTGCTCACAAAAACGACAGCCCTCCCATTGTTTTCTTTCCGTTTCCACCATCTTTTGAGTCTTCGTAGAATCAAGCAAGTTTCAGCACGTCCTGCACCATCGCTCCGATTCCATCAAATATCTGGTGTATCGGAGCATCGCACATGAAGGCAGAGGTGGTGACCAGCTTGTTCTTCTCGTCCACGTGGCTCTCGCCGACACTCTTACTCACGTGCTTGCAGCCCAACTGGTTGATGGCCGCTGCAGTGTCAGTAGTGTCGGGGTACCTGAGAGGAAAAAAAACACACAAAAACAAAGGAGGCACCACACAGTGTTTAGCTGCTTAAAAGGATTCAAAGGTTTATTTGTCACATACACAAACAATATGTGTATGAAATTAAATGTGGCTCTCCTAAAAGACTAGTGTGAAAATATAAATATATGTAAAAATGTACATCTGTCAACATTTTAAGTAGACAAGGATAATTCAAGTTTACTACACATTTTCTTGGCTTTTAGGCTACAAAAATAAGACAAGCTAGCAATTTAGACATATTATATAATCAGTTAGTTCATTGAGTATGACTTTTTGTTTACAAAGCAAAGACACACTTTAGCGTTTTCCTTTTTTTGGTAGGAGATTTGGGTGTGTTATGCTAGCATCGAGCTGCCGGCCTCAAGCAGAGATGAGGAGCGGGCTGCAGAGGTCTGGTGAGCTCACTTCTTTCTAACTTGTAGTCTTCAGCCCCAACTACGCTGACTCAAGTGGCATCACTTGAGTCAAGTTATCACATTTCACGCAGCTCCCTCTGGAGCCACAAAAAGCTTCAAACACCTTCTTTTCACATATGCAGTAGTGCTCTCTGAGACCTGTAAACAGACTTTGATGTGTAAAATCGGTGGAGTCCCCTTTAAGACACATCTGGGTTGTTTGACTCACTTGTCGTCCTTCTCGCGGCCGACCGTGACCTCGCAGCCGGGAAACACCTTGGCAGCCAGAACAGGTGAGATGCAGCAGAGGCCAATGGGTTTACCCTCGCCGTGGAACGCCTGCAGCGCGGCCTTAACCTCGTCGTTAACGGAGCAGTCCTTCCCCTGCACTGCCCATGTGCAGAGGTTCTTCGCTGCCCCAAAACCACCTACAAGAGATTGCAAAATAATCATCATCATCATCATCATCCGGACAGTTTCACAGGGGTAAATCAAAGAAACAAGTGCTCTTAAAAATGAAAACACTTTTCGAAAAGTCATTCAAGCACTCTTATGTGGATCAAGAAGAAATGTTTTTTAGCCAGGAATATTAATGGTTAAAAACAGCCATTTATTTTAGCCTCATGGGGTATTTGTCAGGATGGATGCAATATTTTGTAAAACCTTGAACTACTGAGGAGTGCCTCAAGAACTGTTCAGTGTATCTGACTGAATCAACAAAGCATGTAACAACACAAGAGGATGAGATCCTCTTGGTGAGGGAGCAGGCTGACCAAACCTGGGAATATAACGGCGTCATGGTCTTTGACACTGAGTTTAGACAGGTCCTGGATGTTTCCACGGGCCAGTCTCGCGCTCTCCACTAACACGTTTCTCTTCTCCTCAGACGGTTCGCCTTTCAGGTGGTTCACCACATGCATCTGGTCAATGTTGGGGGCAAACATGTTTACCTGCAGTGGAGAAAGCAAAAGGTGAGGACTCTCATAACATTAAAAAAAAACACCAGACATCATTTGGACAGCAGATAATGACTATTTTCTACTGTTTATCATGTTTTCCAAATTACCATCTAAGTCTATAAAATGTGATAAAGCTAATAATGATTCATTTCAGTTGCACTTCAGCTCATAGAGGTCAGGCTTATCTGACCAGACCCAAAGCCTGCACGCAGCATGTGTGTCCAACTTCCTGTTGTCCCGAACACACCATGAAAACAACAACAAGACAACAGCAGAACTTCCACGCGTGCTGCAGATGATGAGGTTATTATCTCGCACACTTTCAGTGCCAGCACTTGCAGATCAGAGCTGCGTGTCGGACTTACACTCGCACCTCCCCTGCTCAGGTGGACCAAAACAGCGGACGCCTCGTGAATCTCGCTGCCATCATAAACCCCGCAGCCCGCCAGCACCACAGCCACGCGCTTACCCATCTGCGTTGTGTAGTAACTTTTATTTATTGCCCGAACTGTCCTGAATGTCAGCAGAGTGAGCATGGCGGACTGTCAGCTGAGAGGACGCCCCCCCCCCCCTTCTTCTTCTTCTTCTTCTTCTTCTTCTTCTTCTGCGCTAATTAAACGGCGGTTGCTTTGGCGCCATCTGGTGTATAAACCTGAGCACTGCTGCTTCCCCGCAGGCCAGCTGGTGTTTCTAGATTAATTAACACTCATTAGAGGAAACGCGGGTGCAAATGAACACGATATAACACGATAGTGCAGTCACAGCTCCTACTAGACGCCAGTTTATTTGTTCAATGGCATAATTTGATACAATTATGCCATTGAAAATTATGAAAACTAAGATTTAGAGTTGTGATGATTAATACAATTACTACATTTCATTACTGCGGCTTTAAATTCTACAATTCTTTTAAAAATGGATTCTGAAACATTTTACCTTTTGTAATTCTATTTATAGATGTGTGTACTTATTGTCTTAATGAATATTTACAAGTGGACACAGGCTGTAAAAATGAAATTATTATTATTATTACTATTAATAATATCTAGATTATACTACACATGTGACGAAATGATATAGCTTGTCATTTAAGTAAACACAGTAAGTAATTAAATAAATTAATTGGCAATGAAATGCATGACTACAGACTGAAAGGAATAAATATCTTTCACTAAATTAAATTGATACTATATAAAAACTGAAAAGATATTTTTTAAATAAACAGAAAATTAATAACAACATTAAATGTGTATTGTTTATTTGTATTTATTTATTTATTTATTTATATGTTCACAGTCATTCATTTAATTTATTTGTATATTTATTTATTTCTAAACTTATTTCCACATTTTGTACAACGCCTCCTGAACTCGCCGTTTGACTCGTTTCTTCTTGTCATGTGATTTCGTCTCATCAACAAAACCATGTGACCAGTGATGAGGAAGCCCGTTCAGAGGGAGGATCATGTGAAAGCTGTTTCTCTAACCTCTGCTTTTGTTTTTTTGTTTGTTTTTTGGTCTGTTTTTGAGGCTTTAACATGAGTCACACGGAGGCTGTTCTGTGTTTAAACCTGCTCCTGTTTCTTCATGTTGTGGCTCAGCTGAGGAATAGTGGGCAGCAGCAGTGGCCCGTTCCCTACAGGTATGAAGACAGCAAGCCTTCCTCTCTTTATTATCCGGTCTTTGTTTTTCTCCAGATCAGCCAAATGTAGATGTTATTTTCAGCTGTCACATTGAAGTAACGGCGGACCTTTTTAGCTGATCTGAAGCCAGTTTGCCAAATTAAGGCTGGTGCGTTCACATGATATTGGAAACTTTGGACTCTGGAGCAACTCGCTGCACGAGCAGATGAGACATCTACTTTTAGAGAGCGTGATACAACAGTGGAGGAAAGTAACCAAGTACATTTACTCAAGTACTGCACTAATGTACAATTTCGAGGTACTTGAGTATTTCCATTTTCTATTTAAGTAACATTTTAACTGCATGCCTTTCTGCACTGTGGTATTTGATGCTTGATTGGTTGATACAGGGCAGCCTTTATTGAACAACAGAAATCACATGACGCAATTATAAACATGTCCTAAGCTACATAATAAATAAGATTAAAAAAACACACCATTTTACAGAACTACCTAATTGATGTCTTTTTAATTACCAAGCCTTTGTTGTGGGTGTTTGGGATTCCTGTATCGCCAGGGTCTGTTCATCCTGCAAAAATCTCAGAAATACTATCTACTATATACTATAGTAGATAATACTATCTGTGAGAACCCTGTCACTATAATCAATAAAATATCAGAAAAAAGTATCAGTACCAAACAGTAGCTTTTGAGTATCAAAGCCCCATCCCCATCAAATGTAGACTTTCAAGTTAAAGTTTATTTGTTATTTCGACCATAAGATACACAGCTAATGGATTTGTCTCCCCAGGACCAGGGTATGAAAACCAACAAAAAATAAAAGTATCAAGACAAAACATAAAAATATCTAAAGTGTGTGGGTGCATAAAAAATCTGATCTGAGTTTGAATGACATAAAGTGACTTTCTGATTTATATGAACTCTGTCTTATCTTAAATAAAAACCATTATGCCGGAACTGATCAAACCTGCAATGGATCGTATGGACTTTGACATTTTCAGATTTATAAAACCCTTTGTGTATTCTTTTTTATTTTAGATTGTCAGTGTACTAAAGGTGGTCAAATCTGAACTGAATAAGGTCCACAGTGACTTAATGCTGACGAACCACGTTACAGAAAAGCTTCTGTAGTGGCATAAACTCTCCTTACATTTCTCATCTCATCAACAGACGGTTGGATAGTCGCCCTCCCGCAGACTCCTACTGCGAAGCTCTCTACCCGTTCTGTCCCACTGGAGACCGGGACGGACGGATTCCCCACATGAGGGACAGCGATGTCATCTCAGTTTATCGACTGCAAACACCTGTGTGGGAGTTCAAGTACGGAGATTTGCTGGGGAAATTTGTAAGTACATTAATCCTCTTATTATCAATTAAAACAATGTTGCTGATATTTCTTTGTACATCACCACATTGAGGTCAGGGTCTGTAGAAATGCATCAAACAACCTGGTAATGCTGTTGTAGATGCATAATCCTCCTGTTAACTGATGCCGTGCATGTGTTGTTTTTACATTTCTATTGGCTTTTTGGATGAAATTGGTTGTTACTGTTATTATTTTCTTGGTAGTTTTGATTCAACTCCAAAATCTAAACAATTGTGGTTTCAAGCTAAAGTAAAAAATGACTCACTGTATAAGGATTTTGTTGTTGTTTTTTTAAATGTCATTACATAAAATAATTCCTCCTGTGTTCACTATAGTTAATATAACTGCTAAAATGACAGATAAAACATTTAAAACTAAATGTGGTCTCCAAGGGATAAAATAGCATATATATTCTTTGTGTTGTTGATAATTATATTCTCTGAAATTGAGATGAAGATACTTGTGTGATGCTGTAGATTGTAAAACAGGTTATATCTGCCACAGACGGGTAATTAAATATAGTGGGGCTGTTAAAATGGAAGTGCAACTTGTGACTTTATTCATAGAAACACAGCTGTACACACTTCCTCCATGGTCACACACACACACAGAGAGAGAGCCAACATAATGTTTCTGTTTGGTTTACAGCATATCATGCATGATGCCATTGGGTTCAGTAGTTCAGATACGGGGGCCAACTACACCATGGAGTGGTATGAGCTGTTCCAGCTGGGCAACTGCACCTTCCCTCACCTCAGGCCCGAGGTGTTCGCACCTTTCTGGTGCAACCAGGGAGCTGCCTGCCTCTTTGAAGGCATCGACGACTTACACTGGTCACAAAATGGCACCTTGGAGAAAATAGGAGAAGTCACAGGTAAGACTTCACACGTGTAATCTTGGATCTTTGCTCGTAGAGGCCAACAGAAAATATAAATTCAGTATGAGTGGATTTGTATGCTCTGACATTTAATATCAGTAACCATTAAGGCTGGTGATGATCTACGTTTTTATTATACACTTTCTCTAGAAAACAGTATTGTGACGTGTTCACGAAAAATACGTTTCACACCTTCCCTTTGTTGGATTTCCTGCTTGACACTTGGTATGAAACAGTTTTTTCTTTCTTTCTCCAGGGAGCCAGTTCAATGACATGGCCCAGTGGGTCCAGGACGACAACAAGACTGGGATCTACTACGAGACGTGGACAGTTCGCTCTGACCCAAGCCCGAACGCCACGGTGTGGTTCGAGTCCTACGACTGCTCCCAGTTTGTCCACCGCACATACAGGAAACTGACTGAGCTGGGAGCCAAACTATCCAGCAGGTCACAAACCAACTACACCAAGATCTACCTGTACAGCGGAGAGCCCACTTACCTCGGCAACGACAGCGCCATATTCGGACAGCCTGCTCTGAAGAATCTGGCAGTGGACATCCGGAAGTTTTACCACACATTCAGACCACACCAGTCGTTTATAGACTTTGCCGTCAGTCTGTTGGAGGCTTATAAAAAGGTCGTGTTGGACAAGAGCTTCTACCTCTACTACAACTTTGAGTACTGGCATCTGCCAATGAAGCCTCCCTATGTGCAGATTACATATGAAGAAGTGCCTTTGCCTTAAAATAAAACTTTTACTAAAGTGTTTTCATCCAGGAGTGCAAATAATAATTATTTTAATTAATGATTAATCCATTTTAATGTTAGTGATTGTCCAAAAGTCAAAGATATTAACAATGATAATAAAAACAGAGAAAAGGGTAGCAAATGTTTGGCATTTTTGCTTGATAAATTACTGAAATTAATCGATTATCAAAATACTTGTTAGGGTTCAAAGTTCATTCTCTACCATGAAAACAGCAAGGTCCATTTGGTACCTGTTCTGGAGCTTTCAATCATGTCACATTATCTTCATAAACAGAAGCTCCTTGCCTGGTTAAAGGTGCAGTGTGGGGAAAACAATAAAATGACAGATACAAAGAGTACATTCACAAATGTTTTTTATTACCGGTATAAGATCACATGTCCAAAACAATAATTTTAATTTCAAGACAGGTGACCAGTAAAGCAAAGTAGACAAAACTTTTGCCATACAGAAACAAAACTAAAGGACAGCATTGTCCACACCAGTTTACTCCAAATAAAACTTACTGGAGGACTTTCTGAACAAATGAGTTTAAAATAACAATTACTGACAAGAGGCATCTTAATGATGAAAAATAAATCATATTCCCTCTTAAACTGTATTTAAGTGAAACAGGGTTTACTCATCCAGCTGAATTTTCAGTAAAAGACAACAGGGAAATGATTAAAACCAGTAGAGTATTGAGACACAACCTTCACTTTACAACTGCTGTCACGGCAACTGTTTAATGCACTGCACAAATCATGAAAAATAATCAGGAGATATGTTACTGTACCAGTGAGATGCTAATGTACATGAGCACAGACAATCAGCACAGGCATCCACTTCAGTGAGACCAATACTAGCAATAGACTTTGTTAGTTCAATCCAATAATACAAAGAAGCGTTTGTACTTCCTGCAATAAGTGTGTCTGTTTTAGGCTACATTACTGTTTGGCTACATGAAATGTCTAATACCTCAGGAATGAAGTCTGGCAGAAAAAAAATCAAGACCTGGGTTATCTACAGATCCTATTGACATGCAGTGTTGTCCAAAGGTTTGTCCAATACCGATAACTTGTTTAACTTTTTATGAAAATATATATTTTGTATAATATATTTCTTAAACATAATTATGTTGCTTTTAATGACATACTGACATAAGTCAAAGGTTTTGATTGTGATATCGCTGGCAAGTTCTCATTATTTGGTTGACCTTCTATCCGTTGTTGCAGATTTTTACAATCTCTCTTATTCCGGCGTTTTAAGTGTCTTCTGATGTTAAATTAACTTTCGCATTTTCCTTTTTAAAAAAAAGTCAAAAATGATGAGTTGGACTTTTTTCTCCTGAAATTCGAGCAGGTGTAGCATGACTTCATTGTGTTTTAAGTGCCATTGTCCTGCCGGAAAATGAACCGTCTTTCACACAGTTTAAGACAAAAACGATGGCATTCCTCTTTTTGCCTGGTTTTGTTTTGGATTAAAATTGCTTATTAAAATCTCTGCTGTGTGTTGATAAAGGGGTGAAAAGTTTGTAGGAGTGGGCTCAAAACATTTGGACCACCTGCATGCAACAAAATCATAGTGACAGGTGGAAGTGTCAAAACCAAAACCACAAAAAAAACGAATCTTGCTGCTGGTCTGCTTGCTGGTTATAATGATTGCTTCTTTTGTATAACTGAAAAACACAAATGAATTACAAAAGCAGAATCCGTAACAATAAATCACACAGCTTATCCTCTCTAGTCACTACCGTATGAAAAAGATCCATCTATTAAAGGATAACTCGCACTCTGGTTTTATAAAATTCACAAACCGCTGGTTAAGGAAACTTCAAACCCTGACAGAGGGCGAAATAAAGAAATAAGTAAATTTCTATTCATAATAAAACACACAGCGTTTTATATACAGATGCATTTGACTTCCTTCTTAAAGAAAAAAAAAAAGTTTGTTTCACTCATCTGGCTTGCCAAATCTCTTTCGATTGAAATGGATGCATGTTTTGGACAGGAGCACTAGTGATATCTGCAAAGAGGGTGTTTGTAATGACAAGATGAATACTGCTTCTTCTCCTGTATGTATGATGTGTTAACACGATACAGAGCAAATGTGGGCTAAAAGGAGGACAGATACAGAGAGCCAAGGTTTAGAACTTGAACAGGCAAAAAGCAGAAGATACAAATGAAACCTATAGAGGAAATATATTCATTTAATGCACCTGAGAGACACAAAGGGTTAGTTTTGCATTCCCAGTGTGCATTGTAAGCTAACAGCCGCAGAGACTAGTCTATTAAATTATTACAAAGCAATCTGACTATGAAGACTCATCAATATCTACCTCCAAATTCAGACATTTCTGTGCACTCTCTTTATTTACATAGAATTATTTCGCTTTGTTATTAGAAGTATTTATAGCTTTATTACTTCAATATACTGCCCTTGGTCCAGCACGGTGTTAATAATCATCATTAGAATCTGGATCCAACTAAGAAAAATTGGAGCATTATAAAGATCGTTTCCTTGCTTTCATTTGGTATTCATATAAGGTGCTTCGGAAATCTACGACTGTACAGAAACCTTCTTTAAACAAAACCAAGACATTAATTTGTCAAGCCAATTGATGCAGGAAAGAAAACACAATCTGCACAAGTTGGAGAAAATTTAAAAAAAAAATCCATGACATCAATCACCTTCACATCACAAAGATAGAGACCTATATACACACACACACGTCTGTTTCTCTCCTGGTCAACTTCTAACATTTTCAACAATCATGTTTTCTTTTTTGATGCATGATTGAGCTCGCGCAAGGAGGAAAAGCAAGATGTCGCCAACACTACTGCTGCTCTTTATGTTTAAAATAGTTGAGAATTAGTGTGTGGGACCCGGCCACTCTTCCGCAAAATTAAGTGAATCCTCCCATTGACTACACCTGACAACACACCTTCTGTCACGTACTATATACAACTAACAACGCAGCCATTTGGAAACCTCCAATGCCATGTTTTGTTATTGCAGAGTGCAGAGCTGCTATCTCAGACTGGATTTAAGTAGGCCAAATGGTAGTGTAACAACATGCAATTGCGCACCTAATCGTCCCAAAAAAAAACATTAAAACACACACACACACGCGCATATGCATACGTACACACAAACAAACACACACACACACACACACACACACACACACACACACACACACACACACACACACACACGTCTCTCATAATAGATTATCTCAGATTATTATAACCAGATAACTCAATTTGCGGTTAAAAAAAAAACATTGCTTTTTTCTTAGTCAAATATTTCCACCTACACTGGTCTGTGTGCGGATTGTTTACTAGAAAGACGCCAGCCTGGTGAGTTCTGTCTCCGGATTAGGCAAAACAGGATTCCAGTGTCCATTTTGAAGCTAACTGGCAGAGATTTGTGTGGTGTTTGCATGACATGATAACACTGTGTAGCAGTCAGGTGCCACAGTACATCCCTGTCCTGAACTCCACAGTTCAGCAAGTTTCTGCTCTCCATGTTGGCACCAAACATTCCACTGCAGCTGAGCATTTAAAGGCTTTTCAATGCAAACATGGAGGCCACGAATGTTCCACGCCACAAACTCGATGTACTGAATCTGTGTGCCTCTTTGGCTTCACTTTACCAGGTCGGCATCATGTCTGGGAACCAGACCCGGCCCAGGTGCTTAGAAACCTCCCAGTGGATCTCATCCAGGGAGTATTTGTGATCTGGAATCAGCACCTCCTCCATGATGGACAGCTGGGAAAGCCTCCGGCCACACATCTTGACAAACTCCACAAACGCGCGACAGGAAACCTCACACTCGCCCAGGCCGATGGCCGACAGCTGGGTGCAGTGCTTTGCGATGCGGATCAGCTCCTCATCCAGAGGACGCAGGCCGTTGGCGCAGACTACCAGCTCCACCAGACGAGGACAGTGGAGGCCAACGCGGCCCAAGACCTCCTTACTAACTGAGCGACCGAAGTAAAGGTGAGTGACGGGGATCTCATCATTAAAGAAAGGGCCAAACTCGTCCTCATAGAGGAAGAAGTACATGACCAGGTTGAATTTGGGCGAGTGCCGCACCATGGCGTCCCAGCTGCTCTTCTTGATGGTGTGGAAGTGCTGGCCGGGGTTCTCACTCACCACGTCGATCCGCAAGTGTTCCAGGTGGACGTGTTTCTCCGAGGAAAGGGCCAGCAGGAGTTCATCACTCAAGAGGTGGTAGTTTAGTGCTAGCTCTCTCAACCCATGACACTGGTCTGCCACACACAGGATCCCTGCAAAAATGCACGGATCTTTTTAATCCAACTCATCATGAAATCAAATTTTTAATTTTCTAATCAGGATAAAGAATGAAAACAGGGCAATTAACAGGAGGAAACAAGTATTGCTCCTAATCAATAAAAAAGGTCTACTATAATTGGCAGACAAGTTGCAGTTAAATCAGCAGTCATTATCATAGCTGACAATTAAAAAGAGTTCCAAGAAAATGTATGCAAGAGGGAGAAACAGGATGAACACATAATTGACAACACTGTACGAGGGCAGACAAGAAAATTACAGGCTGTAAATAAACCACTGGATGGAAAACACTTACAGCCTTGTGACACAAAAAATGAAAAACATTTGACTGAACGACGAGGCTTGAAAATATTATCCAACCACAATAAAAAACATTTTTAAAAATAGAAAACAGACAAAAACATGACAAGGCTGCTTCCTCGGGAGTCTTTGTGCCCAATGTACCTGCTGGGGAGACGTGAGGGCAGCTGCTCATCTTCAGCAGTTTCAGGGTGTCACTGTTGTTGGCCACCAGCACCTTCAGAGACGGATCATCCACTGGCGTGTCGTCAATCTTCAGCGAGGACAACGATTTGGAGTTGACAAACACCACAGTCAGAGCTGAGATGAAATGAGACTGTGGAAGGACAAAGGTGGCACAGGAAATTATAATACGCTCAGAGGCCGACAGCACCTTTTAGGGTTAGTAAGTGTAGGGTAAGCGGCTACCAAGATGGCAGGTCTCATCCTTTGATTGCCACATTTGAATAATTTATATTTGAAATGATGGTGGCACATATGTACTGTGAAACACATGCAGATTAGTAGCATGGACTTTAGTAAAACCAAGTGGCTCAGATTCACTAATAATATAAAGTATAATTATCAATAACATTAATACATTTAGATCTGTCTGAAGTAGTACAGAATGCATGATGCACGTAAAACTTAGTTGTACTTTGATTACACATATTGAATGTAAATATTTGGGCAGTGGGTTCCTCAAACTAACACAGACTAATACAACAGCACTGCAGTAAATCCTGCTTTCATGAAAGTTATAATGTTGTTAAGTTTCAATGATGATGCTTTACATCATAAACTAACTCATACACTGGTGACAGCTTCCCGGGACCATATGATTTTCAAGAAAGAATCTCAAGAGTCCACTAAGAGGGACAAAATAAAACAACCTTTGGGACCTCCATGAAACTGGGCCTGGCTGTAGAGATGAGCCCCAAGGTCTTCAGTGAGCAATTCACCAACTGTGAAAGAATGTCACATGCCGCCTCTGCTGACTCTGTACTACTGTCCACCTGGCAAATACAAAGAATGAACGTCATTTCAGGGATATAAAACCAAAATGTTTAAACTAGATGCTGCTAGCAAACTGTACACATTTAAACCCAGAATCAGGACGCATATTTGGACACACACACACACACCAGCTTTTCCAGCCTTACCTTAAAGCTGACATACTGCAGGTGGTTGGAGTGCCTCTTTATGATCTGCTTGATCAGGTCTGGGTGTGTGGCTTTCAGGTAAGAGCTGGCTGGCTGGTTAAGCTCAAACTCAAAGCATCTCCACAGCTCGGGCATGTGGAAAGCCTGGTTCCACTCTCGGCACACCTGAGAGGCATAAGCCCGATCCAGCAGCGGAAGGTACTGGAAGATGTGTAGAAGGAGTTCCTGAGGGATTCGTGCCCAGTCGCTCTCTGGTGACTCACTGGCCACCACTGCCTCCGACCCCTCCTTCATCTGCTTCCGCACCTTCTTGCAAGCCTCCGGTGGGCTCTTGCTGGAGGAGCTGTTGCTGTCCTCCTCTCCTCCTTTTATCCGCTTCATCCTGAAAGATGGAGATAACAAGCTTGTTACGGTCTGGCATGGCAAAAACACAGAGATGTTTAATTACAGAGCAAAATGATACTGATTTCACTTGAACCCCAACTGGTGTGAAAGCAGATCCAAACAGTCCTTTGTTTTGCAACCCTGAATGTGCAGCTAATCTATTCTCCCTTTCCAGAATAGGTACGCTCATCCTGGTAGGGGATGTGAATTGCTTGATTGATCCACCAGTTAAACCTTCTTGTATGTCAACAGGTTGTACAGGCTTCAAGTCTCAAAATGACTAGGGTTCCTACTAGTCCTACAATGTATATTGCTCGCTGCAAGTGTATGACAATATTTCAGCAAATACAGTTGTTTTGGGGTTGTTTTTTGTTGCTGTTGTTTTCCTTGCATTTCTTATGTTTCTCTTTTTTTTTTGATAATGTAAATTTGATTACATCGCTCAATAAAAATACAGCTGTTAAATTACTCAGTAACATTATATCTGACGGTGTTTATTTCAGAAGAAACGTGTCTGTTTCATGATGTGACATTAAGCTATATTAGCAAGAGGCCATGCTTAAGCAGGTAACCGATAATATATTGATATTACATTTAATTCAGTATTAAACAGCTGACTGTGCAACTCGTCTAGCTGCACCGATGCTTGGGTTAATCTGAATGAACAAAAATGCTTAAATTACTCGCTTAGTTAACTAGTTAACTAACGTAACAGTTAGCTTAGTTAGCCAGCTATATAGCAAACTCGCGGTAGAAATCTGCCCCCAATTAACATTTCACCCATGTAACACTCAAGATTTTCTCCATACCGACACATTCGCTAGTTTAACTACAACAACACAGCTAGCACGGCTTGGCCACCCACCCTACCTCGATGTTTACACTCCGCTAGCAGGAAAATCCGACAATTTTGACTCGACACTTCAGCCCGGGCCCACGCAGGAAAAGCTCATTCGCACCAACCAGATAACGCGCATCGGTACACAAGAACCAAGCCGATCGACGGTAGAGAAGAAGCGAGAGACGTTTTCAACGAAGACACCAGCCACGGAACTGGCACCGCGGCTGGGTTGACCTAATTCCTTCGCGGGAGTTTCGCCGTCCACCCGAAACCTGAAATGGCGAAGTGTTGTTGTGACGGGAGCGGTGCGAAATGGCTGTTGGTAAAGATCGTCTGTGCTCGGGCGATGACTCACCCGGTGGTCAAAGCATGTGCGCACACGTCTTGTCTTGTTCTTCCTTCGTTTCCTAAAGTGAAAAGAAAAAAAAAAACTCAATTCAAGATGATCACAAATACTCATCCGTTTCTGAATGCGCCGATGTTTTCATTTACAAGGATACGTTTAATTTAAAACCTCTGAAAGAAGAGATCTTTTAAAGTTGTATTTAGATTGTATCCATCACAGTATATATACACCGATCAGCCATGACAATATGACCACTGACAGGTGAAGTGAAGAACATCGATTATCTCGTTGACAGTGGGTGGGATACATTAGGCAGCAAGTGAACATTTTGTCCTCGAAGTTGATGTGTTGGAAGCAGGAAAAATGGGCAAACCTAAGGATGTGAGCGACTCTGACAAGGGCCAGACTGTGATGGCTAGAGGACTGGGTCAGAGCATCTCCAAAACTGCAGCTCTTGTGGGGTGTTTCCCGGTCTGCAGTGGTCAGTACCTACCAAAAGTGGTCCAAGGAAGGAAACCCGGTGAACCGGCGACAGGGTCATGGGCGACCAAGGCTCCTTGGTGCGCATGGGGAGCGAAGGCTGGCCCGTGTGGTCCGATCCAACAGAAGAGCTACTGTAGCTCAAATTGCTGAAAGGTGTCAGAACACACAGTGCATCGCAGTTTGTTGCCTCCCATTCATGTGGATGTTACTTTGACACGTACCACCTACCTAAACACTGTTGCAGACCAAGTAGACCCCTTCACGGAAACGGTATTCCCTAATGGCAGAGGCCTCTTTCAGCAGGATGATGCGCCCTGCCACACGTGCAAAAATGGTTCAGGAATGGTTTGAGGAACACGACAACGAGTTCAAGAGACTTGGCCTCCAAATTCCCCAGATCTCAATCCAATCGAGCATCTGTGAGATGTGCTGGACAAACAGGTCCGATCCATGGAGGCCCCACCTCGCACCTTACAGGACTTAAAGGATCTGCTGCTAAGGTCTTGGTGCCAGATACCACAGCACACCTTCAGAGGTCTAGTGGAGTCCATGCCTCGACTATGTACAAAAATACCACTGAGCCTGAAACTCATGTAATTTATGTCAACGCTGACAACATATAGTTGAGCTTTTTTAGCCGAGTATGTCCTAAATAACTTACCGGAGAAATAAATGTATTAATGTCTATACTTCACTACAGACTGACGTGTAATGTAGCCCTTACACAGGTATTGCACAGTAGGGTTTTATTTGCCATTCAGTGAGACCCGACCGAATTAGTTTTGCAGTTTGGCACCAGGAACACGTGGTAGAGTAATACATCTTTCTATTTTTCTAGTCTCTGCTGAGATGAACAAGAGTTCAGCCTTTTCATTTTGGTATTTGGTATTTATAAATGTCACCACTCATTAAAAAATGACACTGTGTATACTTTGCGAAACAGAGAACCTGGTTTATTACCATTCAACTCCATCCACCACAGATATTACAGAGCAGATTCACAAGTATTAAGCTTTTTTATATAACAGCAGCTGCTTTTTTTCCACACTCCCTTCCCCTGACCCCCAATCCCCCTGCCTCTTACTAGGGAAAAGCATTACAGGTGCACAATTTTATTTGGCGTGAAGACTGGCCCCTCAAATCACTCAGCTGTAATCAGTCTCACTGTGAGGTCTTTTGTTTGTTTTTGTATTACTGTAGGATTTGGTACTTTTTTTCCTATTTTTTTTTTTGACGGAGATGCAAATAGGATTTACATCCACCTTCATTCACTGCAGGCGCCAGGCTTCTTATTTCCAGACAACAGAAGAGATCTGACATTTAGAAGAGGGGGAATTACGACTGTCTACTGTATAAAAATGTACAGTGGCTTTATTGACATACATTCCATAGGTTAAACAGCTGCAAAATAGGAGGCACACCCAGTATTGCACTTCATTAAAAGTTCTGGCTCAAAACATAACCCAGAATATCAAACAAAAACTGAAGTGAAGAGTAGCAACTTCGGAATACAGCTATTTTGAATAGTATCATTATATACAAGATTAGATAAATCGTACACTATTTTCCTCCCAAACATAATATTCTTAACAGTCTTTTCCACACACTCATCTTTTTTTGTCCATCAACCCATGATGCACTTGACAGCGGAGAATACTGTACAAGATTACGAAAAAAAAGTTTACATACAACAATATTTTAAATTTATAGTTAGGAAGCTGGAAATACGGCCTGTTCCTTTTTTTTTTTTTTTTAAACCAACGCTGATCCACAGTTGCCTTTAAGCAAATTTATTTCATATTCAATGTTTAATCGTGTATTGTTACACTTCAGTGACCAGGAGGTGTGCAACGTCTATAGAAGCCGAGGGAATACAACGGCCGCATGCAAACACGTCACAAGTTATTTTCTTTTTTTTTCTTCTTTTTTAAAATTCTATTGTTCTTTTTTTCCCCATTCAGGTTACTCTGAATCCAAAGGAGCCACAGCTCGTGTTTGTAGCGGAGCCTGGATACTGATGTTGGTAGAAGAGCAGACCTGAGGACTCTTGGCGTAGAGCAGAAACCTGGTTCAGTGTCCGGGAGACTTGCCAATGCAAGAGCCAGGCTTCACGACTGAGCTTCAGCAGCAGCCAGAAATCACAGTAGACAAACTGGTTTTCAGTAAAAGTTTTGTGTCGTTTAGAAGGTGTGGGCATTTCTGCACACCCCACAGCCCAGGGCGAACTCCTCCCCCGTTGGTGGGTGAACCACATGCAAAGGGCACTCAGTACCCTCCAGCTGCTTGCCTTTGGGCCCTGTGATAGAAAGGACAAGGATAACATCTCATTCATTGTTTCTTATAGTTATTTCTGTCTGGCATTTAGTCAGTAATGTGCACTCTGAATAATTTAACATTTTCCAGAAGAGTGTAGTCAACAGAATCATTAAGCACCTGCAGGACAATGGGGCAGTTCCTCCTTGGGGACACTGGTCATCCTCTGGAAGTCATCATGGCAGGCGTTGCAGAAGTGTGTGGTGCCAAAGCAGAAGAAAACAGCCACCGAGCAGCAGTACCGGCATTTATACTCCAGGAAGTCTGTGCCATGCTTGGAGCACATCTGGTGAAAAGTAAATGAGAATCATCAGGGGTGGGATTATATTTTTGTGTAAAGAATACAGATAAGGACCATTTCAAAAGGAACAGTTACACATTTTGGCAAATATGCTTATTCGGTTTCTTGCCCAAAGTGACACGAGAAGACTGATACCAGTGTCTTCTCTGGAGTCTCCACTTGTTTTATGGTAATCTCACAGTGATGACAAGACTCAAAGAAGTCGATGCACCCAAGAAAATGTCTAGCAAGTAATTCCCCGTAAAAACCACAACTTAACGTTTTTACACTTCAGGTTTTGTACGGATTAAACAAACAAGATATAACATGTTAATTACAAGGCTTTAGAGGTGTTGGTAGGTGCATTTTGTCACCTTCAGATAGAGCCAGGCTAGCCATTTCCCCCGTTTCCAGTCTTTGTGCTAAGCTAAGCTAATCAATCATATAGCTTCCTATTTACCATACAGACATAACAGTGATATCAAACTTCTCTCTTAACTCTAAAGCAAGAAAGAGAATTTGTATTTCCCAAAATGTCTAACTATTCCTTTAAATTGGCCATAGTAAAGCCAGGATACACACAGTGGCATCATTTACCCACCTGAGCCCTGGAGACATCTGAACATGCTCCACAGATCAGCTCACTGGGGTCGTAGTCATCTCCCTGTCCTGCCTCTGCATCGCAGCGAGCCTCTCCCCCAAAATAGGCCTGGAAATAAGGGCAACCATTAATTCTCAACCCCTAAGCAACATTTCAATTAAAAGTGACTTTGGTTTATATGGTACCTTCTTGCACTTGTAGCAGACATAGTATGCATATCTGTTCATGGCGAAGCCTGCAGGGTCGTTGTGGAAACGTGCTCCCGGTGTAGTTATTGCCTCACTCTTATGTAGACCCTCATACTCCAGCCTCATCAGAGCCTTCCTCCTCACATCCTCGTAGAGCTCCTTAATCGGGTCAAGCAGGTCCTTGATCACCGAGTGATTGATTTTGTTCTGGAGGCAAACAATGAAACAAACAAACCAGCCAAAGTTCATAAAGGTAGTTCTGTTGAGTTTACTGTATGTGTCAACGGCATTTGACAAAGATGACAGTGAACAAAGCAGTCATGGTCTGCAAGAAAAAGCCACACAGTCGACTGAGCTAGCTCAACAAAGTGTTTAAGCAAACTGATCTCCATCACCTTCAAGGCGTGGTGGAAACAGTTTTTGCTGGGTTAATTTCTTCAGTCAGAGAGGCTCAGGTAACATCTCACCTTGCAAATGGGACACAACATGAACCCAAATGTGATGCGGGGCCCGAGCCAGCGATTTTCAAGAACACGACGAGTGCACTGAAGGTGGAACACGTGGGTGCAGTCCAGCTGAGAACAGAACAAAAGAGTTAAACATCAAATGAGAACAATTTGAAGTGAAACTCTTCCACCTAATGGACAAACACACATATTTAGAGCTACCTGTACTGCAGGAGCAGCAGAGAGGGCCTCGGTGAAGCAGATCATACACATGTCATCTGCATCCTGTTTCAGGCAGCCAGTGTTCTTGTCACAGCCGTGCAGACATGGAAGGCAGGCCTCCTCATTCTTGACTCCTCCACAGGGGTGTCCACAAGGATGAGTTTTACTGCAGGCCAGTTTCGCATACTCCTGAGGGAGACAACATGAGAGAAACTGGTGAGGCTTAGGAACCACAGTACTTGTAAAATATACACGTTACTTCAGAACTCTACATTACTTAATGTGTGTCTTGTGTAGGTTATTTGTTCCTCTCTGAAGTGGCCTCAACCATTATTGGTAAGGCTCATCACAGACTATTCTTTTTGAGGCAGTCAAGGAATTTTAGGGTCTCAGAGTAGGGGATGCTTCGACTCTACCAGGCTGATCTTGAATCCATACTCATCTTCTCAAGTATTGTAAATATTCTACAACAATGTTTCGACAAATTCCTCTCCTCAGGAAAAACACTCTAGTCACTCAACACCAACATCCTTAGGATCAGGAACAGTACCTGTGCAACTGCCATCTGTATTGTGAATTAGGTACAATGTTTTAGCAAAACTGGTTCAGGCTATTTTTCTATCTTGATACAATATATTTATGATTAATCAATATAATAGCACATAAGCAACAAAGAGAAAGGCAGAATAGATGGACAAATGTTGGTTAAAATAACACCATAATTATTGTTTTGGTTCTTTATTTTTTTTATACTGATTTTATTGTTTTTGTATACGTGTGTGTATATGTTGTATGTATTTTGTGAAATAAAACCAAAAAATATATATTTTTAGATCCTTTTTAGAGCTTCAACTTCTCTATCAAAACAAAAAGAACCAGGTGGTCAAAGTTTTAAAGAACAACACAGATTACCAGAACTGACAAGACATCCGGATAACAAGTGGTTAGGTGTTCTTGTTAATAGTTGATGTTAAGTACCTGGCAGTCTGGGTCTGAGCAGACACTGCCCACTGCGGACAGCTCGGTTCCATTCCTCGTACCACAGAACCTGCAGGCGTCTGAGCTGCTGGAGGCTGGTTTACCTGCAAAAATAACAGACGTGTCAGAGTAGAAATACATGTACTAGGCGAAGCCAAGGAGAAATTCTGGAGGTGAAACTGACATCGCTATTAATGTAATTACACAATTTGCAGCATAGTCTTGCTCAAACAAAAAGCACAGTGGTATGCTCTGTTGCTAGGTTACCTGTGTGCTCTCTGAACTCCACCATAGCCTTCATAGTCTTGGAGTCCGCCAGAGCCATGAGCCAGAAGAGCTTGGTCCTCCCACAGCCTTCATGGAGATCCACCTTTATGGCCTCCTCTTCCTCCTTGAACACCTGAAAGCAGCCAAGAAGATAAGATTAAACACCAGCTCATTCTACTCCGTATTCCTGTTATAAATTGTTTCATATTATCCAACTAATCAGCAGTTCAAACTACTGGAAGAACCATCAAGCTAACAAAATGAGCCGACCAACACCAACCTGTCTCTGGTGAGAGCGCGTGCGTCGGTGCAGGTGGAGGAAGCGGTCGCAGTCGGTGCACAGGTTGCCACACACGTTACACAGGATGATGGCTGCTGTCTCGCCATCATCATGGTTGTCACACATGGGCTGTGGATAGAGGGCGAGGAAATCAATTTGTTGTTCTTTTGATTATCTGTCCAGTATTTTCACACAGTGTTAGCTCTTAGCCTTTTATATTGTTCTCACCATCTGCTTCTGCTGTCCATCTTTGCCCATCCAGCGACCAGAGGACAGCCTGTCGACGTGGTCCTGGTCCAGCACACACAGTGAAGCTAAGGCCAGCCACAGCTATGAGACACAACAGGATATAATATGTGATTAATCAATACCGAGTATTTGTAAACATAGATACATACTTTGTGTATGATGACAATTGAGTCCATACCCTTGTGGTGGCGATACAGCGTACAGGAGACCGATGTTCCTCCTCCATTTTGGTCAGCGCTATGATGGTCTCAGCTATTGCATTTTTGGTGACTCTGGACCAAGCATCTGAAAGGTGGCCCTGAAAACAGCAAATAACTTAGAGATAACATCTTAGAGATACTTTCCACAGTGCAATACAAAACATGAATGTAAAAACATGAAATTTATCACAAAGATGACGAATGTGGTTCCATATGAAATTAGAGAGTTAGGGGGAAAAACAACGGGAACTTACAGCTGCCATGTCTTTCACCAGCTTTATGATAATTTCTGCTATCTGAGGAGGAGTGGAGCCTTTCATCCACCAGTGGCTCTCCCCTCTGCGGATGTAGCTGAGCATGACAGAAAAGGGTAATAAAAATCAAATGAATTTGCCACAAACTATAAGTAAATTTGTGTTTTTTTAAGTCTCATATAATACCATCTCTTTGATTATCCAAATTTTGATTAGGCCTAGCAGAAACCAACTCACCTGGAGTTAAAGATCATTGGCAGCGTGACAGTGGTCACCCCTTTGCCCGCAGCCATGCCGGCCGTGCCGGAGATGGTGGTGCCTTTGGCTTTCAGCTGCACAGTGAGGGCTTTTGCGATGCAGCCCAGGAACATGTCAAGGATGCAGAGCTTGTTCCAGTCACCCTTTTCTGTGGAGTGGATGATGTCGCTGATGTCTGCTGGCGGCAGAGCCTTCACCCCAATGATGCTGGCAAGTCGCACTGGTGTGACCTCTGGAAGGACGCGTCTAAGCAATGATGTGACCTGAGATGAGGTAAGATCAGATGGCAAACAAGAACATCATTTGTATGTCGTCCATCATGTAGGCAAGTCTATACAAGCTAACAGATGAAGAACACAGCAGTACAATCTCCCCCCATATGACAACATCTTAGATAATATACATACTGAGAGAGTAATATTGACTTATGACTTAATAGTTAAACGTTTACACAGCAGTGAGTGGCAGTACTTGATTCCTGGTCGCATGCAAACATCTGTTAAAAGGTCTTAACATTATTTGCCAGGTGTAATTTAAAGATCAAATCAGCGTAGTATAGCATGATAAAAGGTACTCTGTGAAGTTTCTGTAGCACTACGGAGCAATGTTTTGATGTGTGGATCCACGTTTTGTTTTTTGGTGGCGCACAAAAGGACATGTATGCACGCGAGTACACATGCGACAAAAACACATTCTTGTTACCAGTTTCATGCTATTCCACCGACTGACAGTTGGTGGTGGTAATGAGACAAGAAACATAGCAACAAGCCAGAAAATGCAGGAAAGAAGGCTGTCAAACATGGATGTAAACAATCCAGGTTTTAACATATTTTAAAAATCAGCTTTGCAAATGTTTTACAAGGAAGGAAACGTCCTCAACATGTTTGTTAGACCTCAAGAATACAACCACAAGGTATTTTGTTGAGAAACATACATTTGTTTGTTTATAAGAAAACTCCGCAGAGTACCTTTTTAACACTAAACTGCACGTGACTAAACCTCTAGTTGTATGTGTGTACCCTCCTCGCCCACCTGTCTCTGTACTCTCGGGGAAGCCGTGTGAAGCAGAGAGAACAGGTCTTGCATGAGTGTTAGCTGCTGAGCTAGGTACTGGCGGCCGACGTTGGAGCCACTCAGAGCGAGGACCATGGACAGGAGCTCGAAGCAGTAGGCATCTGAGGAGGCGTCATCGTCACTGGGCTGGGAGTTGGCGTTCTCTTTGCTAGAGATAGCGTGCTCCCACTCCTCCCTCACGCGTGTGGCCTCCATGCGGATGGCCTGGACGATGTGTGCACACACCTGGAAATTAATACACACATTGGGTTAGAGGGCTGAGATTATAATAACTCATCCTGTTGAATGGTTTGAAGAACTGACATTTACCTGTTTCTGGAGGTTGGTCAGTTTGCTCCTGCTGAAAATGATTCCCACCATGTGCTCTTTAAGGTCTGCGTCAGATGGTGCCTAATCAGGAAAAACGTAAAAAGTGTAAAACGTTAGGTTGAAGGTCACTAAATGTTTGAGTCAGTGAAACAGTACAGTTAAACAGTACAGTTAAACTGTCACAGTGCAGACCTTGTCTTCTCCCTCGGGTGATGAAAGCAGGTTTTTCTCCTCCTGCTCTGGAGTCGGCTCTGCATCTCCACAAATAAGTTTTCCAAAGACCTAAATGTAAAGAACAAAGTAGGAACAATAATGTTTCCAAGAGGCTCTAGCTATTTGCAAAACAAAGGATTTACACAGATACTACAGTATAGTAATAGAAAAAGAACTTAACAGGTGAGTGTAAGGCATATGATGAAGTAGTTAGACAGACCTGTGAGGTGATGAGGCGAAACACTCGGAGAGTCTCGGCCTCACAGTTCTTCTGCTGGGCCATGCTGGCTGAGATCTGTCCTAGGATCTTGATGCTCTCACCCTCTTTCCAACCGAGGACCTTCACCTGGCGCACCCTCAGGGTGTTCTCCGGACCTTTCAGTTCCACCTTGATCACATGATGATCCCCTCCAGGAAGCTCACTTGTCACCCAGCCCATGTGACGCGAGTCGAGGTCAACCTTGGATGAAAAGGCATGGGGGTGTTCACAGTGTTCTGCCACATGTGCATGTAAATCTGTAGTGTTATTGTATGTATGCTAGATGAACCAAGGAGGACCTTTTAAAACAACCCACTAATTTAATACTTTATTGTTTATGCACTTCAAAAGGACTCTTTTCATAATGAGTCCTTTTGAAGAAAAGACAAAGGAAGCAGTCAAGCAGCACAGAAAATTGACACCACAGGCCACCTGTAACGTGTTGGCTTTGATGCAAGTGGATCAGATTTGGCTGCAGACCTGGTGCGTTTTGACTTAAAACAGACTTTACCAGCATTCATTAAAGCACAAATTATACTGTTTACATTACTACCAAAGAAAGTGACCATACCTGTTTGATTCTGCAGAGGTCCTCTATTGCTTTTCCACATAGGAATGTCACTGATGTGACTTTGTTCTGTGGATATGACAGAGGAAAAATCCATCAGACAACCCTTATAAATACATTATCATCATCAATTCCACCGTGGCCTTAATTTTACATTTATACTAAAACTAGCAGTGTTTTATCCTCCAAAGACGTAAATGCCTGGTTTGCTGTTGCCCCCTTACCCCGATGTCTCTGGAGTTGTCCACATGAACAGACACGTTGGAGGCGTTTATGCCTTTCACACAGCTGATGGTGATGCTCTTGGTTTTGTTCTTGTCCTCATCTCCAGATTCCCAGAAGGTCTCTGTGGAGCCGTCTGTTAGGCTGCCAATCATGGCAGGACGACTGGATGTCTTGATGTCTACTACACCGGTCAGGTCCTTCAGACAGGTCACCAGGCAGAGATCCTGTTATCACACACAGATATGTCAGGTTAGTGCACGTCATAAACACAGATGCATGACAACCAATAAGACCCTTACTGTTGGTTCAATCTGTGTTGACCAACAGAAGTTTGATCTGATGTAGAAGTAAGTTGTTGTTTTCTTGCCTGGCTCATTGCTTCGTAGCCTGACTGCACACTGATGTTGAAGCTCTCCTCGCTGTCTCCGTCATCTGACTTGGACAAGATATTGTTGATGTGATGGAAAACGTTGCTCTGGTGGAGGAACTGGTGGTCGGACTGCTTGAACTTGAGACTCCAGCACCTAGAAGAACAAGTCACCATAATACTTTTAGCATTATATGCGCATGAAGGTCAGAACTGGTAAATGTGTGAAAGAGGTAGTGATAATTGCAAATTATTGCTTGCTAATTTATTGTTCACATTGTAACATCACAATGCACAATTCTAGCTGGTGACCAGGTTAGCACCTCTCGTATCCTACTGCCAGTTTGCATTTAACTTTAATTAAATAGAAATGTCAAACCTACTCCCTAAAATTTAAAAAGAAGCAGAAATATAGGTTTGTGGGTTAATTTCATTTTTCAAATCATTAAGAAATTGCACCTAAGCGCCATTTGCTGAAGTGAGCTCCCACTAGGAAGTGACATCATGAGGTCAGAGATGGTCTGAAGGAGGCGGTGGAAGGTGTGGGGGAGAGGATGCGCTGCCTCCCCAGCAATAACAATGTCTGACAGAGGGTGTTCACAAACGCCAAGGTCTCTTTCCTGTAGGGCGCAGAGTAGAGATGTTTATAATAAGAAGACGCAACAAAGCAAAAGTAATGCTAATTGCATTTTTTTTAACCGCTCATTACCTGTTCCACGTTTTCTTTGTTCCCCTTGTTCTCCTCGTCTTCTTCGTCCTCCGGTTCAAAGGGTGATGGGGTGAGAGATGCTACAAAATGCCAAAGGATGTCGTGCAGGGAGGTGGTCTGGATCACATTGCACAGCAGCCAGTTGAATGCCTGTCAGGAACATCAAGAGACAATCATACTAATTAGTCATTTTACTATACACAAACAATTCTAGAGTCTATTAGCTAATTAAGTATACAAATCTAATTGATTAACTAACAATATCCAGCCAACTAATTGCCTATAACCCAGAGTCATTGCTGCATAAATAGCAATAATTAAAGCAAGACTGAGCTCTGAGATTCAGAGAGATTTTGCAGCCTAAACAGCTGTACCTCCATGGCAAACACCCTGCAGGCCGACTTCCTCAGTGCATGCCTCATGGCCACCTCCAGGCCCTCCAGGTCATGGTGCTGGATAACAAAACCCAGGACAGGCCACTGGAAGTTCCTCTCCCCCTTACTGAGGGAGCCGTGGGCCGAGATCAGCCTGGACAGCTCAGGAGACGGGTGCCTCAGCAGGGAAGATCCCACCTCTGTATGGGGGACAGAGCAGGTCGATGTTACAGATGATGCCGTAACTCACTCATCCTTCAGTTTCACTAATCGCTTCTCAAATTATTACGTGTGATTACCTGCATCACCACTATGGACCCTGCGTCTGGGCACTGCCTTGACCCGGGCTGGAGAAGGTGAGTGTTGCTTGTCGTACTCAGACGCTACGACTGAATAAGACCTCTGAAACACTGTACGCTTCGCCGTGTCGCTGTCTGTGATTGGACTGGTCTCAAGACTAAAAGAGAGCATATAAAGGCAGAAATAGACATATAGAGTTTAGCCTGTAACACAAAGATCATAAAGACATCAACCCTTCAGAGTTTAAATAAAACAAGTGTTTTCTGTAGATAATGTAGAAATATGTTAGCTGACAAAATAATGGCCCATGTGTGTGTTCATTTTAAGCAGCTACTGAGGAAACTTTTTGTTCAACAGCAAAAGGAGATACAGTGGACCACTTAAAAAGGCTAACTTAATGCCACGGCTTTCTTAGCTTGACAAAAACACCTAAATTAGTCCTAACAAGAGACGGAACAGCCAGGCTCTTTTGTACTGTATAAGATGAGGCTGGTCACGATAACGAGGCAAAGCAATTAAGGCACATTTTCTGAACAAAATGCTTGCTGTCAAACTATGCAGGGTGCAGGGGAGAGAGTGGGAGTCAAAGAACTACCTTTTTGTACAGTGAACCTCTGCTCTGAACAATAATTCATTAGTGTGGGAAAATAACTTCAATATCTTAAAAAGTAACAGCAACCTGATCTGCCATGACTTAAATATCATGCATGTTTGTATCTGTATGTCATGTATAAACAGTAGAAGCTGGTGTAAGAAAGAAATCTGTAATAATGAGTAACAGCCGCAATTTTGTAAGCATGTTAATAAGTGGAAGTAATTAAAAACATAGCACTAAGATGTGTTACCTGGGGGGCATTGATTTCATGTTGCTCTCTGGTTCCTCAAACACATTGGGACAGGCGTCAGGGGTGACTGAAATATAGGGAGCAGGAACAGATGTTGAGCGCAAATACCTCATCTCGTCTTGGAAGAGGTTATCATCTTGGTAGGCCCCAAAGTTCTCAGTGTGTTGCCTGAGGGATGAGAGGAGAGTGGGAGAGACTCAAATCATTATGCAAGCACATGTTTCTTATCTATAAAAGACAACCTGTCATTAACTGAGCTGGTTATCTACCTGGCTAGCGTCTGAAGGTAGAGACAGCCCATTTTATTGGGGAGTTCATCCGACACGCCCTCCTTGAGGCTGGGCAGCAGCTGGGAGTGCAGGGGCCGGGTAGGGTGGTGGCACAGCATGCTGGGCTCGGCAGCACTGCTGAGAGACAGCAGGAACAAAGCGTTTGCACGGATCACCTGGTGGGCCTCCATCGTGGGCAGCGCCCTTGGAGTCTTCACCTGCAGAGGTTTCTTCCTGGATTGCTTCACCTGGCAAAGAACATGCAGAATGGGTTTGATTCAAGTCTAAAGAAGGCTGTATGATATAAAATGCTGACAGCTCTTCAGTAAAAGAGGGACACAGATTTAAGCACTAAAGCCTTGCAGCAGTAGGCTACCTTTTCCCTGGCGGCAGTCTGTTTCTCTCTCAGGTATTTTTCCCGACAGCGATCACACACCAGGTACCAGGTGCTGCCTCCTATGCCTCCATCTCCACAGTTTCCAGCCCAACCGCCACAGAAGTGGCCAATGCTGTTGTAGCCCTGGCCTCCTGCATAGCGGCCACAACCTGCCACAGAAATACCAAGGAGGGATGTTAAAGGCACAAAGTACATTTTGGAAAGATATAACTCACTTTAATCAGAACAGCTTTGTGAAACTGGCATAAAAAGACTATTTGAGTATGACTAATGCCCAGAACTTCCTGTATTCTTACCTGGGTGAGCCTGTCTCATATGGTAGGTGACAGGGTAAGGGTGAGATTCCCCACACAGCTCACAGATAGTGTCTTTCTCCGGTCCACCCATGGCGAGCTGCGCCATCTCTCCAAACAGATTCCCTCTTGGACGCACATCTGCCTTCTCCCTTTTCTTCTTCTCCTTCTTTGACTTTTTACTATCTTTCTCATGTTCCTTCTTTTTAAGGATGGCACTGGACCCCGGGCTGGGGAAAATCATGTTCTGAGTGGCTGCCTTGATGGTGGCCATAGAGATGTCCTCCCAGAATGCCACTAGATGTTGTAACGTTAACGGCAAGATTGACTTTGCCCTCATAGAGGGATTAGAAGTCATCTCATAGGAAACGGCCTCTCCTTTCCCGTCCTCACACTTCTCTGGCAGTGGAGGTTCTTTTAACATGGAGAGCACCTTATTTTTGTTGATGCTTCCCATTTTGGAGATGTCCGGGCCATGTGGAGCAATATTAAACATGTTAAGTGCAGAGGAAATCTCTAAGGAGTGGCGGTTCTTTAACTTGCTCTCCTTCTCCTCAGCACCCCCTCCCAGGGAGCTGCGGATGGGGGCGTGCTCTTTGGTTAAATCTGGGTTGAATTTAAGGAAGGAGGAGCAGGCCATGGCATCGTGGACAATACCTTCATGCCACAGGAATGCTGCAAAGACTGCTCGCGCACATTCAGCCACAGAGGGTGACATGGCCTGTTTGGCAGGTTCTGTGACCCTTGATGTGCTCTCACCTTTAAACAGAGGCCCAGATTTGTCCTTCTTAGGGCGCGTGTGTCGACTGGAGGTTTTCCGGCTGACTTTGGGTGAAGAGCGGCTCTCTAGTTCCTCTTTGACAGGGGCTTTGCCAATGCTAAAGTGCACCTTGCATGATCCCTCTTCAGCATTAAGGCCCTCCACATTCTCATCACTGGCGTCCTCGTTGGAGAGGAGAGCACTAGAGGTGCACACCTCCACCACTTCACTGTGGAGGTTCTCTTGGGTCACATGTGGAGAAGGAACACGGTTCTCCGCATTATTGATCACTCCTTTATTTGGATCTTTAGGAGACAGTTTAGGTTTGGGAGAGGTAGACCTGCCCCTAAGTGGCTCTGTGAGTGGAACCTTCTTCTTTCGAAGTGTGTCTGGGTCCAGAGTGTATGAATCTGATTTGGACCTCTCTCTGGGAGGGTCCAGCCGGGCTTTGGAGGAAGGGCTAACTTTAGGTGGGAGGTTCTTGTCATGTTGGGTTGAAGAGGAGTGCTGGGAGGAGGTGCTGGAGGGACTAGACCTGCCTGAAGAGGATTTTTGTTTTGGAGAGGAGGAGCGAGAGCCAGGGTTCGGGGACTCAGCCCGAAGTCCCGAGGTTCTCCCATCTGCCTTTAGGGCCTGCAGAGTGTTATGATTGGGCGAGTGAGAGCGGCTGTGAGAGTCAGACCTCAGTTTGGCTGTGTCTGACCGCAGGATGAGGGCTTCACTGGCCGAGAGTCCACCTTCCCCTGTCTTGCTCCGGGCCTGTTCGGATGAGCGGCTTCCCCGGCTCTCCTGTTTGGGCGAGCGATTCTCCTGACGGTGTTTGGAGGCCGGAGACATGGACTGTGCACCGGCCATCAGGTTCCCTCGCTCACCTAAACATTAATAATTCGAACACAGTTACTCTACAAAAGAGGACTAAATCAGTGGTAAGAGTGTAACCATTTAACTCAAGACCTGAGTGAAAAACAATGTAATGTTGGAAATATAAGGTAAAATGAAATGAAGGGCAGAAAGACAGACAATGCAAGGTGAAAGATGTTATACCTTGGAAAGCAAATGACAACAGTGAGTGATATACATTTTCTTAAAAGCAAACTTGAATGACTTTTACTTTACTAGCTGGGTGTTTCTGGCTGTGTTGTGTTACTGTACCAGACAAACTCTGATATGGATGAAGATAGCTGGTGGACCATGGAAGAGCTGATGAAAGATGGATTCCAGCCCAGTCCTGGGACTAATTCTGGACCTAGCCTTAGTGTTAACTTAGGAGTGGAAACTTTTAATAGCCATTAGTCTAGTAACCACAAACATCCTGGGAGCTAAGGTCCACCTATTTTTAAACTGAACTTTAAATCAAAACTCTTAGTGTTTATTACGCAACTATTTAGCCACGTCCTGTTTTAGGGCCACAGCTTGTAAGGTTAGCTAACACAAGATGCCCAAAATGTTTTTCACAAGCTAACATACAAAACCCTTTGTTCACAGAGCAGACTGTGTTTTTTCTTGAGTTCCTACCCACCCTCTGTTCAGTCTGAGGGGGGCATGCATGCTGTGATTACCCACCCTTTTGCCTTAGAGCGAGAGATGAGAGAGCAGTACCATGCCCAGCCACGGACACACTGATTTTTTGCGCACGCTCGCGAGAAGCAAGGCTGCGTGATGAACCATCTACAGCGGAAAACAAACAAGGCATGGAATGCAAGGGGGCCACCACAGAGAGAGAGAAAGAAAGCACAAAGAGGCAATGGGGTCAAGTCAAGAAGGTGAAATAGAAAGGAGCAAAAAAGGACAGTCCGTTAAAGTGATGGGAAGATCAACAGATAGGTAGAGAAACTGATAGACACGAAGAGAGAAACACTTATAGAAGAGGAAAAGAGAAATTACAGAGCCCTGGAGGTGTCATGGGAAGAAAAAATAATTTGCGCTCTAAATTTACAATCATATATATTTTTGCCGCCTCCCAACTTGTAGAGGGCAGCAAACACCTTTGGCATGCTGCAATCGGACAGCTGGAAGTTTGAAGACGACGACAAAAAAAAACATTTATGAAACGCTCCAGAACTGAGTACAGAAGCTGAATTTTTATGAACATCCTCAATATCAAAGTTTTTACAGAGAAACAGTCTGTTATCCTGTAAAATAGGTTTAAGGGATCTCAAAGATAACACAACGTTGTTTTTAATAGCCAAATTCCGAAGTACAAACAACGTATCTCAGTCCAAGATCTAAATAAAGCTGTATTTAATCCAAGTGATCCATAGTGAGTGTGAATGGTACGTGCACGATAAGACTGAGGGCATGAACGTGATAAGTTAAAAAGTGAGGCTAAATTGGGAGCACATTATTAATTTATGCACACAAATTCAGGGTTTTTTTTCTCCAAGACACCTCCGTAAGAAATAGACAACCAGGTGAAAAAAAAAAAAAGATTACCACAAGTAGAGAGAAAGTAGCAATACAGAAGAAAAGACCGACAGGGAGAAAGAGAGCTATACAGGCTGAAAAAGTTACAGACAGATAAACAGATATTTTGGATCCTGTTCTAAGAATTTAAAATCTCTTTTAAATTGTGGTATTTCGTATTTGAATTGTGAAGTGAAAGTACAAACTATTAGTAATATTGTTACTTAATGACCAGGATGAAATGTCTAGGAGGTTATTGTAGACTGAAAACAGACAACTATTTAGACTAGTGTTGTTTATATCTGCAGTGAAGCCTTGGGCTGGTTCAGGCAGAAAATGGAACAAGTTGTTAATAAAAGGGTGAAAAATGCAGATCTGAAGTAAAAGCAGAAAGGAAGATGATGAGGAAAAGAAGGAAAAGCTGACTAAACAAGATAGCAAGCAGAAAAATAAGCAACTCAGGCTATTACTTCAGCGCATGGCAAAAATATACCTTTTAACAAGACGTTTAGTCTAGTACTGAAGTTTGAAATCTTGTTCTAAAAAACAAGTGAAAATGCCTGTCATGCCATATTTTTTGAAGGCAGTGTCACCTGATTTGTTTTTTTAGAAACCAGATTTAAACATTGAATAATAGACATGTTGGCTTGTAAAGGATATTTCTGCACTGTAGAACTCCTGCCCTCCCCAGAAAATTCATAAAATAGAATGAATACAGGACCAATCAGGAAAACAAAAAGCTGGGAGGAAAAGGATCAACACCTGTGCAAGCAAGCGCTGTCAGAAAGCAGGACAGACTTACTCAGAAGCTGTGGTTGTGGCTGAGACAGTTGGGAGGGGGATTGTCCAAACACAAATGGGCTGTGGACAGGGGAGGAGGAGGGAGGAGGTTGGGCGGCTTGCTCAAATACGGAGGAGGAGGGAGTTGCTGAGAGGAAGGGCCCAGACTGAATGGAATTCAGTATGGCACTCAACCGGTCACCTGCAAACATGGAGACAGAGGATGGGGAAAAACTACAGCTTATGCTACAGTTTGAGGTTTCGAAAGGGGGTGAGGATCATTCAGAGTTTATTTTCTATCAGTCATTCAGTCATCTCCCACAGCGCAACAGATGTGCGAAATGGGAGAAGCTACTTTACGCTTCCAGGGTCCAAGAAGTAAAAGTCCTATTTGTTTTCTGTATAGACAATGCAAGAAGATTGGCAGTAGGAGCACTTTCAAGGTTTGGATGGGCATCCAAAAGGTGAGCAACTGGGTCAGGAATCATCTGGTCCTACTGTATGATTAAAAGGAGAGAAGTGAGCTTCAACTCCCAAGAAACATCTGGTACGAAACATCATCAAGCTTAAAATTCTGTTGCTTGCGCTGCTAATGGCGAGTTGGAGCAAAAGACTACAATTTGTAAAAACCTGTCAATACATTATGCTGCAATACAGCAGCTATTGTGTAGTGGTGTTTTGTACCAATTTGCACTGACGAAGCATGCTGAATTGGCCACAGCTCTGACTAGCATCTCTGATTGGCTTCCTCTCCAGAGCAATGTAAGCTGAGGCAAATGGGTATTGTACTATTTACAGTCATTCGCCATACATGGATACCATATGATATTTCGTCGAATTAATGCGAAACCAGGGGGCGCCATCATGAAACCAAAAAATATAGAACATAAAAGTTTCCCTTTTGGTGTCAAATTATTTTCTCAAAAGGAGAACACAAGCCAACCTATTTAATTTCAGTTGGACTTTAACATAAACTTTTTTTTGTTTTTTTAATTATTGTTAAAAATTTTCCAGGAAACTCTCGTGTTTCTATGTTGCGGAGCATTGATGATATTATTACCAGAAAACTTTCAAGCAGGGTTCTACAGTGTTAAAAAAAATAGTTCCAGAAGCAGCGGCTCCTCCCATTTTGCATCTCTATTTGGGGAAAGGATATATTGAGGTAGGGGCAGAAAGGGGTCTCTTGCTATGTATTAAACTCAAGAGTCACTCTTCAAAAAAAGCCTGCGTGTCCTCATCAGAAGTTCCATAAACATGTGCTGGGAGAAATTGGACCTTTCTCCATATGTGTATATTGAGCTGACACTGCATCGGTCATCATTCAAAAGTCTCCCTCTCTCTTGACTAGTTGTCAACCAGATATAAAACCTAGGTCACCATGTCAAATTGGAGCACAGACTCTAGAAGACATTGGCATAGAGTCTGCAATGTTGGCTTCTGAAGAGACATTTTGAAGTCTGGAGCTCACATCCGTTCCCATTTCATCAATTGTTGGAGCCAGACATGGAAGGCTGCCTAGGTGAAGCCGAGATGGGGAAATCAACCACCGTGGCTGAATGTTGGCGCCTGAGAGACCCGTCAATGAGGTTGCTCTCCACATTGCTCAGAGAGCGTTGCCACAGGCTGGCAAATCAAGCTGACCAGTCTGAAGGTGATCCATGTATAATGCTGCCTCACAGCATGATGGATCCATCACACAGGTGGCTAGCGATTTAAACCTTCCATTAGATGGCTCAGCCGGGGCTATCACCTTGACCTAGAGTTGCATGGGCCTGCAGCCTCCTAAGGACTTGCACAAACACTCAACATGCTTGTAGTTCACTGTTTAGAGGTGTTCCTATTCAGGATACATGTGCTGGCCCACAAGCATTTATGAGGTTTCAAAATTAAGTGTCACAGCACTATTTTTGGCTTATTCTGAGTTGAGTGCAGGGTGTACACTCAAAAGACAGCTCATCTCTGAAATGGAAAAGAGTGAAGCCTATTCCATTGCATTCTGGGGCAGACTGGCCATCTGGTATCAAAAAAGCCAAGGGTAAATGCAACCAAGAAGCATTTGAGACAGATTGCTATCCGATTGCTCAAACCATCTCGGAAGGGCGATGTTATAAAAGGTATAAATGCATCCATCTCTCCATGTCACAAACATAGTCTTTACTTCTCCCAAGTGTAGCTACATCAAGAAGCAGTCTGTGCAAGTGGCCACTTACAGGTTCTTGCATTATGTTAATGCCGGCCAAAGTGACACTGAAATTAGTCATCTTTCTATTTGTCATATTAAAGCAAAAGAAATATTTGCAGTCATACAGAAGGCTTAATAGCATGTCAGCGTTCTGTGTAGCAAACAGATTCAGGTGCATTTCCATCACCCTCTGGACTGGAGTAAGGCCTACCCAGATTTGCGTCTAGCCCAGCAAAAGAAAGTTATAGGCAATTTGTGATCTGTGTAACACACATAAGACACACACAGTATATGTGGCTAAGTGTAAAATTCTGGCTTTTATCCAGACACTTGAAATGACAAGTGTAAATAGAGCCTTTATTCTGCAGTAACCATAAGCACTGTGATACAAAGAGAGATAACTTTGTATTGTCTGAATGACCACGGTTCTCTGATCAGCATGGCTAAGTGTCTCAACAGGTCAGCCTCCTGTTTTTAAGCAGTGAAGAAGAGGTAAGCCGTTTGAAAGACAATTGACACAGCGTCAGCATGATATTCAGGCAGAAAGATACACAGATACATTTGGGGCCAGCCAATCTTTGATGGTGTAGCAGAACTGATGAGTTCATTCAGGTGATGTTGTCAATATTCAACCATAATTTTAAGAAAACAATGATTATGTAAATGATCAAATGTTTTGAGATTCAATTAAGGCATCAAAGGGTAAAGGGTGAAATCACAGACATGTGTTCAGGGCCAGTTATCGGTGTTGGGCTAGCCCAGTCCCCAACTAAAGGGACCCCATCGTAGTCAAAATGAATGGAAGCACACTGGCCCATGCACACACACAGACATTGGCATATGCCTGACATTGCAGAGATGTTAGGCATGAAATCACAACAGTAGACAATAAAAAAAACATGCATAAATAAATAGAGATGACAGATCAGTGACTGATGACACCTGTGATTTTAAAGAGATTGACTGACCCATACTGGATCACATATACCTTGTGGATGCACAGCTATAAATTGTGGAGGTCAAGAAGAAATTGGACTTCCTATCATATTGTGATGTAACTGCAAAACCAAAGATGGTGAAAATGTGTTCACACGTTTAACATCTGTGCCCAAAAAGTGTTCTAACTAGCCTCACCACATGGACCCATTTCTACAACAAAAATGAGGTCATGTATCAAACAACTGATGAAAAGTCTCAGTCTCAGTCCAAAGCATGGTGAGAAGTCAGATAGAGGGTATCTTAAAATAAAGCAGGGAATAATCAAGACAAGGTTGCAGAGTGAAGTTAGAGGTGAGGTATATATGTCAGCAATGGTTAGAAAAAAAAAAATCTGAATCTTTGACTAAAGCCTGAGGACTCGAAATTTTCAAACATAAGTGAAGCAGTGGATGTTGAAAGCAAAGTGATATGCAGATGAAGGATATGTTATTGAAATTGTATCTTTTAAAACCTTCTCTACGCTAAGTTGACCTCACCTTTGTTGTTGGAGATGCCATAGTCAAAGCCCTGTGCTCCGTTTGAAGCTGTGGCTCTGTTGAAGGCCTGCACAGAGAAAGGGCTGGGTGGTGGGGTCTGTGCCCCGTGCTCAAGCAGTGCTTGTTCTATAAGAGCATATTAAATTATGTTACCTTACAATGCATCACTTTTTGAGGTTCAGAAAAATGTCCCCATTGAGTGTGGCTTACCATCATCGTGGCGAAGGTACTGATTTCCACCGCGGTCTCTGGCCAATGACCAGGCCTCTCCTTCATCACTCTCACAGAACTCCACTACACTGTTCTTATCCAGCTGTACCCAGGTCCCCTCTGAGTTGACCACCTGATACACAAACAACACTCTTTATCCATACTCACACACACTGAACACTCGCCACACACAGCACATTCGCACAATCTGCCAACCCTCATCTATCAAAAAACAGTCATAGCCATTTTCCATATCAACCCCAGTCCATCCATGTTATTACTGCACAGACAAAACACAAACTCTACTACAATAGAAACATGCAAACATTCAATTCATCTGATTGACACATACAAAATCCACAGCAGCAGATCACATGAATTTGATTTTGTGTATCAGCAGACACTGCGAGACAAAACTGACGTAGCTAAAATTAAAAAAAACTTACTCTAAGAAAGGGGTAGCTTATTGAAAGGTAAATGCATGAGGTTGTTTTTTCTCAATTCCCTGAAATATTATCATTTTGAAAAAACAGACATAGATGAAAGTATTAGTTTGTGCAGGCTGCACCTCTCAGTTCCAGACAGGGCATTCCAGTACAGACTCAGAGAGGAAACTATTGAACAGCATGACACACCACAGCAGCCAATGACAGCTCATATCCAAAAGAGGGGAGGCTCCACTCATCACCAGGCCAAAGACAATTTAGAAAGTTCAAAGTACCAAGTTATTCACAGGATTGTTAAAAGTGCAAGAAAGATACAGTCAAGGCACAGAAAGGCTCCAGCAATTTGTGATCGGACTTCCACTGAGAAATCTCAGCTAATCGAGGCAGCTGATTATGACGCCCTGAAACTGCAATGGATTTACAGACAAACTGAAATTAGTAAGTCAGGAAGCACGCGAAAATGTTGCAGCCACAGGAGTTGATAAGGCCTCAACGAGTGGAAAGATACAGAACACACACCCACACCCAGAAGCACCTGATGTATTCCCCTTAGAAAGAGAGATTATATCCTTTACATTCAAAATCAATTCAGTTTAGGAAAAAGAGGGAACTCTAATTTCTGAGAATTAAGGCCAAAATCTACTAACATATATATACATATATATATATATACATATATATATACATATATATATATATACATATATATATATATATATATATATATATATATATTACATTACGTGATCTAAACAGATGGATTTATTCAACTCCAGCCACAAAAAAAAAAAAACACATTGCATTATTTGGGGTGAGTGCGTACCTCGCCTATGGCCTTGACCTTGTTGCCAAGAACTAACATTCCAATGGGGATACCCCTAAGGTTTGGGCAGCTTCTGATGTTGTGACCAGAGGGGCCGGTCTTCACTACCTTATAAAGCCCCTGGCCGCCGCCCTGCCCTGCCCTGTTCTGCGCCCGAATGGGGGCCTCGTGGGAAGGGCAGCTGCTCACCTCCTTTACGTTCTCCTCCGATTGGCCCCTGACCTCCTGCAAGAGGTAAGAGCATGGATTAGAGCCAAAGTACGGTAACACAACAACAAAATGTAGAAGACCAAGGCATGGGTTTGTTATAAATATTAAATATTATGGTGAAGAGCAACTGTTAGAAGTGTAACAGGGCATGTATGCTTTGCCAACCTACCCTGTATAAATAAAATTTGATTAAATTAGCCATATCTTCATATTAAGATTAGGCCTTTCTCAAAGCTGGACCCTAGTTCATTTCTCATATCGAGCAGTTATAAATCAAGTCTGGACATGTGCTGTGTTGTCTTCAAGCCTTAAAGCAATTGACATTTTGGGAATTATTTGCTTTCTTGCCGAGAGTTAGATGAGAAGATCGATATCACTCTCATATCTATTAAATATGAAGCTACAGACAGCAGCCGATTAACAGCTGTTAACTAACTACTAACGAAATAGTCCAGCACACAACCCTGATAAAACCACAACTTGCTGTTTCTATACATCAGTTTTTGTATGGATAAAACAAACGAGACATAATGTGTTAATTAGTGAGCTTTAGAGGTGCTCGTAGGTGTATTTTGTTACGGGACAGAGTCAGGCTTGCTGTTTCTCTCCGTTTCCAGTCTTCATGCTAAGCTAAGCTAACCAGCTGCTAGCTGTACCTTTATATTTACTGGTCAGACAAGAGAGTGGTATCGATCTTCTCATCTAATTCTCAGCAGAAAGCAAATAAGCGTATTTCCCAAAATGTCAAAGTATTCCTTGAAACTACTTTGAGAGGTTGTGTCATGCTCATTGACAATTACTATATATCACATGACATGGATCACTGAAAACCTGTCTAGACTTCCATCTTCAATAGCAGTCAGTGATATTACAAAACTACATTTTCCCCCAGATATTAAAAATATACTGTACATACACTTAAAAAGTTCCAAGTACTCGCAGTAGATACAACATTCCATTCAACATTGTAGTGATGCAGTGATCAATAGACAATGGACCTACTCAAATTAAGTAGAATGTTCACTTATTTCCATACAGTCTAAAGGGAGGCATGCTATGACACACAAGGATACAGGACTATATATGGCAAGCCTTTCAAACAAGACCTCATGCAACAGTCTGGACATTAGTATCTTCAACCCCATGCAACATACAAGCTTGAACAGTAATTACTTAAAAAAAAAAATCCCAAATGTGATCACTGCAGGAGTCTATGGGACAGTAGCCGCTGACAAACTGTGTCGTCACTGTATCGTCAAAATTAAACAAAACAGACAACCATGCAACTGTGGTTCGACCTCTTATGCCTGATTGTAACACTGTGAGAAGACTACAAAGTCACAAGGGGTTCAAGAGGACAAGTAGAGTAACAGATAGATGATAAGCTATGGGGCAGTCAAGCTATTTATCCCTCCTTCATACAACTCACCTGTGGCGGGAATATAGTTAAGGGAGTCCACGACAAAAAGCCGATATCCCTGACTCCTTGGCTAGCGTTAAAGACATTCTGAGCAACAGATTGTGAGACAGTCAAGAAACAGTAGACGACTCGAGAGAGGAGAGAAAACAGGATGGGGGAAGACGCTCATGTATTTTTTTGGAAGAAAAAAAAATTTTTTTTGGCTTGGCTCCTCTGGAATTTCCAGCATCAGCGGTTATTTGAGAAGGTGAAGAAGAGAGGACAGTATCTGACTGGTGTCAGATAGTTAGTGAAATCGTGGTGCACTGATAAAAAAGGGCCATGAGGAACTGCGAATACAGGCAAAGCCTGTCAAATGTTTGAATACTTTACTTTACAGTAAGTGTAGGATCAAATGCATTAAAAAAAACAGTTGCAGGGGCAGAAAAAGAATTGAGTTCACTCCAAACACCACAGGGCCATTAGTTCCAAATCCATGACCAAATGAAATACATATAAAGAAACTTCCAAAAAAATTCCCCACTTGGATGATGTAGTGTGTCATGCTGTTCAGACAGAGACCTTACATGGAAGCCTCCTAGCACCTAAAGCATCCCAATGCAAAGGTGGAATTGTAGAGCAGTAGAGGTACAATTTCCCATTGAAGCTTTTTGTGGACCAGTGATTGCTTCATGACAGAAAACCACCTGGATATTAACATTTCATCTTTCAGATACTTTCCCTGTTACTACAAGATTCACGTCTTAAATTATACCCAGTCACATACCTTATTTGGTACTGTTGCATATTATGGCGGTTTTTGTGGCATGGAGCAAAATATGAGAGAAACCCTTCTCGTCACATGCTGTGGTGTGCAAGTGTTTATGAATTGTGAGTGAGAGGCAATGAGGAAAAGAAACAGTGCAGACTAACCAATTTCACCACAGGATGAAATTGCTCCTTTACTACCTTTTTCCTTGTCTGTCAATTCCTGCATTGGGGTTCACTTCAATGCACTATACTACCTAGGCATGTGAGCATTTACAAGTATTGCGTCCAACTAAACACAGGATGGTCACGTTATGGTAAACTTTTTCCCTTCAAACATGAGTTAAAGCATGCACGCTCCCAGCTGCTGTTCCTTTGCACAGTGTGTTAGTGAAAGTTTCATAGTCAGTGTTGCTCAAATAGATGTTTCATGCAAGAGAACACCCCAACAGCTATACTCTGATGAAGTTCTCAATTTACCATGCTTCGAGTACATTTGGGGAGTGGGTGCCAAACACTAGAGTCCTTGAAAAACCATTATTGTTAAACAACAAAGATAATCTCTGAGCTTTCCCCCAAATGAACAGCACAGGAGCCTCTGTCACTATTAAACTGAGACAGACTGCTCAGCAGGCCATCTTCTACTTACGTCAGCTGGGACCAGTAGGCTCCTGCCCAGGTGCTGGTTAAAAGAGAGGCACCAGGCTTCAGTGTACCCATTCATGCTGGGAACATACTTCTTTACTGTTTCATCATTGAGCCTGAGCCACACACCATCATCATTGTGGATCTACGGGAAAACAAGCAACAGAGCAGAGCCATGCCGTCCTGTTACTATGGAAACAGGATACACACACACACACACACACACACACACCTTCTGAGGCTGCAGGAAAGTCAAATTAGAGGACAGTAAATTGAGGTTAATGCAGGGTGCAGGTAGAATATATAGATGTCACTAGTGACTAGTTACCAGAGGGTGGGAGTGCAGATAATGTGCAGGACTGTCCAATTTACTAAATATGTGTTGCATTACAGTACAACCATTAAAGTATCCATACTGGATTTAGGCGTTCAAGCCTTTCATGTAGCCTCAGAGTGCCTTGCAAGAGTATGAAGCAAAATAAAGTAAGAGCAACAACTTTCTAAGCTTTGAAAGAAAGTAGTTATCATTATTTAGAGAGGTAATAACACATAATACATAGAAGCCATCAAGGAGGACTTAAAACTACTTAAAACTATTAATCTAGACAGAAAATTAGGATTACGATACTTGTGTTTTCAATCCTTACTAATTTAAAGAAGAAGAGACAAGGAAACAGAATTAAAGTGGATAGTGCTCCAGCTTATAACATCTCTTATATTCTGCCTGGTCTAGAGTCAATTACCTCGTCAATGAAAGTGATGGTGCCATTGACATGCACTATGCCTATCTGTTCACTCTGCAGGGAGGGGTGACTACGCACGCGCAGGCCTGCGCTGTCCTTGGACACAAATTTGCGGACCTGAGAGAAGCAGAGGGGAGATGGAGACTGTGAGCCGCAGGAGCAAAGAATAGAAAGGAAAAAAAGACAAGAAGTGCAGCAGGAGGAGAAAGAAGAGGAAGCAGGACAAGCTGACAGTGGGAGATTGCATGCGTTAACCCACAGAGCCTGCTTCCACACATAGAAACAGCAAAAGATGAGGAAACTTTAGGAGCTCTATTTTCAGGAGGACCATTTGGATGAAGTTCCTCATCTACATTTATACTGGTGCATGGAAAAACAGGCATATTTTTGCTTGTTTCCCCATTATGGATTGCAAGATCAAAATACCACAAGTTTCACAAACTGATGACGACCCCAACATGCCTTGTATCAGTGCATTATCTGCATTTGAGGTAATTTCCAATCCCACTTTTTAAATATGAGTAATAATCAATCACTGCAGCTTGAATAGATGACAAGGCTAAGATACAGTATCAGCAGTCAGTATGTTTACATGCACACTACAGCCTCAGTACCGTGAATAACCATAATAAAATCTACATTAAGAGATTTCTTGCCACTAAGTGGCAAAAAAGCCTTAATATAGTATATGACCTCAAGATATTATGTGCAACATATTAGCAAGCAGTAGCTTATTTGCGAAATCAACAGAGTAAAGCAACATCACACTGATCTATCCATCTATCTCATCACCTGATGAATGTAAAATAGGTTCAAGCCTGGCAGTTCTGGTTTAATCATTCCTGATAAAAATACCGGCCACTCTTTGCCTCACTAAATGTCTGAATTCGTCCACTTGCTTATTTTGGATCCCCATCATCTTGCACTGGACAGATAGCTTACAATCAGTTTTTGTATCCATTGCTTTGTATGGACCAGCATTTGTTTTGTTTTGTCAGACCAGCAAACCAAAACAAGGAGGCGAAAACAGCTAAAAGCTGCATAAAGGTGCAAAATAAGATGTCAATTCTCAGTGTGAATGGCAATACTAACAGGGAGTTCCTTGTCTCAGTGTTCATATCAAAATATTCCTTAATGCGTTTATGTTAAGAGTTTAGTTAAAGTGATTATAGTTACAAACTGATGTCAACAAGTACACATGACTGTTGAGTTGGATTTGATGGGTGATGGCAGGCACAGAAGCATTTTATAGGTGTGTTTATGTGCATGTTCATTCCCCTGTTGGTTAATCAAATGAAAAAGCTCACCTTGCTGGGCTGAGGTTCAGCCTTTGGTTTGACCATCTGAGTGCCAGGTGGTATCATGCCTTTGGGAGGGTCTTTGACTTCTACCTCCAAACCAGCATCTAAAAGAAAAATCATTTACAGCTCAACATTGTAAAAGACGGCGGCCTTTATGTTTTCAAAATATGAATTAATCGATATGCATAGCAGTCGCATTACGTTATGTCACTTGGTGGAGGTTAGGGGGCTGGTGATGGTGATCAGTTCTAACAGACGTTTACATTGACATACCTATTTCAATGCCATCAATGGTGACGTGGATTGTATAGAGGCCTACAGCTCCTGGAGTCCAGTTGGCGCTGTAGGTTCCATCAGTGTTGGCACGAATCAGCATGTTCTCACTGGGTCTGTGTGGGCAATGATCAATAAGTAGATTGTATCTGACTGGAAAATGTGTTTTGATTTTGTATAACCTCGCTTACCTCTTTGGGGTGGGAGAAGCAAAGCGCAGCTCTTCAAATGAGTAGTTTTCATATGCCTAAAAAAGAGAAAGAGCACAAGTATGAAGGTAACAACAAAAACATTCGTCTACCAACATACAGGGCAAAAGTTACCATTTTGATGTTCCCTAACAGGTCTATAATATTTATCTATATTATCATTTATATAATATGTATTGCTTCCTAAATGTTACCTTACTGTATACACCCATTTTGCTCTACATTCGGTCTTTATTCAGTCAATTTACTCTTCTTTCATCTTTTCCAATGAAATTTCATTTAATATCAATTATTTTATTTTACCTAAGAGGTGGTGCAAGTGTTTAATGTGAAACTGCAAACACACTAAAACAGTACCTATTAAAAATGCAAGTGGCATGTTAATATTGCAGCAGCTACTGCTCTCTTTGCTTGTAGTGACAATACTAATATGCCTACATCGGCAGGTCTAAACTGCAATTACTTGCATTTCCTTTAGAGGGCACTGGTTGGCATGTATACAACATCTAATAATGACTACATAGCTCCTCCTTGTGGGGCATCTGCAGCCTTCTAAATGTAAACAAGCGAGGTTGTGAGTGAGTTATGAGCCAGTTACATGAGGCTGACCTTCATCATGGTAATAGCAATGTATCGAGCCTCTTTCACAATCATGGGCTCGTACGTGGACTCCAGCTTGGGCATTGGCAAACCTCCAAAGGTTAGGTCAGGGCCAGAAGACGAAGGCGAGGAGCTTCCAGGTAGCCGCTGCAGCTTCTTCATATTCTCAGGCTGCATTGATTTCTTTTGTGAAACAGGTACAGCCTTTACCTCCACCTGGACAGGTAAGAGACAAGAAACACAAGTCAGAGGTGTGTGACACTGGAAGGATGGTGAATTAACAACTTAAATGAGCTACTTTGGAGATTTGTCATTGCAGGTAAAATTATCTCTTGGAAGCAGAAAAGCCAAAACAATCATCCTGACCTTCATGTTAGGAACATGCACCACATCTCCATACTGGTCTTTGGTCTGTACAACCACGGTAGTTGGCCATCCACAGCGTATGTCATCTTTGTTTAGGATCAGAGATGTCTTCTGGGGGTCTGCGTAAGAGTCTGGCTGCAGCCACCTGGATGGAAGAAAAGAATAAATGGAGAGAGACAGGGTGATAAAATTACTAATTTGTAACAATGGAATCACCAATACAAACTTAAATTGCAGGGGCAAAGCTAAAATAAAATGTACAACCAACACATACTCAAAATGGAAAATGCAAAGTACATATTTTGCTCTTGTCAGGTAACTAGAATTGACAAGAGACAGACAGAGCTGTGCAGGCTGGCTACCTCCACAAACATTTACCTGGCCAGGCGTCCTCCACTCGAGGTCTGTACGCAGGTGATGAAGTCCTCAAGGAAAGAGTGCTCATTGGTTTGGAGGTGCAGGGGCAGATTTCCCTCCAGGGCCTCTAGGATGGTGGGGGAGTGAGACAGGGCCAGACCCTTCCCCAGGATCCCTGAGTGGGACTTACACACCTGAGTGAGGTCAAAGGAAATAAGAATCAAGGAAGGAAAGAGTGTTGAAGAGATACAAAATCCTTTTAACAAGACCACAATGAGTCTGAAAAAATATCTCTGAATTTAAGAGGTGACACACCTGAAGAGAGGCTTCCTCAAGAATCTCTAGATCCTCTTCCAATTCATTACCTCAAATTAAAAAAAAAAAAAGATTAGAATAACAGATGAATGATTTACTCAAGATGGTACACAGCGTTAATTTGCTCCCAGCAGTCACACACAACTTGTAACATGGATTAATAGAAAAACAGGTTGTTCACACAACAGCACCAGCAAATTCCCTCATCCACTGCTTCTCCATACCTATAGGGAGGGCCAGGTCTTTCTTCATCAGAGCTGCAGCACACACACTGCCCAGGTAGGCCAACTCTTTCTCAAGCTGGATAGTACCCTGAAATGTTATTAATGTTATGTCAGGAAGGTACTTTAACATTCAACATTTTTTCTGCCTGGACCAATGCACAAACTTAACATTTTATAGATGACACACAACAGATCTAGGGATTCACAGACACAAAAGCTCATTATACAGAAAGATAGAAGGCCAGTCTGCTACACAATTGACAGGAATATAGTAGAGTGTCTGTACCTCGTCAGGTCCAGGGTTGAATTCATATCCCACAGCCACACACTTAAAGCCATAAAAGCAAGCTTTCTCATCTTTAACGTAGTCCGAGGCTGTTTCCAGTGAGAACAGAACTTCATTTCCTGAAAGTAGAGAGGACAGAAAATAGAAGATGAAAAGAGAGACAGGTGGGTGGAGCAGAGTTCTGTAGGTGATTATTGGTAAACTAATGGCTATCTCTGTCTGCTGTGGCAGGTGGCTCAGTAAAGCATCATAAAGGAGATTTAAGCACATATGAGAACAATTAAGATCAGTGAACTACAACTGGGTTTAGAATGGTGTCACTGCTCAATCACTCCTTATTTATACTACCTCATACTACACACACAGACTACATAGTTAACACATTAATGCATTGCCATAATTGCTTGCTTTTCTTGATTGGCATAGATTCTGCTTTTCTTTGCTTTTTGTTCACCACAGTACAGAAACTTTGGAAGTTTTCTGCAGCACATAAATCCAGACTGTGCCCTTAAGAGTGCTATAGAGCCTGAGGGGAAGTGCTGCAGCCTTACAGATTTAATTCGGGGAGAGAAAGTTCCCTGGGCAGTACATGCTAGCTTAACATATTATGAACCTGTCCAGAATGGAATTAAAAAAGACAAACATTTGATCCTCATTGCACATCTATAAGTCGTGAACGAAGTAACTGGAATGCATGCTTTTCCTCATCCTTTTAGTTAATGTTAGGGATGACTGCTTTCAGTTACAAGTCTGACAAGCACTTCAAATGGCAAAGGCAGTGTGCAATCTTAGTGCTGATGAATTTAAATATCAGAGACGTGCAACATCTTCAGCTTATCACTTAATGGACAAACATACATTTAATACCATCTACCAAATGTGGTAGTCTTTCCAGGTATTCAATTTCAGCTCTTGATTGGCAGAGCACTTAAAGAAACTTCACTGCTACTTAGCTACTGTATACTAAGTCGTTTTTCACAACTTTGAGATTTATTATGATATTGTTATTGTCAAAACAACACTGTCGTAACATTTGTAACTGTCTGTAAATGTTCAACTGCTCGGCCTCTCTCACCTGGCAGCACTAGGACAGTGGTTGGCCAGCCTGTGGAGCCCGAGAACTTCTTGAGCTCAGTCCAGGTGTTGATGGTGTCATGGATCAAAGGTTTGCCCCCCAGGCTGGACAGGTGGAGGGTACGGCTGGGGATGAGCAGGCGTAGGACGTCCTCTGGCTGTGCAGTGCCACACTGTGGATCAAACTCGATGGTGGTCCAGCGGACACAGTCTGGGAATGATACCTGAGGCAAGGTGAGACAGAGCAAGATTAGTTTAGACTTAAATTATATGTGTGTCTCTTACCTTTTCAGATATAAGTTACTTGCTAAGCAGTTAGAGCATGCCAAAGGATACCTTACCCTGTATTGCGTGACGCCAGCTTGTTTGTAAGGGTGGTCACTCTCAATTACGGAGTAGTGGTTTGAGGTGGTACAAGCTGACAGGCCCTGCTCAGGCTGGTTGCCAGTCGTGCTGTCTGTTGACTGGTTGGGGTTGAAGGTGGGTGGGGCATATTTTTGGTTGAGAGCAGAGACAGCAGGTAACAGCTCCTGAACGAGTCCAAAGACCTCAACAGCAGCCTGGATGAGGAAGAGGAGGCATTTCACCACAACGCCACATCAGAGGGAGACAATTTAATAATTCAAGGTTAAGAGTTTGCCATCCTCGTTTGACCTCTTACCTTAGGCACAGACGCAGCCACTGGGCCAATGTAGGCCAGGATGAGGGGCAGGAGCATGGAGAACAGGCTGGAGGAACTCAATAGCTCAGGAATATCATCCACTAGAAATAATAAAGGACATACATTAAACTGAAGAGAGGCTGAACAGATATAATCCAAAGTCAATATAAGTGGCTCTACAGAAGTTACCAATGCTTTTGTAATACAGGTACACGTTTGTTGTGCCTACCATCGACAGCGAAAGCTCTGTGAAGCAGGTCCTTTGCAGCTCTGACCACAGCACTGACCACCGACAGAGCTCTGCTACAGTTCTTGTCCTCCTCATTGGCTTTGCTCAGCAGCTGAGACTGGAGATCCCCATCATACTCGCTCCTTCAGCCAGGAGAAAAACTCAGGTCAGAAAAAGAGAAATACTTTACAGATGAGATATTACAACATGCTGGCTTTGTGTTTACCTGTAGTAAAGAATCTGTGGGATCTGTCCTCTGGTCTGGTTGGTCCCATTGCTACTCAAGCTGCAGGTGCTAAAGGTGAAGGACACACCATCAGAGCACTGCACTGTGGTCATACCTCCATCCCCATTAGCAGTCCGGCTGCCGTAGTTTCGCAATCGGACAGCATACTTTACCCCCTCCTGCAACAGAATAAATTAATCAGTGAAGCTATATGCACTTTAACCAAAACCTGCACACAATTGTATAAAGTTAGAAAATAGCATTTGTATCTCAACAGCAAATCATATGCATGTATTATTATAGATCCTATGTACCTTGAGTGGCACAGCCTTGTCCAGGCGAATCTCAGCAATATCACTGGGAGAATCATCAGTGCTGTAGGTGCCCTTCACCAGCTCGAGGGACGTCCACCTGTGAGAATGTGCTGAGTCCCCTGGGTGCTCTGTCTGTGCCTGAAGGGTGAGGGAACAAAAGTTGTAAAAAATAAAAAAAGAATAACATAAACACAGCAAGATGCTAAGGTTGACAATTAGTCAAGCAACACTAGAAAACACATAATATATAATAAAATATAAGCTGAAAATGATTTATAATCACTTACGTCATCAGCCAGCACCTCTAGTTCATACTCATGGATGCCCCCTCCTCCGTACACGCAGACGCCGACCAGCACAACGCCTGGCTTGTCCACTGTCAGACAGATGGCATCCGGAGAGCCATTCCCCGTGTTCCAACTCCGGCCCTGGCTCGTTTTGGTGAAACGGTTAGGAGATGCTTTCACGGAGTGGAGCGAGTTCAGCCCATCAACCTAATAAGCAAAGACACAATAAGAGATGTAGCCAAACATATCAAACCTATTACATAACCACATAGGGCTGATTAACACATTTGAGGAGGAATACCTAAGTTTTACTGCAAATATCACCAAGCAATGAAAAATAAAAATCCTACACTCAAAAGCATTATGCATACCACCAGTTGTGCAGCAATTAATTCCAAACATTGCTGTACAAGCAATAGATGTCATCTAAATGTGAAGGTCAGGAATGACAAAAACAGTGCAGAGAGAATATGGATGGTCTGTAAAAGATACATTGTCTGAAATAAACTGAAAAAAATGTCTGAAATAAAAACATCACACATTTGGTGTGTGTTAAGGAATACACACTATTACTATTTATATCAGCCTGCTGACTACAGAGAGGAAGACACAACCGCAGAGGGACCTATCCAGGTGCTCTGGGGAGGAAGAGCTGTTTCCCTGACAACAGACTGGGGAGAAAAACAGTGGTGTCGAAGGCTGCCGTCGAGTGACGGTTACTATGGCAATGAGAGCTTACATGGGTATGTGCGTGAGCAGAGAGAGTGTGATGATAATTAAATGAAGAGTGTGAGAGAGGGAGAGCGACAGACAGCTGTCCCACCCACTAAATGACTCAGCATAACGTAAAAACAATACCGAATATCCATCAGAAACTGTTACTGTTTTACAGGAAAAACACCACCCTGTTCCAAGTGAAAGCCATCACTATGACTAGTTAGTTCGATAACAATAGAGCTTTAACTAAAAGGATATGGCATGAGGAAGGAGGAAAGAGAAAGAATGAGGAAAGACCTGTAGTCTTAGTGTAGACAGATCTAATCTACAATTTATAAAGCTGTACTCTGACGATTCTGAATTTAAAAGATGAAATTGTGGTCCGATCTGTTTGAAAAAGAAATGCAAAAATGAATGTGACAGAGGGAAATGATTACAATGTGAATGTCCAGTACTGAGACAACAGAGGTTAACAAAAAAGACACTATAGATGAAAAAAAGCTCCACAATAGCACACTAAGAGCACACCAGGATTAAGTATCATAAAGGACACAGGGTATATGTTTGCCAAAGCCAAGCCCTGTGGCCTACATAAATGCCTTATTTGTGCGCTTGTGAGGGTGCATGTGAGTATTAGTGAGAGTTAAGTTACCTCGGAGCCCAGGGCAGAGGCGGTGAGCTCAGAGACGATGGAGGCCAGCAGACCACAGGTGTTGGAGACCAAGTGTGGAGAGAACAGCTCCACCTCCTTCCTCAAACTCTTCCTCACCGGCAGCACCACAATCACCAGCATCTTCTCCAGTACCTCCCGGAAACTGGTCATGCCCATCAGGTTCTCCTCCGTCTAAGGAATAAATATGATATTATTGTCTTGTTTTTGTTTTTTCAGAGTTATTTGAGGTATTTGGATGAGAATAGGATGTGATAATGATCAAATGCCACCATGTTCTCCATCCATCAGACATTTCCTGGGTCACCGACCACACCCATAAGCACCAATGTCCACCATTTTGAAGTGAGGATGCCTGATGTACAGTACATGGAGTGCAAAAACTCACATGGCTTAGTTTCTCCATATGGGCCACCAGCAGGGGGAAACGGTGAGCGAGGGCAGAGTCATTCTCTGTGCTGACCTGTTTGACCAGTGAACGCAACAGCACTTCCCCGTCATACGCAATGGGCAGGATGGATGTCAACTTCACCGAGGTGTTGCACAGAGCTGACATAACGGCCGCCAGCAGACGGCTGCTGGATGTGCGAAAGTTGGCCTCAGCAATGTCCTAAAAAAAAAAATAAAAAAAAAAGGACAAGAATGAATCTCTGAATTTATTATGTTTTTGAATTTTTTCTACAATGTTCATTTAACAACCTAAGACAATACTGTTAGGGAGCTATGGTTCTGAATCACTTCAATATCTAAAAGGTTTACTAGTTGTAAAAGCAGGTCTGCTGAATTTCAAAACACTCTTGAACATCTTTATGGCTTAAATAATTGGTCAATAAGCTGACTGACAGAAAATCAGGAAAAAATGCCAAACATTCACGGGTTTCTGGTTCTTAAATTGGCTGCTTTTCTTTGTTTTCTATTATTGGAAATTGAATGTCTTTGGGTTTAAACAATTTGAAGACGTCACCATAGGCTTTGAGAACTTGTGATGGGGCATTGGCATTTTATACACTACACTATTGATAAATCAATAATCAAAATCAATAGATAAATTGCTAATACTCAATAACAGTGTAACTAGTCTGAAGTACTATGACACCGTCTGCCGTTACTGACCTGGTCGAGGCAGTTGAGCAGGTCACAGAGGCAGGCCCACTGCAGAGCTGGGGTTGGGTAGAAAGAATGGAAGCAGGCAGTGAAGGTGTTGTGGCACTCCTGCAGCACGGCCTCCAGCAGGGTTAAAGGCTGAGACAAGTAGCCCTGGGGGTCGTTGTCCAGCTTGGTCAGGCAGTTGTCCATGCCTTCTGACAGGATCTTCTTCAGCAGGCTGCGCGTCTTTCCCACGCACTCAGCCAGCTTGCTCGACTCCTCCACCACAGCTTTGGTGCTGGCTAGAAATCAAACAACAGATAAATTTCAAGTCGAATAATATACACTAATAGTTTGAAAGCAGCAGCACTGTGGGTTTTCTTTTTGCAAAGAACGAGCCATTATATTGCCCAGGATAAAGTGCTGTTAAGTTCTCTGTGCTCCTACCAGCAATGGGGAAGATCTCACAGATGTAGACCCTGAGCAGGCGGAGGCAGCACGTGCCAACAAAGCGCAGTCTCTCCAGGTCCAGCAGGGTGGCTGTGTACTGGAAGCCCTTCAGCCCTCGCAGCTCCTCCACACCCAAAACCAAGGTGGTCCAGCTCCAGTGAAGGATACTCAGCAGAGACTCAAAACACTCCTACAGAGCGACAGAGGTAGACAGTCACACATGGTGCTGTAAAAAAATTACCTGTCAAGACACTTTAGCAGGTAGAGACAAGGAGGAGGCAAAATAGAGACCGCACTCACCACTGAGACTGTACGAGCGAATGACCGTTTAAGGATGTGGACTGGTTCACTGGTCTGCTGTTTCCCTTTAGATGCATTGCCATCATTTGAAGGAAGCCTAATGTTAAAATATAAAGAAACAATGAAAATAATTTACTTGATAAGCCTATAGACGAAATAAGTTTGCATCACTTAACAAACTTTTACTTGCCTGTAAAGTAGCTGAGGTATTTGACCCGCATTAACATCTGTACCGTTGTTTGACTTCTTAGAGCTTTTGAACTGAAAGACCACGCTAAAGGAAAAAACAAAACAAAGACAAATTAAAGGGCTGTGACCAATATTCAAATATCATTTAACATGAAATGTGACCATATGATACATATTGAAAATTTGTAAAACGTATTAATCATCAGTTTTACCCATCATCAGTAGTAATGGTAGCCTGTCCATGGGAGCCACAGTCACTGCTGGGACCAGACACTCGGGCCCACGCCACATACCACCAGCCTAGCTGCAGCAGCACAGGCTCATCAAACATCATGGCATATTTCTCCCTAAAAATAAAAAAAAGAGACCAAAATTAATAGCTATCAAGTACAGACATCTTGCCATTCAGTAACATTTTTTCTTTACAAGTAATAGTTGTGGGAAACCAAAGGGAAATATAAGGAATCTGTTAACTTTACCTGGCAGCACAGTCATAGGCCAGTACGTCAGTCTCAGCCAGCAGATCGCCATCTGTCTCATGGTCACCCCCGTCAGGTCCCAGCTCAAAAAGCTGCACAACAACAGGGCTGGGTTAATATATTGTTAATGCCTGTATTTTGAGGCCAGGATTCCAGTTAATCCATTGAGTGTATTATCTTCCAGTAGAACATTCGTTTAAGAAAGTTTATCTATTACAATGCAATTATTCTAGCTTTACATTGATTATGGTCACACAACTTAAAACTTTTGGTTGTCTTTTTACTAGCTCTGTAATTCTTTTCGTGATTTTTCTTTTTGACAACCCAGTGTAACTTTAACTTGGTACATTTGAGATACCTGTGTAGACAATTTGCAGTAGCACACGCTATGGATTAAATGTCAGTCCTGGCACAAAGCAAGTGCATTCTAAAATTACAGCCATGATGAAATAATGCCTGACATGAACATTGAATACATGGCAAAAGAAAGAAAAGAAAAAAAAAAATCAAATGTCTCTGTTTAAAAAGAGTCACAGAGCGGCTCACCTTGATCTTGGCAGTGTACTCCCCCCGTCCCCCGAACAGGCCCAGCCCACCCAGCAGGATGTCTGCATCAGCACAGAAGCGGATGGCCTCCACAGAGTGGGCCGAGTAGCCCCAACCACCACCGTGACCTACAACATCACACAGGGGATCAATAAGGTTATGTAATGTACACAGAAGTTGTTTATCCACTTTGGTTGTTTACTAAGGAGGATGATAAACTGATCTGAGGTAAAGGGTTAGCCTAGCTTGATATAATCAGAACATCAAACCACAACATATAAAAGCCAAATGTATCTTGTTGTTTCATACATCATTTACCATGTATCCTGTGTACAAAGAACCCACTTACTCTCAAAGCGGTTCACCACACTGTAGTCCTCCTTGGAGTAGACCTTCATCACTGCCTGGGTTTCTTCCTCTGCGCTGGCTACACCCATCTTCAGCTCTTGCATGGCTGCCAGTGTATCCAGGCAACCTAAGTGGACAACGCATTATACTTCCTCTTGGTAATGAATAATGATAAACATGCATTCATAACCTAAGCATTGTTGCAAACACTTGTCTTGTCATGTCTGGCTATGATCTAAGGGCAAATCTGTTGCAAATCAATTTTCCCACAAATTAAAAGAGAAGTGATGGGAGAATGAAAAGCACATAAGTAAATATGTGGTTCCCAAGAAAGAATATAAGAATTATTATAATTATTATAAGAATTTCACTATTACATCAGCTGTATGTTCTCTTTCCTCCTGCTCTCTCTCTCCCGCTCCCCCCTTCCCCCTTCAACCCAACCGGTCGAGGCAGATGACCGCCCACCTTGAGCCTGGTTCTGCTCGAGGTTTCTACCTGTTAAAAGGGAGTTTTTCCTTGCCACTGTCGCATAGTGCTTGCTCATGGTGGGAACTGTTGGGTCTCTGTAAATATAAAGAGTCGGTCTAGACCTGCTCTATTCGAAAAAGTGCCCTGAGATAACTTTGTTATGATATGGCGCTATATAAATAAAACTGAATTGAATTGAATATCACAGGCAATAGAACAGCAAAATGAAAAACTTTCCAATGGCATGTCTAAACAAGGCAGTTTTATAAAAAAAAAAAAAAATTACAATTAACACCACAAGTTTTAAAACGATAATCTTTCAAACAGGACTCAGAATGATAAGCTACTGCTGATTCAATGAAAGGTCCATTACATGAAAAATATGGGAGCTACATTGACCGCATTGTTCTTCACCATTTGTCTTGTAGCATCCATGTATATCTTCGTAAGACACTAAGACATTCATAGAAGATTCATATGACCGAAGACACTTGCTGAATGGGCGGTGCAGAGGCTTACCAAGGATGTGTAGGGCTCCGTGAGAGCGAGTAGTGGTGGCATGAGATCCTGAGGGCAACGCAAGCTCTGGACTAAGGATGCTGCAGCGAGCCTGTAGATCTGTAGCAGAGGGCATCCTGGCATCAGCTATCACTGCATTGTAGCACAGCATCTCTCTTGAGACTGGCAGGAACCTTAAAAGCACACAGAGGGCCACAGTCAGGGATAACACATGGAAGGGGTTCATCTTATCTGTAGGGCATTTTAACTAAATCTTAAAACTTGGGATAAATACTACGCAAATGGATTTTACTGCTCTGTATAATCCTTGGACTGACCTCCATATGACATCATACACAGGGTCCAGACACAGGCCATATCCCTGCAGGTCCTCCTGCTCAGAGTCATTGAAGGTCCTGCAGCTTCCATCCATTTTGTTGATAAGCAAGCATTTAAATGGAGGCGGCTCAGAGACAGAGGAGGGCACAAGGCCAATAATGTGTTTGCTGGCAAAGATCTCTGAAGTAGCTAGGACATGGGAGTTGATAAGAGCCTCATCGATCCGCAGGAACGTCTGGTCTCCACTGGCACCAATCCATGTGGCCTTTCGTCCGTATTTGGCACCAATGTTGGGCATGGGAGATGGCTTGGCATTCCAGTAGGGCATGTCTAGGATTGGCCTGCCCAGCTGCCCTTTCTGAAAAACCAGGAGATATAAATTCACTCTTTAGAGCAGTTTATGGTCAGCTTTATCAAAACAGGTATAAAGGAATGAACATTTGTGCCATCATTACTGTATGTGTAAAAAATGAAGTTTCAGATGCCAACAGGAATTCTGCACCCTCTAAAAAAAATCAGTTGATTACATTAAAAACATTGTATCAGGGACAATATTTCTCTTACCGAGAAGCTGCCAAATGTAAAGACCTGCCCATCCATGAGGAGAACGGCTGTGTGGTTACTGCCAGCTGTCACCTGTACACTGGGACCTGGAAGGGCCTGCACCAGAGTTGGAGAACCCCTATCAGGTAGAAAACATCTAGTTTAGGTTGTGTCCACGTGAGTGCAGTTTGTTTATTTATGTTTCTACATAAAATGACAAAGCGAGACTCTGGACTTAACATTTCTCAATCTTTACTGGAACAACTGAGCTGAATTAACAAATGTTGGCCTGTAATACCCCGGACAAGTGGCTAGCTTCCCTAAAAACCTGTCTAACATCAACAAACTTTGTGTTACCCCTTCCTGGTCTGTAGAATTATGGGTAATGTCGTATTTCATGTAATCTTTCACACTTGGCATTTCATATCTGTCCATTCTGTTACTATGACTTAATGCGTAAATGACAATAAAATACTGTGTTTTTATTTCCCATGAACTATTTTTATATTTTTTATGAATACCAGTAATTCCTTTCATATATTACATTTAAACACGTAAGGCAACAGAAGCAGTACCTGGAGTTGACGTCTCCATGCCCGAGCTGCCCATGTTGGCCGTAACCAAACGTGTAGACATCTCCATTCTCCATCAGCACAACTGTAAAGCAACACAATCATGACTCTTATTTTCTCACTTTCTTTACTTCAAGGTCAGCCACTCTTGTTAGAGGTTTTAAAAATAATATACAGACAAATATACCCTGGTGCCTGACCAAAGGCAGCTGTGAGGGAATTTAACCTACCTGAGTGGTGAAAACCACAGCTGACCTGCACAGCTCGTAGCTCGCAGTCAAATCTCACTGACCCTGGGGGGTAGGTGGTGATTTTGCTGGCATCCTTCTCCCCACGCTCACTGCTACCATCTACAAGGCAAACACTCAAGTCAGCACATTTGAGTAGAGAACGGGGGCAGAGTGAGGTTTTGTGGCAACTTCAGACCGCAGAGGTGGATGCCTCTGCACAGTCCTGGAAAACGGAGCTGGAGGGAAAAGAGAATTCAAAAGAAAACAGGAAGGGAAAAGCATGCCGAAATAGAACCGAGGGAACACCTCTATAACAGAAAGGCTTTTGGCAACCAGTCCCATTACAGGTGGACAGACTGTTTGTTCAGCAAAAAATTAGATTTTTCTTTTTAACATCTTTCTTCATTCAGTGAGGAAGAGGAAATCTGGTTTACCCTGAGCCCTGTGTAAGAGGTCACAGGTGTGGTTTGTGAGTTGGATAGAGACCCATGCATTACAGTAAATATAATGACTGTCGATACCTTTTTTGGACCAGGAACCAGCTTAGTGTGGTTTACCTCTGTAACCGAGGCCAGCCAGATGAGATAAGAGCTTTAGGTTTTAGTGACTAAACTTCATAGTAAATGTAAAATAAATATTGACTGGCTCATGGCCCAAACATTCATAAGGTAGGGTTGAAAGTTTAGTTCATGGATACAACTCGCAATGTCAGTGAGTAAACAGAAGTGCTCGTTATAACATCTAAAGCACACTTAGAGCTTACTGGGAGGTCACAGACAGAAACCAGCACTGTTGGTGGGGGGGATTTGGAGCACCCTTTCCTCTTCATGAGTGTAAAACCATGAAGAAGGATGCTCAGGGGAGGCACTCCAAATAACCTAGACTTACAACTATATATCAACCACAATAAATGGTTCCACAAAAGGAAAGTTATTCAGCAAAGTAGAACAGCCTCGATTTCTTAACTGACATTAAGGAGGAAACCACTGCTGCTCTGAAACACAATACACTGTGGCTTCATTGTTTCCACATGTAACAGTCGGACAATAAAACAAGCCATTTATCCTTAACAATAAGTTTCTATTGGGAAGGTTTTCAAGTTGTACACGTTAAATGGATGCTTAAGATCAACCAGGGTACATTGCTAGGCACCCAAAATCAGGCCTAGCCAATATCATCCACCAGCCGTTTCAGACCCGAGGTTCCACTCCAACCTGTGCCACCTACTGGCAAGGAAAGTAACAGCAGCAGCAACTCAGACAGGAAAATGCACCTGCCAATGCACCTGCCGATGTGCACAATCTACAGACAAGAAATACCAGCTGCTTTTTATATTTGTGCAGGCAGTAATACAGTTTGAAGCTTTATTTTTCCACTGTTTCACTGTTTTATTTCATTCACTGTTTGCATATATATAGTAGACTTTGTTCTGAATACTTTAAATAGTACAGATTGAAGGCTATAGGTGTCGTGTGTCCTCTGTCCTCCTTGTGGTTGCTTGTCACAACCAGATTTTGTTTTTTTTTTAAAGAAAAAACCCTAGGGGCCTGAGATTCAGAGGGCAAAAAAAAAAACAATTGTTGACTGTGTCCTGTCATTGCTGCTGAACCATGAATGAGGGTCTTAACTGAAATCATTTACATATCAGTTGTTCATTGGTTGAATATTCAGCTTCAGAAAAGTAACTCCAGACAATGAACACGTGCACTCACTCATCTGATGGTCAAGTGCCTGAAAAGCTTCATGTTATGCCAAGTTCAGAGATGTTTTGATGTTTGTGAGTGATTTCTAAGCCATTTCCAGGAGATGCTTCACATCTAAAACATGTATTTTAAAAACTAACAATCCTGCTTCCTTCCTTCTGTGTCATATTTGCCACCCTGTCATTCATCAAAGCTTGCTCTGCCCAGTGCTCGCTGTTTCGTCTGCTTGTAATGCTGCAGTTGTGACAAATCAGCGGCTATGTGAGCGATGGTAAATCCAGTTAGACAAGGACAATTGATTTCTATTTAGCTCTAAACAGCAGTGGGCAGAGCAGGCATCCTACTCTGAGAATTAGAACTGTTAAACCAGAAAAGGAATTAGCATAACAGACTGAATCTTAATTGTCCCTCAGTCCTTTCCTGTTTTAACATAATTAACGCAACATAAAATTATTAAAATTCAAAAGGGAATCAGTCTGTTGAGATTGGTCTTTAATCCGGTCTAAAGGCTTCGGTCTCCACTGTGAGTGACAGTGAGTCCATCTTGCCAACAGGCTATATTGTTCGTTACCATGAGACCTGGTGAAGACATAAGTGTCCGGCCGTCAGAGAGTGAGAGAGGAGGTGGGCGGGACAGCCAGATTGGGAAATGAGTCAAAGGGGTGTCTCTGCACCCGTTGAGTTAGTGAAGACCGTAGTACCTTTGTGCTTGTCCCGTTTATGCCTTAGTGCCTGAAGGGGTCTTATTCTGGCTAGGGCCTGCTCACGCTGGTTCATAAAAATGGGGCCGGGAAAAACAAGGGGGCCTGGGGGAGAAAGAAACTTTCACATGCATGCACAATGCTCACAAATGGGAAAGAACACATGGTAATACTACACCACAACAATACACTGAAAAATTATAAAAGACACAAGCAAGGGGGAAGTCACCAAGGCACAACACCCAAGCTCACACAGCACCTGAAAGTTATTCAAAACTAAAAGTGATTATTAACCTCCACTCCCACCTTCTCATTCCCCCTGTGCTTTTATTTAATTCTCTATCATAGACATTTTAACTTCATAAAGCCAAAAACCCCACATAGCCCTTTCCTAAACATAGTCCCATTCTGTTTAGCCCTGATTCATACCTCTGCCCTCCTCCAGCCTGTGCCGGCGGTTGATCCTCTGTCGTTTCTCCTCCTGACGGATCTGAATGTGCTCCTCGATGTTTACTCCTGGAGGGGGAGGGACAGGCACAGCTGAAAACACAAAAGGCCCCAGGTACAGGCAGCCAAGACAGGATGCAGGACAGGAGAAGGAAGAGGAGGAGGAGGATGGAAGACGGAGCAGAGCAGGACAAAACAAGACGCACATCAATGAATGATGGAGAGACGTGATGGTGAAGCAATGACTCTGCACAATACAAGAATAAAACAAAGGATGGCCGACGACAAGTGTGCGAAATACTGCATCCAAGCAAATGCAACAGACAGTGTGATATGTGTAGCATAAGCAGAGTGCTGGCATAGCTGAGCAGGATATATAGCTTGCACACATCCCTGCTCAAGACATGAGATTTTAACATGCATGTGATGTATCAGACTCTGTGGCTTGAAGTGGAATGTAAACAATGTGAGTGGTGACACAGGTGAGATCTTAAATATTAATGTGACATATGAATGACTGGGCAAAACGGCGGGGTGAACATGAAGTCATATGAGATGTCAGTTGGTATACCTAGCAGCAGGTCCAGTGGAATCATCTCCTTCACAGCGTCAAAGATGCCTCTCTGCCTGGCCTCTTGACCATCCAGCTCCCTGGCACAGGCCTTGCAACAGCCACACGCTGAGCAGCCAGACTCTCCAGACCCACAGCCACAGATACTGGTACACAGAAGCAAACACAGATATATATATATATTATATTAAATATTATATATAAATATATTATTACATATTCACATTATGATAAACAATTTAGCCAGAAATGTAGTTAAAAGATTATCCTCAAAAGTCACATGTGCTTTTTTTGGCTCTCGACAGTACTTACTAACTGATAAAGTACTGATAAGAGCTGTACAGATACTGTAATGACGACCTTCACCCTTTCCAGTGTTTGTGTCTTCTTACCCTCCTGGTACTCTGTCTGGCCGTCCACTGCTGACACAGCTGGCACCATAGCCAGTGCAGTCTCCACACACCGTGCAGACCATGCACTGGTCCAACTTCCACTTGTGCATGCCTGGCTGGCACATCATGCTCTTCTCTTCCTTCTCTTCTAGCTCGTCCTCCAGGTCTTCATCCATGGCTGTGGCCATGCTCTCAACACCAAACGCTACAACAAACACACACACACACACGCAGACAAGAAAGCCATCATATTGAGCGCAGTGCAAAGACAATGTACGTATATGTAAGACATAATATACAGTATGTTGCTATGTGTATTTGCATGTCTGTGTTTGTGCATCTGCTCACCTTTCCCTGCCTGGTTCATGGCTCCAGTGTCTCTGCCACACTGGCCCTTATTATTCACCCCAAATGTCCACACTTCACCACTCTTGGTCAGCACACACGTATGGGCCTTACCCATGGCAACCTGAGTTACAAAGTGACCTTTCAGGTCCGTCACCTGGCCTGTGGAGAAGAAAGAAGAAAGTAGTGATTATGATAAAAGTGAATAGCATGGCTTCCAACAGAGAAATATTTATAGACAATTAAATGTTTATTCTTAAAAAGTCCTTAATCTGTCTGACAATGAAAAGAAACTACTGAAATATCTCAGAAAAAGTTGAAGTTGAGAATTTGAAATAGCCCTGTCCCAGTTAACTCACAGGTGCTGTCACTGTAAATAGCATCTTTGCCAAACATGTAGAGCTCTCCGTCCTTGGTGATAATGCTGCTGCTGCCATTGTTACACGCTGTATACACGGCTGTCTTGGTCTCTAATTTGATCATCTTCTTGGGCTTGTACGGCTTGGGCTGTCTGCGACTTTTAGCTGCAAAGGAAAATAACAGACATCACATTCAGAACTTCATCTGAGATGGCTTCGATTCTGTGTTAAATAAAGGTTGAACAGAATGAATTCTTGAATGTTTGCAGATAGTTTGAAATTGTCTTACTGGACTCTCCATCCTCTCCCTTGCTGGCAGAGCCTGTAAAGAACACACTTCCGTCTTCGGCTACTAGCAGGGCATGAGAACCATCATGGCCGACGGAGAACTGAGCGATCTTGGGAGACTTTGTAACGGGCAATTCCACCCATTTCCCTGCTGACGGGCCGCCCTGCTTTATACCCAGGCTCTGGTACTTTCCTGTGTAGTAAATCTGTGAGGGGAAGATCAGGAATAAGAAACAGTTTTGTCATAGTGGTCATTTTTGAGGAGTCGAGGATCTACAGTAGATCCATTTTGTGGCAAAAGTTTAGCCAGGGTTAATTTTTTTCAGCAGACGGCCCTGCATCTTTTGCCAGAGGCCACTGTGGCAGCCAACATCCCTGCTGCACCAACATAGTGTTCTTAGTGAAATTAATGAGGACGCTCCATGTTTGATTAAGTATTATTTTCGGTCAGAAGATGGCCTTAGCCCATGTGAATAGTATTTTAACAATTCACAGCAGGGGTAACTTGTGATGATACATGTACAAAGGCCGCTGCTGGAGGTGAGATAATGTTTTATAACTCAAATCATCTGACATTCACTTTGCAAATTACACAATTCCAACAGCATTGCATGCAGAGAGAACAGTAGCTTGTAAACCATAAACAGTCGGCCTTTGAGTCTTTCCCTAATATCACATGTTTGGCATAATGTCCAGCCCAAGAGATGAGTGAACTTTGTGCCAAGATGCAGGTCAGCTGCTCCTATTTTTACCCATCCAGCCGGTCTGGGTTACGGTAATCTGCAGATAAAGTGTGCTGTGAGATTAGGCCTCCGCACAGACACAGAAACAGGCAACTGTCTTGGACTGCTATCTACAAAAGATGCACCCTGCACCACACCTACAGTACAGACACAAACAACCCCACCCTCCACACATCCAAACACTACATAGTTAGCATTCTTATCTGACTAAGACAGTCTGCACAAAAATGTGAAATATCTTCTTCAACAAAAGCACTGCCTCCCTACAATGATTGGGCCCACTATTCTCGATTACAAAAACCCTTCAGTCTAACTCGAGTCTAGCAGTATTAAAGCATTAATCCAGTTAGTTAAGCAGGGATGTCACTTTACAAGCTCTGTGTATATAACTCCTAACAAGAGTTGGGCCCAGAGCACAATAAACAGTGCAAAGACCATGAGACATCCAAAAAATACAGCTCCCTCATTCTGTATTATTTAAAGACAGTTTAGCTTAGAGGGCTACCAAATATTTCCAAAACAAGAAGACATGTCTTATTGTTATGCTTTAGTACAGCCTGATCCCAGGAAAATCTGACTATACCTAACTACATGCAGATGTTATGAACTAAAGGAATGTTCATTTTGTACAATGGGCTTCATGTGGCCAATTTAACATAGGAGGAAGAAAACACAAGCAGGAACACAATTAAATTTAGGTTCACCCCCTAAAGTGGCTGGCCTGTCATTAACAAGACAAAAGCTGTTAGAACTCGGTTCCAACTTTCATTTGTCTTGACATTTTAGGCACACCACTACCAGAGAAGATTTTCACTCTCACCTTTCCCGAGGCAGTTTTCATCAGAGCAAACTCCCTGCCTGCTCCAAGCAGCGCTGCCTCTTCATCAAAGCCTGTGCCTGAGAGAACAACATGCTATTTAGAGCCAAATACACAATTAGACAAGGTTGGAAAGTATGCTTTTTTTTTTTTATTCCTCTGTGTTTTCTACAATTTCTGACACATGTGCAACCTTGTAGACACGCATACAGTACTCAGTAGTAGTATTAGTACATATTGTATCACTTACTGATGATGTGCAGATCCTTCTCGAGGTCAAAGAGAGAGATGCCGCAGGCGTGCAGACATTTCCTTGCCAGCTTCAGCTGCAGTTCCTGCTGCAGGGCCGGGTCTGAGCTCATAGTATAGATCCGCACCACAAAACCATCCTGCTGGAGTCGGGGCCAACAGAAGGAAGCGCTGTTTAGTTTCATGACTCAACATTGCTACAGTGTGGCATTTAGAGTCCTTCACCTGACTGAATGTGACAATCAGAATGAAACAAGCTCTTAAAAGGAACAGTTCAAAATTTTGAGAAATATGCATATTCGCTTTCTTGCTGAGAGTGAGAAGAGAAGATCGGCATGAGGGCAGCAAGAAAGCAAATAAGCATATTTCCCAAAATGTCAATTTATTTCTTTTAGTCACAATAATTTGTGTTGGGGACACTGTGGACATTAAACTTTGGACATCAAAACATTTGCTTGCACATGTGTAACTGGCTGCAAGTGCATGTGTGTGTTTTGGTACAGTGGGGAATGAGATCAAGTCATTACAAATGGGCCTCACATACCTCCCACACACTCATAAGTAATGTACTGGATGCAGTTAGGATTAACACATGGATAATAACCTTATATTGGAGTCATGGGTAAGTCTATCAACCGTAGCTGCAGTATGTTTGGGTCAATCTACAGAGGGTGTGGCTAGGCGTTACAAAATCTGTGCATACATTTTTATAATGTTTGCGGCTATAGCAACTTAAAAACCCAGCCATGTCAGTCAATGTTAATAGCATATCCATTTCTCTTAATAGCACCATGAAGGGTGTGACATCTATCCACAACTCGCACACTTTGACTCAATGCAGAGCACATAACAGATGATACAACTGCCAGAGATGTGGGTTAGACTGCAGGGCAGGGGATGTGGCTGAAAGAGAAAATTTACAGGGGAGGAACAGAGTAAAGAGAGGAGCACAACAAGGAAATAATTGGGAGACAACAGAGATATAAAAAGGGATGAATGGTAGCATGGGGACGGTCTGCTTTCCACTGTGTGGTAATGATGACTGACTCATCTATTGTGTTTTGATTCCTGCAGAGCAGAGCACATGTGCCACTCACATCATTAAATAAGCGCCTCTATCCTCTGGCCGGTACTACCCCCCACCGCCCGACTTTTCCTCCCTGCATGTTACCTTCTTCCTCTGACTATCCTCTTGACCTCCTATAGATTACCCACATCATCCTCTTCCTCTACTTCCCAGCATCTGAAACCCCCTCACTGTGTGTCTCCGGTGGTTTTCCTAGACTGTTAAGTGGTCTGTGTGATGGCTGCATTTGCTGGCTTCCCACTTGCATGTAGCTTCTGAGGACCCCCCCCCCACAGTATCCCGCCCACATACTATCCCGCCCCCTTGATCAGCCTAGAAACTGCTATCCGGGAGCAAGGCTAGCTGCAACGGCACATCTTTGCCCTCCCCCACTCACATTACAGAGTGCTTATGCAGATAACTGCTTGAGAGATTAAACTCTCTGGAGAATACCCACATCTGGTGCCACTGCCCTCACTATAACGGCCACATATACACGACCAAGAGACACAGCCACACCCTCCTCTTTGGCACAGCTGGTGATCAGCTGAGGCTCCATCAAAGGGAAAGTGGCAGATGCTTCAAGCACAACCATTTCAACTAACAAAAGATTTGGTTACCATGAGGAAAACAGTACATATTGAAAGAGAGCTTACTGAGTTGCACAAGATAAAAAAGGTGACAAATGATGAGCAGGAAAGGGTTTGATTATGCTGGTGTGTGTATTAACGACTGATGACCAGATTGAGACTGACTATCAGCCTATAACTTAACTGCAGCGATGTAGTTCAGGATGACCAAGTGCATATTAAGTCATGTCTCTCTCCCAAGACATGGGCAGTACAGTCTTTTTATCTGGGTTCAATTATACGTGTTGGGGAACTCCTGAAAACAGGACTTTCCCCACAGATACTGATTCAGTTTTAAATTTCACATTTAAAATGTTCTTCTTTTGAGGAGCCTAAAAAAGATGATGCATGTTATCATCATAAAACTTACATCTTTGCAGGCTGCGATCTGGTTGATGTACTCTCCATCTGTGAAGATGATGTTCTGTCCGTCTGAATGTTGACCTGCAAAGAGAAGCAAAGTGACAGTCAATATAACCAGTACTGTGTTAGTTGGAATTTTGATGACTTGACTCCCATGAGGTGTTTTTCAAACAAGCCAAATAAAAAGTGTTTTCTTAGCACCTGGCATGGTGACAGTCCCCTCATGCTCCAGAGTCTCAGGGTTGATCTTGATGGCCGACATAGTGTGGTTACTTGTGTCCCGATATAACAAGTACCCCTGAAGACAAACACAAACACCGCTGCTGATCTACAACTAATTAGAACTATCCCTAACTTAAGCAGCTTACTTATTGTATTGCTGATAATAATAGCGATGGCACTTTATTTAAACAATTTCTTCCCGATCACATTCCTTAAGAACAACACATCAACAGTTTTAAAAACATCCAACATATAGCTGTTAAGACTCATGGGTCCAACACCAAACTAAGCATTGGCTACAAATTATCAACATCAGTTAAGTCACATGGTTTAAATGACCTGACCTTTTTACGAACTCAATGCCTTTTCAAAGCCACCTCACTGAAATGTATGCGAGGAGCATCCTGATGAAAGCTCCACTACCTACCTGAGCAAAGCCCAGCCATGATCTCTTCTCCTTTCGATTCCTGGTACGAGACGTGGAGTTGTACACATGGCCCTGTTGACACATGAGCAGACAACCACGAACATTGACAAACCTTAATTTAATGTTCAATGATGGAAAATCAGCAGACAACTACAAACACTGGCATTTAATGCTGGCAGAAACACACACAAATAGTTTATCAACCTTTTAAGCAAGAGAGTATTCTGTTTTAAAGCAGAATTATGGCTGTGTACTAGCATGGATCTCTGCTGCTAGCTGCCTATCACCACCTGGGAAATACTCTGTATGGTGCCTTTATGTTTAAACTTGATTTCATCACATGATCCTGTGTATAAAAGTCAATTGAGGGTTAAACACAATGTCTCACCTGGGTAGATAAATAGCTACTCCTGCTTTCTAGAGCTATTGCTAGCACATGCACCTCTTTTTTGCACACGAGACACAGGCATACAACCCAGTTGCCAGTTTATTAGGTACACCTAGCTAAAACTAATGCAGTCTAATACAACAGTCCTGCAATAAACCCTGAAAGTTATAATGTTCAGTTTTTGTTGAAATTGTTTTAGAGAAGTACTGATTCAACGCCATGGTTATTTTGGAGGATGTAGTTTGTGGTGCTGTTGAACTGTATGTTTCTGGTATTTAGCCTATCCTCATTGATATAAATAGGTTGGACAAAATAATAGAAACACCTGTCAGTATAACGCAATACAGTTTAAAGGCACCACAAACTCCATCCTTCAAAATGATGGCTTGTTCATCAGATTCAACACCTCTCTAAAACAGTTTCAACAAAAACTGAACATTATAACCTTCATGAAGGGAGGATTTAGTGCAGGACTCTTGTATTAAACTGCATTTTTTTTGGCTCGTCGTACTTTATAAACTGGCAACTGAGAGTATACATAGTTGCTGTCCTGTGAAAACCATGTATCTCCAAAATGTAAGCTTTTCTTGAGCCAAGAAAAACAGCCCTCCTTTAAGCTTTGCGAGAGTGCATTTTTAAATAATCCAGTTTAATGGTTTATTTATCTTAAGAATTAGGAGAATTTTCTCAACCCACAAACGAGCACTTAATCGTTCAGTGTATCTGAAAAATTCAAAGTCACCAACTTTGGAGATTTGTGGTTATCATCAGTGACAACGTACAGCTTTGGGTGTTACATACCCTGACAGTGCCACTGTATCCAGAGCCCACTTTGTAGAGTCCGTCCTTGCAGAGCAAGTACAGAAAGGAACCATCAGTCTGTAGAAGACAGCGCTCATCCTCGTCAATGGCCACCTCTTTCAGGACCCACTTGTTCATCAGGGCCGCGCGTTTGATCCCATTCCCAAACCAATCCTGGATCTGAATCTTTCCCACCAGGACAGCCTGTACACTCCTCTGTAGCGCGTTCAGTATGGTGGGCACCTGGTGAGATTTAGGAAGACAAGGAGGGTGCTGAAAGACTGCAGGACTGCAAACCTTTAATGTGACACAATGGGGTGTGTATTTTCTGAAGTAGACCGTGCACCAGGTGGGAAGTGTCTAATGAGCTTCTGTGTTGCTGATTGAGTCAAAGTTTCATATTAGTGACTGAGACTGTGGTTACTACATATCTGCATATTAGCCCTCTTCTCATTCTGCCTGAATGCATTTACATGGTAGATATAACACACACTACTGAGCTCACTGTTCACACACATACAGCACGTAACCCCACACTTCCCACCAGCCTGCCTGCCATTCTTATCATTCTCAGACCAGTCAATGCCTAAACAATGAGGAACCAGGGGGAAAAAAACACACAGGCCTAAGTTTGTGGGGGATAAATGTGTGAGGCTAAAAAGTCCCACTGCAGCCCTGGTCAAGGAATTTTATTCGTATGTAGGTAAACAAACAAAACTACATAAAGTTCATACTATTTAAGTTACTCCCAAGATTTTGCAAGAGCAGTTCTGATATAAAGCAGAAGCAATAACAAAAACTGAGAGGAAGACACAGAAAGAGAAGACAAGCTAGAGATCGAAGCAAACAGAGGACTAGAAAAGGGCTAATTGGTGTAAGAATGCAGACAGGGTAACGCAATCAAACAGGAGAATCAGAGCGGCTTGACATTTTCCAAAACTCAATTTGTGCTGTCCAGACGCTGCCCTGAGTCTCTGTGCTCAAAAGGAAATGCATGGAGGATCCAGGGGTTACTTTATCCTTCACAAATTCACTTTGGTGATCTAAAGCACTTCTACTAATCTGAAGGAAAAACCTGAAAGGATCACTGAGAAGTACTACTTTACTGGTGGAGGTGGTTCAGAAAACATAATTCAAATTCAACTGAGTAGGTAAAACAATGTCATTCCAGCTTGTGGTTCTCCGGATACAAGCATCAGCAAAGTATAGATGAAGAACACAGACAATTGTGCAGTCGAATTGCCAAATGCAGTCTTAACTTATTTAAATTGGTTAATTACCTGTATCGTCTGGCAGGCATGGCTGCCGTTGTTGGTGAGGATGGCCGAGACGGCCTGCAGGATTTTGCCAGTGTCTCCCCAGGCCACCACCAGACTGAAGAGGCAGGCGCAGGACAGAGCAGTGATGGCCTGTCCTGTCGGGTCATTGGGCCCTGTGCTCCGGACCGTGGTCTCCAACAACAACTGGAAAAGAGACTCTGAGGAAGCATACAAGTGGTGGGCAGGTTAGACATTTGTGAAAAGAGAAAATGAACAAATTGCAATGTACCGCAGTCCAATACAACACAGCAACTATCTACAGCCTCAATATGCTCATTAGGTTGCAGCAACATATCTCTGACAGGGTCAATGAAACTGAAAATTTAAAGCTTCACACACAAGATTTGTTGCAGGGATATTGCATTGGATTTCATTAGATTGTACACACGGACCTAATAAGCTCTCATGTATGCACATTTTCAGCCTTACCTAGCACATCAGGAGGCTCAGTCTGAAAGCCCTCAGGCTGTTGTCCCTGCAGCATGTCCAACAAGGCCTGCAGGCTACGCAGGCAAAGGGAGGGGTGAGAGAACCGAGTCTCTTTTATCAGCTCAAATACCCCACACAGGCCAATGCCAATGATCTGCACACACACACACACACAGAAAGAAGCACATTTCTATGAGCTAATGACCATGCTGTCATACCACAGCCCAAGTCTAGCTTGACTAGCCATGATACCACTTTACACAGCAAATGAAGATGAAACATACAGACACTACGCATAGATGTAGTTTTAAAAAACAATCACCATTTCCTGTCAACTCTTCAGGTTTACATGTAATTGCCTTGTTAATATTAATATTTAAGAAATCTCTTTCTTTTAAAAAGTATTCTGAATGAAACCAAATTAATAAACAAGCATGGAGTGGTTGTTTTCTTTTAATATCGTCATTCTAAACAACCTACATTTAGCTGGGGGCCCACACTAAGTACAGTTACTACTGCCGACTTCAACATCCACTATTTACATTTTGAATAATGACAGACCCGCTTGAGTGCAGGCTAAGGAGTTTGGCCTAGAAAAGGATGTTGTTCTCTCTCTCTCTCAGTATGGCTTGTTAGTGAAATAAATAATACTTTAATGTTCCTTCCTATCTCAGTGAAGAACTTCTTTTGTAACAGCGAAATGAAAGCTTAGCATCAGTGTATAACTAATAAAACAAGTACAGAACAGATAAACAATAGATAACATAATGCCAATTGGAAAAGACATGTACAAACGATACACAAAAAACTGAACAGATATAGATTAACAGTTATACAATGGATATTCTAGACCTTTAAACTTGTTAGATTTATTTAACCGACATAATAACACTTTGTCGAGGCTTACAGGCACTGTCAGTGTTACTTATTTGAAACACACACACACACACACAAATACACGGCAAAGATTCTCAACATATGGCTTGTTAGCAACTGTTATTAACTTGAAATTAAAACTAAATCCATCCAAAATAAAAATTATATCAGCTTCGTATTTAATTGGTCAGAAAGAGGATAAAAATAGATACAGACTTCCTAGTTTACCATAATAACGACTAACAATTAAATCCATCTAAACCATCTGTGACATCCCAGTATTTACCTGCTAACCAATATGTACAGCGAGCAAACAACACTAGTTGATATCCACATACAATTCTCTAAACAGACATGCACATAGCAAACACATATAATTGTGCTTTCACACTGTAGAAAGGTTTGTCCTGTTGTTGTGAGCTTTTTAAAACAGCAACACAGAGTGCATGAGAGGTAAAGAAAAGTGGGGCATAATCCAGGTCATTTGAAGGCATCTCTGTAGCCTAATCCTAAACTACATTGTGTACTGTATGTGTTGAACGTTCAGATCATTTATGGTGCCCCTGCGGCCTCACTTGGATGACAAGTGAACAGGTGACTCCTCAGAGACTCCAAAGACAGTGAACAACCTTAACTTTATTCTTTAACTCTGCCATTTATGGTATAGAACTCAAAATAATCCTTTGACACATTGCCTCTCAGATGCTTTAGTGTTTAGCATGGCTTGCTAGTTTTCTAATTTTTATGTTATCAAAGAGAACAGCAATAGTTAGCAGGGCAATAGGGCAATAGAGCATGCAGTTAAGTCCAGATGATAGTGCATTTTGGTGAGGCAAACTAAGTTAAAACAGTCCACTGTGCTTATAGACAGTGAATTGGAAAATGATTTAATTTTGTTCCCACGTACAAGCAATAGTTTACATTTAAAATAAAAACAGACAGCCCTGATACGGAGTAAGGAAGATAAACTGGCAGGCACACTGAGGAGGAGAGGGAGTTGGGGAAACAGAGCAGAGGTTGTAATCCTCCTAAGGATGGGGGTTTCAAGCCTCTGGTAAAGTGACGCCAATTATCACAACAATAAAAAGGATGACCCCTACATACAAGCCCGGGGGGATAGCGGATTGTTGCATCCCTAAGATAAAGAGCACAGTCTGGCTCTCACCTTGATACCAAGCTCTGCTACCACCACATAAGCAACCAATGCTACCCCCTGCTCATACCTTTGGCAGCTTCACGGCTGGCTCGCGGTACTCTTCCTCCTCCTCACTGTCAGAGTCGCCGCTCTGCACCGAGCTCCTGGAAGCCAGCGCCAGGGACGCCTCTCTCTGCTGCCAGTCCAGCACACAGTGCCGCACGTTGCAGTAGACGTTGAATGCAGATGGGTTGCTGTGAAGCTTGATGTCGGGCACGCAGAGGGCTCCATCTAGACTCTCGGCCTGTGGAAACACAGAGAGTGGAGGTGGTCAGCAAAACCTTTTCTTGGTGACTACAAGTACGATATCATTTGGTGCATCGATAAGTTATTTAGCACACCATATAGTCATTTATAAACAGCAATGTCAATTCTTTATTGTAATTGTAAAGAGTTACAGTCGGTTGTGTTTACTCCTGTAGTTCGCTTCCCTTTGTCCACTAAAATAATGAACCTCACTTTAAGCCTTAACATATTTTTAGTGAAATGTTACTTTTTAAATTGCCTTCAAGACACAATTTAAAAAGCTTTTGTACAAAGCACGGGCTTCTGTTTTTGGTCATGTTTGTCATGTCATGTTTTACAATTTAACAGGTTGATCTTAGAAATTGACATGGACAGGAAGTTATAATTCATTTATTTTGGTCTCTCGAGTGTTCATCACTCACGCAGTTGCTTAAGAAATCTTAGTGTACATCCACTAATGACACGCCTTATCAAAGCAACTGCCTAATGACCACAATAAAGTGGTGTAATTCCTCATTTGGCTTTACGAGGAAAGTCACATCTGAGAAATCCTCAGAGGCATAGGTTCCCTGAGGGACTCTAGGCAGATGTTAGCTGTTACATTTGACTTGAAGCAAAATTATATAACTACAATAGGTTGGGAATGAAAAACCTCTGTTAAACACAGTCTTTATCAGTCGGTTCTGTCTTTGTCCTCATGTCTAGTCAGTGACATGAAATGACTCCTCCTTTTGCTTTGACTCACTTTTGTACACACTGGGCTTGGCAGGTGTCACTGTAACAAAATGGCTTACCCAACACTTTACATAACCAATGCAGAAAAATTTGAGTTGCACTTGTTGTGAAAACAGCACTGACATATCATCCATCACCTTTTAAGTTCATATGGCGAACTTGTTAGCTAAGTGTTGCTTATTTACACATCCAGCAGTCACAAAGAAACACTAGCTTTCATTTGGAGTCATGTTTCTGGCCACCTGGCAAATGCAAGTCATATATTCAGTCTCATTTAGCTCCATTTTTGGTCTCAACCAACTCCTGAGGGAAATATCGGGCTCTTTAGCAGCTAAATGCTCCACTGTGCTCACCAGCTAGTCGCCAACTGTGTCTGTCTGCCGTTTGGTGCTGAGCAGGTAGTGTACAGTGAGGTTTTAGAGCATTTTCACTTAAAAACAGCTGCCTGCTGCCACCAAAAACAACCTTATGAGCGTGAACAAATCTGTAAATTTACAGACCAGACAGCTAAACAATGAGCCGAAACTCGCTATAAAGCTTTGTAAAGCCGAGCGGAACTGCAAATTCAGGTGATAATTCTCTATAGGTTCATCACTACGAGCGATCCCACATACAAAATATCTGTTATAGCCACTTTAATGTTCATTTTGGGGGCTTTAGTTTGTTGTGTTGTTGGATTGGATTGCTTTATACTAATAGGCATTTTTAATATTGAGTCAACCCTCACTGATATAAATGAGGTCGACAAGCCAAAAGGGAATATTAACAATAAAATCATTTCAGCAAAGCTTAAGCACTTACATCCAAATAATCATTATGATTAGAGACACTACACTCCACAGAGAAACTTGATAAACTAATTGATAAGCTTTCTCCGTCCCACCAAGCAAAGCATTTTTAACTACAGTCCTGAGGCAACCTCTAGAGAATCGTATTGATCGATTGTGCCTCTCATGCAGTGTTGCGCTTTTGGCATCACAATCACAGAGGGTGATGTCATCTATTTGGGGAGAGAGGTCATTCATTCTCAGCTCAAACCAGTGGGGAGGATATTAGCTCCCCTCTCATCTAACAGTACTCTCTACTGCTCTCCTGCCTTGCTGCTAGAGTAGCATTTGTGACAAAGTGACTGTACAGCATTCACAAAGAAGCACATTAACCGGAAAGAGCACTTCAAACGATTTAAAACCTAGAGATGCTGTAATAACCCAAACCCATAAAGCAAGGGAGAGAAAATGGGTTTCTTGGGAGATGACAGCAAAACAAAAAGGGAGGAGCAGGGGCCAAAATACTGCACATTTTTGGCCCCTACATATGAGGAGGGTCCCGACTCCCTACTAAAATTTGTCTAATGTTCTTATGCTTGCAGTATTTTGGTTTTCTTCATTGTTTGGAAGCAGCTTTAGAAGCAACCTAAGTTGATAGTTCCTTTTATTTAACCTGATATCCATGAGCTCGAATGTGATATTATTACAATAAGAGGAGTCTTTGTTATGTATTATAAAAAGGGAGAAGTACTGTTACATCACAAGTAAATAAATGGGTAGCTCTACAACCAAAATCTGAAACACACATTTGGAACCCACTAGCACTCAAAACCTTCCCTGTCTGCTATACACCCACGTCTTTCCAACTCTACATCTCCAGCTTGTTTGTGATTGATGTTTATGATTAGCGTGAACTGACCTTTTAATACAATCAACAATTTCAGATGTTACACTACATCTGATCTACATCTTGCAAACAGAACAGGAAGCAGCTGAAAGATGGTACTCACACTGCAATTGTAAAATTGCATTTGACAGGTTTCACTAGAGCACGCAGTTCCCAATTTAAAACTGAACACATCATCAGAAGCTTGTCATTAAAAGTGACACCTTCAAGCTATGTCACGATGCACATAAGCAAAGGCACACACAAATATGCAAAGCCCAATGACCTACTGATGTTTTGTGGTTTCTCCTAACTTTGCAATAGCACCAATCCGTAACGCAAACATGCTGCTCACCCGATGGTTTCTTTTGTGTTTCTGTCTGCCCTTTGCCGATGATTTAATGGCCATCTAAAAGCTTTGGAGAAGGCTGGTATTGAACCCCTGACCACACTTACACAGCTATACATTTCAGATTGCAGGCTTTATGGAAAAATAAGAAAAAAAGAATAAAAGTTGTCTCTTCCAAAGCAGAGGCTCATGCGGAGTGATTGTTAGTTTGCATCACCATATCATTTGAGTAAATATACAATTTATCAAGAATATTAAAATCATTAAAAGTCATCCAATAATCACTTGTGATGTTTAAGACAGACCATGCCTGTCTTTACTCAGACTCAGCCTTTGACTACATAAAATTACCCTGCACAGGAGTCGCAACTTGGGAAATGAGTTAAAAATCTTTTGTAATCATGCAGCAGACAGAATATTTTTCATCCAGACGGTTAATAGAGTCTTTGAGGATTTCTACAAATACCTTCAGAACAGCGGTAAGGTTTGTTAAATGACCTTCTGGGTTTTCCAAACACTGCTGCAAATTTATCTTTCAGAGAAACAGATGCTTAGCTCTGTGACTCGAATGTAACGCTAATGCTAATACATGAGGTGTATACTGGGGCTACTTAACAATGGCAAATAATTTAGATTCCACAATCAGTACTTTTAAAAGTTATGACTATAATTTATCAATTATTTAAAAAGTGAGATGCTGTATGATTTTATTTTACTTGATCGACCCATCTATTTTGCCATCTAACTTTCATTAATACACAACACCATTGATCTCTGTCATATCTATTTCAGTTTACCCAGGCATAGCTTTTTGTGCACCACAGGTTATGAGTACATCATATTCAATTCAGTCTCCTACAAATTATGTTCATATGCAGCTATTCTGCATTAGCAATTAATGACAATACTCAGTTTAAGTACAGGAAGTAGTGTGAGATACTGTATATATAGTACAATAAAAAGTAGGGATACGCAGATCAGTGTGATGGATGAGCATATGAGTACTTCCTTTCAATGCCGGCATCCCAGGCTCAAATCTCTTCACATACTGGCTGTCACTTTAGACATTTCTATTTTTCAATCATGGCCACAATCTTTTTCTAACTGGTTTTAGCTGCCTAACCTTGCCAAGTACTAATATTATTGGAATAACCGGCTGAAAAAAGTTGGCAGTTAATGTTTGGAAGATACTACAATATGAATATTCAGATACACTAAAGAGAAATGTAATCCTGGTGATATTAAATTTAGAATAGCTGCATATGAATGTCATTTGTAGGAAATACTGTTGATTCTCTTGATTATACAGTTTTGTATGTTAAAGACAACATACAGTATGATAAATGTAACGGACACTCGCGTATTTATGTAAACATTTCATTTCTTTCAGTTCAGTTCTTACTTAGTAATCCTATGCGGGGCAATTAAAAAGTATACATAGAGTAAAGACACACACACTCTCTACAATCTCCTCCTCCTAAATAAAAAGTTAAAATACATACAAGCGTAAAGTGCATAGTTACAGCAAGTGCTACGTGCTAGGCAGTGAGTGGTGGGGATTCCCAGATTCAAAGAAGGGCCCAGAATCATGGTTTCATGCTAGGATGACAACAGCATGACTGACTATTTTATTAAGTATAGGTACTTGGTATCTGCCAATCCACTTTAGAAAGTATCTCATACGCAGATTGATGTTGAAAAAAAAAAAGGCAAAGGTACATACAACATACTTAGATTTTTTGGATGTTATTCTATTGAATATATCATTTTGATGCATTACATTGTTATTATAATTTCAGTTTTTGAAAAAGGCACATCACACATCTGCTCGTACACAAGACATTACATCACCCTCTTCATTAGGATGATAAGCGTTTATGTCTTTTGTTCTGACTCCACTTTCACATGTTTATAAGCACAGAAGCAGACAAAAGGGAAGAGGCCCTCTCAAACCACACTCTTGTCTGACTATGCCTGTGTGAGAGGCGTAACAGAGCAAGAGTGAGCAAAACACGTACAAATACAGCCTGACTGCCCGTGTAACTACCCACGTTTTTATGCCTGTCTGCCAGCCAGCATTCCCTGCCGCTCCACTCTCTGTCTCTATACAGAATATCTTCTGCTGTTCCAGGACATCAACTCACTGAACAAGTCAACCTGAAGAGAACTTAACTCACTAGCCCACTCTACATTGAATTTCCTGTCTGGAGCAGTTTTGAAGTGAAAGATGACAAAGTAGTAGAGCTTCTGCTACTAATCTCTCTTGCCTTTGCCTGCCAAATTGCTGGAAAGAAATCAAGTTAGCTCCAAACACTGACTAACAATACTACAAAGCAACCGTACAGCATGCTACTCTCTCACTCTCAGAGAAAAACAGCAAGGAGATGAGTCAGTATAATATGAGTGGACTATATTTGTTGTCATAACTTGAGGATCAGCTAGTTAACTTTAATGTTGTCCATGCAAAGTCTACAGCAGAAGCATCCACCGATACTGACTGGGTTCCCTCTTTGGATGAAGGAGATGGAGGCAGGCAACTGTTGCCGTGGAGATGTGGAACACATTAGGTCGCTCGGCAACAGGCCATCATGCACAAGCCAGAGCCACTCCCATGTGTCTCACATTCTGCCTATCCACCTCTCCAGCTTCATGTGTGGATGGGCTTCCTGGCACCTGACCAGCCCCACCAAAGAAAATAATGTTTCTGCCAAACATCTTCAAGATTGCAGAGAATCTAACCTTATTTTTAATCTTATCCTCAATCTGTTAAATTCATTCAGTAGAGCGTCAAACCAGCTGTAAGGACTGTTCTTATTAATATAAAGAGAAAATGCAAAATACTACATGTAAATATTTAATTAGGTCTATGAAATACTTTAAGTAGTACTGAGAATCTGATGCATGACTATGTCCCACTAATAAATATTGCACCTACTTGTGATTTAACACTGCAACAATTAACACTGTGTGGTGTTACGTGTTGAATATTTATCGAGAGGCATAAACAATTTGGGTACTTTTATAAATATTGTAATGGTTTAAAAACAGCCATTCTACAGTGTAGCCTTGGCCTTACAACACATCTGAACATATCTATTAATAATATCCAAATCTAAACACAGCAATAGTAGCATTCAGGATTCATACAGCTTTTTAAGAGTAAAATTCAAGCACTTCTCAAGCATTTTCAAGGTATTTAAACCAAAAACGTCCAGACTATCGAAGCGTTTATCATTACATCTCATATGCCACCATAAATACAATTGCGAAAAATAAAGTTTACAGAATTCCTTCATACCAACAGCAATCATCCGAGAGCAGACGGTCAGCAAATAAATATGACGATGGGGTCGTTTCATTTGAAATATTAAAATATTTTTGGTTTACATGAATGATTATGTACATGATGAAACACCAGATTATGTTGAAAATAAAACATTTTTCAAGGAGTATATTCAAATTCAAGGATATTCCTAACCTTGAAAACATAAGTTAAAATTAAGCATTTTCCAAACTTCCAAGACTTTGTACAAACCCTGAGCATAACATAGAAAGACAAGTGTACTATTGTGTAACAATTGGTTATTGGTGTCTTACCTTTGTTCTTGATTTGACTTTTGACTTGACCTTCTGTCGCCTTTTCAGTTTCTTCTTACTCAGAGCTTTCTTTCCCCTGAAAGTATAGTGATTACTCAGTACTGCAAAATATACGGTATGCTTAGGAAATGGTTATAGTCAAACACACAGCAGAACGTCAACACATCCTTCTTCAAGCCAGTCATGATGTTGGAAAAACAAATCCTTTATTCTTTCATTTGTTTAGAATGGCTATTCAAATCTTGATGTCTTTAATGGTAATCTCACTTTCACCTTTGTAGAGCAAGTCTACATCTTATGCAGCTGGCATAAACATGTCCTTTGAAGCGCAGTACACCCTGCCTAACTGTCAGAGGTGTAGCAGTTGTCTCCAGATTCAGTGTTACTCGTCTTGACAAAGCCCCAAAACAAGCAGGAGTTTGGTTTTGCAGAAATTCACTTTTGATGCTTTTCAACTCTCTCTGAACTCGTCGTGTGTTTTGCATTGGCTTTTTATGATCAATTTCACTTACAAATCAGGCTGTCAAAGACAAGGGCTAGGGACCACAAATAGAATAACTACTAAAAACAGAAAGGCAGTGCATGACTTAGTAATAATTACAACTCACTACTAAATACAGAAAAGCAGTTGATCTGTGCAGTAGGTGTACTGGCACAGCTGGAATTTGAAAAAAATACGTACAGGTTTAGAGTATCCTAATTTTATTACCCGAGAGAGCAAATGAATATTGATTTCTAATAGCTTTGTCACCATACAAAGGTCGCTTCAAATTCTTCAACCCTTTGAGCAAACAGTGACAGGCCAGTTTAGTCTCACTCATCAAAATACCAATATATTGATATATTGATATTGACAATAGTATATAGGTATACATCAACAAATCCATAGTAGTAGTTCTTCCTGCTCATTATAGACCTATGAATTCAGAAGTTGGTTATGAAAACAGTGGTGCACTGAGAATAACGTAATAAGACTCAACATGCACTGTACATAAGGGGCTGAGAATAACAATTCAGTTTGTGAGGGAGGATGCTGCAGTGATCCAGCTACTCAGTCTACAACCTGACTGACTGACAAGAATGACGTAACTGTATTGCCCGCTTATGCCAGGAAAACAAATTAGTTCACCCCCCCCCACCCTCCCAAATACGTGTCTAACGTTATAGGGAATTGTGTGCAAAGGGGCAAAATATTGCATTTACTATGCGTGTGGTCACCATCAGCTCCGAGTGTCCTGAAAAATAAACCGCTGGTTTGTGTTGAGACGACCTGGGGAAGGGCCGGTGGCTCCTCGGCGTCATTTAACGTTAGCTGGATGTCGAAACGGTGACGCCGTTGGGCCTAAATACACACAGCTCCCCAACATCAGGTTGTATTAAAATACGTCGACAACACAAGCAGCGACCGTGTAAAAACGTGTAACAAAAAAAAAAAAAAAAATTAAAAAGTACTCCACGAGCAGTGAGTCTGTTTACGTTTAGCCGGGTAACAGCTTTGGCTCAAAAAACAAACCGACAAGCCGCTGTCGCGACAGTTAGCCAGGTAGCTCGTTTTGGATGTGAGCCGACGGTTCGCTTTTTTTATTTCAGATTTTATTTCAGTGGCAATTTGTCGCCTCTGAACGAAAACACAACGTCCAGAGCGTTAGCGCGTTAGCCTAGCTGGCTCCGGCACGCTAGGGAAGTCGAAGCTAAAAATGCTACCTAGCGAGCTGACCCCCAGCGAGAAGGTGCACCCAAATTATGGAGTTCCTGGCATACTGGTTGTAGTTGAAACAATGACTTAAAGTCCGACTAACGTTAGCTCAACCGTCAATAACCATTAACTTAGGTGTAGCTGATGCTGACTGACGTGTTAGCTTGCGGTCGTTAGCTCAGTTAGCCCCACAAATGACAGACCGGCCTCTGCGATGTCTGCATTTTTCACGTTAGCCGCTCACCTTCCTTGATTTATCCCTTGCTCTTTATCGTTGATGGCGGTGGTGTAAATCCGTCTGTATCTTTCGGCCAGAGCTCGCCCTGAGAGTAGAAGCTGGTACCGAGTCCGACAATCCGACTGGGCCCCGGGTGTCGGACAAGAACCCATTCCCGAACCGATGGTGGAGAGATCGGCTCCTGCTCCAGAAACGACCCTGACACCCAGCCCCATCGACGGCGATGAGGAGGGCAGGATCCCTCCACCGGCGGCCGCTGCCGCAGCAGCACACATCATCGTTTTCGAGAACAATGCATATATCACACAAAAGATATCACAACCAGACGACAACCAGCCATCAGATGCAATCCACTTGTCGTTAAATCCGCCGCACGTCACATTATCTGTCCATTCCGAGTAGGAGAAATACCACAATCAGCATCCACGGTCCCCGGTTATTGTAGGCGCAAACTGCAGCGTAGCCGCGGTCGACTCCGATCCGGCCACAGCGCCAACGCGGTGCTCGTCTCCCGAAAATCGATCGTCTCAAGCCATAACAAAACGTCTTGCCAAATAGCAGAAACGGAGCAGTTAGTTTCCCAAAACCGCCTCGTCGTGTTTCGGTTTCATTCGTTCCCTGAATATTTCTTGACCCCGGAGAGACAGCACCCTCAGTCGGGCTGCCATCTTAGCTCCATCATCCCTCCCCTCCCCTCCCCTCCCTGGGTGAGTCTTGCGTCGCTAGCATGCCGGGATATTTTCATACGACTAAAACCGGGCGATGCTATCATTGATTTATTCGAACAATTACGTCCGTGTACAAAATTATTCTGATGTATAGTTAATTTTTTTTAAACACAAATCGACACCTGCGGACGTGAAATATAGAACCACAATATGCTATTCTGCACATGTGCACAGATGGAATCTGGACATTTAATTTGCAGAGGTCCATCCAGGGCCCCTCCCAGTTTAATCTAAAATTGGCACACTGAGAAACTTTTAAAAGCGATTAAATTCTTTGTGAAGCTCCAGTTTGACCTTTAAAAACAGTGTTGCATTATGTTAAGACGGCTTTGATTTTATAGTCCATAATTTATTCTCTGCTATATAAATAGCAGCTGGAATAATGTTCAGTGTTAGTATTGTACTTCCCTTTTCAGTGACCACTAACTGTGAAATTATGCCATTTGATCTCAAATGTGCCTTCTTAAACAACTCATTCATTTGCACAAGGATCACAGCCATCCTTTGATTAAATCTTAGTTGTACAGTAGTCTTCTTCGCTGAGCAGTAGTCTAGTTGAGAGGCCTATGTCGCTCTGTCTACCTACATCAAAAGATGCACCTTTTGATGAATATAGATGATGTGGCTCACACTTGAGATAGCAGATCTACCAATCAAATTGCATGGGAATACTGAAGTGTCTCAGTAATGCAACAAGCAGATTATGATGATTGTAATACATGGATTTTCACCTTCTGACAGGGGCGACGCAAGGGAGCAGGAGGAGCAGGAATACTGCAGCGGGGGAAACTGGGAGACACTGTGTTGGGTAACATCACAATGACAGTAAAGGCCAAAACACACTGCAATGCAAAGGTGGACACAGAAAACAGGTGCAGGCAGTGCGTAGTTCACAGAAATGTACATAATATGTCACTTATACAGGAATGTACATGTGTGGACATATATTTAAATGCTCCATTCAACTGAATCTCTCTATTGTCAAAGTTAAGTTAATGTATGTAGGTGTAGATGTGCATGTATATTTATTGAGGGAGAGAGAGGGAGAGAGATTTACACAGGCCCTAGTGGTGCTTTATTGGCTGCGAGGCATTGCAATGGCCCAATGACAAGAGAGGGGTCGGTCTACAGTCTCTTCTCATAGCAACCCAGGAAGCATTCGGACATTATCATGCGCAGAATCAGAGTGCCAGTGTGTATCAGTGATGACAGCTGACTCTTACAAGAAGAATTTATCAACATAAAACTGAGGGATTGTCCTATTAGGATTTCAGTATGAAATATTGGAAGTGAAATGCAGCTCAGTTGAGGTGTGTTCACAATCTGCTGACATTTGTTGGCCCCTCCTTTACTAGTGGTCTTTATAGGTAGGAGGTTATAAAAAGAGAATGTTTGGGCTTTGAATTGTGTAACCTGAAGATGCAGCCACATCCAGAGGCTGCTCATTTAACCCCTGGTTGTCTCAGCTCTGTCCTGTTGGAACAAATGGAGGGAGGAAGGGTGGGATATCTGGGCCAAGATGATGCCATAGGTCAGGCAAGGGTGTCACAAGCATGAGCTGAACTGGCAGAGATGAAATCTAGTTGGTACACACATATCCAGTTACTGGGCTTGGGGTAAAAAGCCTAGATTGGAATGACATGAAAGTGAGTTGTCTTAATGTGCTTCAGTTCAGAAATATTGGAGCGGTGATGTTTATAACTAAGAAGAATGTTTTGTGTATTTCTCTGTGGAAATGAAATATGCATACTTTCTAAAGCTCTATGCCTTTTTTTTGTTGTTGTATCTTGACTTTCATACTATCTCTTTCAGTCACCACAATAGAACAGGTCACACTCCTTTCTGCTGCTTTGACAAACTGAGTGTAAAGTCATCAGGACGTGTATCGCCTTGGGCAACTTGTTATATGTATTTATTTTAACAGAGTTGCACAACCAGTATTGTCATTTCCATCGTTATAGCTCTAGTACCACCCAGTGTTAGTCATTTCCACTCGAATTTATGCATCCATAAAGAGGGCAGGAGATTATTGTTGACTGCAGTTCATGACTTACCAGCTGTTTCTTAATGACAAGGATACCAAAATGCAAAATGTGAGCTTGATTTTGGTTATTTTGTGACTTAAAGTTCATTTCTATTACTTAAATTAGCTGCGTATGTTGCTAGCTCAGAGCGAAGTGAAGGTGATATTCGACCGTGCTGGTTGATACACATATGTCTTTCTATTAAAAATTAGCCTCAGCCCGCTGACACGTAGCATAGTAGTTTGGTCATTGCAGTAGAATAGTCTGCATTCCTTTGGTGCTGCCACTGTAACTAGGAGGGGTTCACCTCTCAGTATCATGCTGTCACACCCCTGCGTGCTATGCACTTTTCATACCTTTGATCATCACATGGCACTCCCAATAATGAAGCTCACAGTCGCAGACAGTATGACATTTATAGATCAAGTCTGATTGTCACTTAAGTTTTATGTGTAGGCTACTCCTGATGATTTACTTCTAAGGATCAAGGAACCCTATCTCCTATAACTGTCATGAAGCAACTCCCTTTGGATGGCACTACAGATGGCTTGGTCTTCTTAATCAATATGATCATATATGATATTAATTGCCATGTAGTAGAGGTTTCATTCAAAGTTTCAGAGCTTAAGGCTCTGGTGAAACCTGCTCAGGCATCAGTAGCCACTTGTGTGATATGTGTGTGCCCATCTTGATGTTTAAGGTGAAGGTGTATTACTCATCTCAGATATTTATCGGACCTCAGCAAGTGACGATAAATCCTATAGCCTGAGACTGAAAATGAAAAAAGCTGAAACCACCTTACAGTCCAGTACTTTTACTTGCAAGTGCAAAGTCCACTGTCAGCCAGGTATTGTATTAAAAAGTCAACAAGATATTAAAACACAGTCATAATGCAGGGTAATACTTTGGAGGGGGCCTGTTTCTCATGTTAAGTTCAAAGTGGCAAGTCAGTCTTTATTCTAGACCAAAGATCAATATATATATTATAGTTCTGCTCGCATTATGTCACAGTTAATATGGATACAATCTTTCAAATAGGAAATTACTATTTAATAGTGTCTCCATTAAATCATATTCCATTAAGTTCAGGGCTATTGTAGGTTAACGAAAAACAAAATCCTACACCCATTTTGCTTCCGTGACACATATGGTAAGTTGAATTGCAGGTCCTTCAGCACTCCACCCCATTCCACTTTTTTTTCAACCTACAAACAAAAAGCAGAGCAATTAATAAGGTAGAAATGGTGATGACGGAAAGAGAAAAATCTAGAGAGAGAGAGAGAGAGAGTATTCTTTGATTGTTGTTTGAAACCACACCCTTGGGTGGCCTTGCAATCTCCTCCCTTAAGGTTAAAAGCAGAAGGAATGACAAGGGTGTGATTTCAAACTGTGAAGTAAAAGACAGGTGTTGAGACCTGAGCTTGAGCGAGAGTTGACTTAAGGTATGTACCCCGTCTAATTCCAAATCCTTTGCAGGTTTCCAGTTTACACTAATGTTTTTGTGTAATGATATTTCAGACTTACATTTAAAAGAAAAATAACCAAATTTAATGATTTTATGTGTGATTTTATGAGTTCTTTGAAGATGTTTTGCACTAAGATGCAGTGGTCCTGGAAAAATAGAAACAAAAGCGTTATGATTATGTAATGATGTACTTTTTAAGTGACCTTACTGTGAGTGTGTGTCTTAATGATATATTGATTCACTGTAGACAAGGATACATCACACACACATACACACACTCTCAAGCTTGCTGTTAACTTTTATTGCCTAACATGAACCTTTTACCTCGAACACTGCAAACATTAATGATTTGCGTTTTTAAAGTGCTAATCTGTTCAGTTGGAACAGCACTTTCTGCCCTGTTAGAGTTTTCAGTCCAGGCTGTCAAACTACATTAAGATCACTGATCTGATCTGCTGCATTATATTATATGGTAATAAAATATTTAAAGCGTCCTGTAGAAATACAAATAAGAACTGATTTCAGCACCAGTGTGTTATTGGACTGTACATTTGGATTATTACTGTATAATCCCCAAGAGCAAAGTTTTAAAACTTCCAGTTTTACAAGGCTCAAAAACATGTAGACTCAAGCAAGAAATTCTGAGTGTTGACCATTGTCAAAAATAAACTTTTTTTAAATTTTAAGATAGATTAAGTAGAATTTTTTGCTTGAGTTTTTGAGCCTTGTAAAACTGGAAGTTTTAAAACTTTGCTTTTGGGGATTATACAGTAATAATCCAAATAGTCCAATAACACACCGGTGCTGAAATCTATAGGATGTTATATTATATTTTATATTTTATTACCATATAATATAATGCAGCAGATCAGATTAGAACACTCCCAACAATTCATAAAAGCTCCAAGGCACGTTCTATTTTAGCTCTTTACCTCAAGACCTCTGTTACCTGTCAAACTACTTCACACAAGCCAAAATAATACAGACAACCCCAACACTAAACACTCTGTTTTTGGATTAATAGCACTCATCAGACAGTAGACTGTGTGACTGATAATTGGACAAATGTTGCATTTACAGTTATAACTTCCCTCACAGCTGTAGATGTCTGCCTTAAGGTTTCTGATATGGAAGCGCTTGCTCCGGAGCGTACACATAGTTGAAAGTGCACAATCTTTATCATCAATAGCTAATGGCATGTCACCTTTACGCCCCTCTGTTTTGCTGACAATGGTGTGTTTGGAGAAGGTGTGTTATGGAGGGTGGGTGTGTCTTCATGTGGGTACAGATCAAGACAAACCAGTTTAGGGCTTAATCAGTGAGTCTGGGGTTGAACAGAACTTTAGATGATGTATGTCAGACACAGTGACAAACCCAGCAGGACATGTTCACAAAACCAACCTGATGAGAAAGTGCTTATGAGGAGAAAACATAACGCAAATATACTGTAGACAACAAGCACTGACTCCTAAGCTTTCTGAGTTCAGTTCAAATGTGCTGAGTTGAGTTTACACATGTACTTATCTGAGGTTAAACTTCAACACAGAACATGCACTGTATATGAAAGGTCTCAGCCCACAGTACCACCTAGTGGCTAATGTACTGTAGTTTCATTATGTGATAATGAATTCCCTTATTGTTCTTTCTCGCTTACAGTTGAAGTTACAAAATGAGCAAGTATACATCCCAGGCATGTAAGTACTGAGAAATATCACATGATAAAATACCCAAAACAATGAAATTCCATGTAGTGCCGATGCTTTAGAAATAATATTCAAAGGTTAAATTTGTCACATGATGCTCATACAAGTTAATAATACTTATAATAGACTGCATATATTAATATATGTTTACATTTCTTTTTTTATCTCTAATTCTCATTTAAACTTTTATACTAATCATTATTATTTATCGCACACTAGTCTTTTAGCACAGCCTTAAGAGTTTGTCACCCTGCATTTCACTGCACATATTGTTTGAACAGGTGACAAATGAAATCTTTTATTTTTTTGAATGTGCGCAGCAATTTGCAGGATGGCATATCAATCAGTCAATCAATCAATCAATCAATCAATCAATCATGTGAACTTTATTTTTATAGCACCTATAGCAAGTGCTTTACAGATGACTGAACAAGCTGATAATGAGACAGTAAAAATGTAAACATTTAAACAATATGAGACTGATGCACGTGAGAAATATATGCAATATAATTATTAAAATGTATTTCAGCCCAGTGTATTGGTGGGCCATGAGATTTTTCAGTGTATAAAAATGTAAAAATGTACAAACTAAACAGTAAAATTTTGTTGAGGCTCAGGTGCAATTATTATTACATTATTACAGTATTAAATCCTAATTGTTCACAATTGCAATACATCCATTTAGCTATTCTTGTTATCCACAAACATTTAGCTAATTGTAGGAGCAGAGCCACATTTTAATTACTACAAATTTAATAGTCTCTATTGTATTAAATTAAGTCAATATAAGTCTTCACTTAAGTTTTCCTTGTCTTGTGTTTGCAGCAAAGAGCGCCTCCTCTCTCCTGAAAGACAACAGCTGGATCAAAAAAGTGGATGATGAGGATGAAGACGTCGAGTAAGTCATGTAAACATGATGGCTGAAACACAGATACAATATTCCACACTGGCAAATGGGCCTACACACACCCACACACACACACACACACACACCTAGGGAATGGCAGAACTATTGGGTGTGACTTGTAGTTCATATCTGAGTTTACATTCATCTTTAAAACAAGCCTCCTTCTGCATTCCTTTTGCAAGTCACAGTGTTGAGTCATCTCTGGTGGTACGAGTCGATTCATTTTATTATCCTTTTTTCTCTCCTTTAGCCAAGACCCAAACTTTGGCAGATCTGTTCTTGGCCGGTACAGATCCAGTGAAACACTTGATGGGTAAAACAAAAGTTTCAGCTTTTCCTCAAATAAAGGACACAATAATGGGAAACTATAGTGTAAATAATCATTTCAGTCATGTATCCTTTTACTTTGTCTGTTGCTCATAGTTCAGAGGCTGAAGACACAAAAACCACCAAATCTATAAGCACATCAACATCTGTGCAGGCTCTCACCAAGAGGTATAATTTTTATAAACATTCAGGTATCTTTTTATGATACTGATGCTCGAATGTGTTTAGTTTTAAGCAGTTAGCAGTTGTAAAAAAAAAAACTTGAATGAGCAGATTGTGACAAGTACCTTTGATTGGGATTTCTGTCTTTTTCTTGCAGATTCAGCGGAAGTCAGGATGAGCTGAGAAGCAGGTTGGTACAGTATTTATACAGTATTATAGTTTTTTTACTCTGCAGACACACAGTACAGCACTGTAATTATTTTGCCTGTTAATTTTTGCTGCAATCCTTCATACAAGTCAAGACACAACTAACTATAACCACAACTGTGGCATATTGATGCTTCTCTTCTACTGACAGCACCCTCCCTTCCAGCAAGACTACATCCTCCTACACCAAAACGTAAATTCCCATAATGACACAACTAATGGTACAATATCTAGTGATTTTTTTAAGGAAATCATCTGAATAATCTGCTTCTTTGTTGCAGCACATATTCAACCCTGAATTCTGATTCTCCCAACACGTATGTAAAGCTCCGGTCTATTACACACAGTGCAAAAATCAACAGAGAAACAATAAATATAATGTCTAATTTTGTATTTATTGTGTCACTACAGCATCACCACATCCAAGACTACCGTCATAGAGGAACCTAAAACAGGGTACACAACTAATACTTGCAACAAACCAACAAGGAAAAATATTACGCTGAAGCATTTTGTAAAGTTGTTTTGTATTACTCCTCCTTTAGCACCAAAACCACTACGGTCACCAAGGACGGCAAAACCACCACGGAGACCATCATCACCACCACCCAGAGTGTTAGGTAGAGAATATTACAGCATGAATACGTGTCCTCTTATCACACCTTAAGTCTGTGTCAGTTTAATGACAACTGAGTTTTCGTGCAGATCCCCTGTGTTGAAAAGTCCCACCAAGACGGAGACGTTCACTGAGCGGGTCAAGTCTTCAAGCAAAGGGTAAAAATATACTGCTGTATTAATCAGTGGTGGAAGAAGTACTCAGATCCTTTACTAAGTAAAAGTACCAGTATAAAAATGTAAAAATACTCCATTACAAAAACAAAGTCATCATCAGCGAAATGTATTTTAAGTATTAAAAGTAAAAGTAGTCGTTCTGCAGGAAAATGGCCCCTGTGAGTGTTTTATTATTATACTGATTCTCAGTATCATTTCAGGTCTGCTTACATGTAAATACATCGACAATATTGATCCAATATTATAATAATATAACATTCTGTATAGTGAGTACTTCTACTTTTGAAACTTAAAGTACATGTTTTGCCAATACTTCTTTACATTTACTTAATGTAAAAGTTTGAAGGTAGGTCTTTTACTTGTGGTGGAGTATTTTCATGCTGTGTTATTGCTGCTTTTACTTAAGCAAAGTATCCAAATACTTCTTCCACCACTCATCAATGCATAAGCAGCATTTTACTGTTGTACTTGGTCAAAGTGGAGTTAGTTTTAACTACTTTAAATACCGTTAGTACAGTAGTTGAGTCCAGTGGTTCCAAATCTGAGGATTCATGTGATGATTAATGTGGTAGGGATAAAAATATAATGTTCTGCTGCACAACTTCATATTCCTTATTGGCTTTTTTGAGAAATATAGGATATTTTGACCTTTTTGGGCCTCTGACAGTTTAAATGAATTTAAATGAAACCATCTGAGAAGTTTATTTAATTTATAGACATCTTAAATGTGACAAGGGGTCCCAAGTACAGTAGACACTGACAATCTTAATATGAAAAGTAACTAGTAACTGTAGCTACCAGATACATGTAATGGAATAAAAAGTACAATATTTTTACTCTGAAATGCAAAGGAGTAGAAGTATAAAGTAGCAGAAAATGGAAATAGTACTGTACCTCAAAAGTTTTGACTAAATTTACTTAGTTACTTTCCACCACTGCTACCAGTTTTAAAATGCATTGTGGCAGGAGTGATTTCTATTGCTAAAAAAGGAAAGAAAAAAAAAGGAATTTACCATTACATCCATACATATTGATCATATAAGCTTTTCACACAGGGTATACACAAACTACTCACCTACCAGAACAACCAAAGTGACTGAGACAACTGTTACCAGCAATAAAGAGTAAGATATTGTCAGATTATTAAAAACTTAACTTACAGTAGAATTTATAGTTCACTTACGATTTAACCTGTATTTCTGTGCAGTGCGGAGGACAAACCTTTAGACAAACTCACCCCCTCATCCATCAAAAATGATCTCCCACCCATGGAAAGGTGATATTTTCATTCATCAAGCCTACATATGAATTATAGTGATCATGACGCCAGGAAATCAGTAATTATATACTGTAATAACATATATTTTTTTCCTTACAGCAAAACAACTGCCTCCAGTGAGACTGTGACAGTGAAAAGCAGTGGTAATGGGTGAGTTACTGCACTGCACTTTTACAGTGATGGTGACATTTTATACCAGACAGTCAGATAAAAAATATTTTGTCTTGTTTTTTTGTTTTTTGTTTTTAGAAGTGGTATTAAAACTACAACCACAACAAGGACTTTGTTTACGTAAGATAAACCTTCATCAATCATGTTTTGAATAAATACACTCTCGGAAAATAAGGATTGCACTCATAATCTCCAAATATTCATAATATTATTGTCTTTACAGGCCTGAGGATGACCTGTATGACACCCTCCTGCCAAAATCCATCACATCTAATCTGCCCTTAGACAGGTGATATTTTCATTCATCAAGCCTAGAAAATGAATGATATTGATCCTGATGCCTGGCAATCAGTAATTAAATAAATGTATATTTTCTTCTTTACAGCAAAAAAACCTCCACGACTGAGACTGTGCTAGTGAAAAGCAGCACTGACACTAAGTGAGTTTCATCCCATTGTGGGTATAATGCAGGGGAGGCTGTGCAATATCTTGGTTTTTTTTCATAGATAATATTAAAGGATGAGTCAGGTGGTATTCTAGTTTTTTGTCAACAAATCCCATCAAAATATGAAAACCAACAATTAATTGATTATACAATCAAGTACAAGCACACATGTAGACTAATGTTGGCCTTATCCTTTAAAACTTTGACTTCAACAAGGATATCCTCTATATACTGTTATGTCACTGAGCCCTTACATAATGAATATTGTTCTCTAGAGACATGTAGGCTAATTAGAGGCCCAGATGGCCTGTAGGTGTGTGTCTGGTGTGTGAGTGAATAGTGTGGTCTTCCAATGCCTGGTGCCCCCTTCAGTGTGTCTGTGCCTTACATCCACAGAGCCAGGGGAACAGCGTATAAATAAAATAATTACATTTAAGTAATATTATCCTACCAGTATTGGTTTCTGTTTTGCATTTAAGTGAGACTATGTTACTTTTGAAAGAACAAATAACAGAATGTTGAATTCATAAGCAATAAAAAGCACCCTTACTCCATTCAGTACACTTAAATCTGTATCACTTACAATTGAACCTGTATTTCTGTGCAGTGCGGAGGACAAACTTTTAGACAAACTCACCCCCTCATCTATCAAGAATAACTTCTCACCCATGGACAGGTGATATTTTCATTCATCAAGCCTACATATGAATTATATTGATCATTACGCCAGGAAATTAGCAATTATATACTGTAATAAATGTTTGTTTTTTTTCTTTACAGCAAAACAACCGTCTCTGTGAAAAGCAGTGGTAATGGGTGAGTTACTGCACTGCACTTTTACAGTGACGGTGACATTTTATACCAGACTGTCAGATAAAAAATATTTTGTCTTGTTCTGTTTTTTTCAGAAATGGCATTAAGACTACAACCACGACAAGGACTTCCTCTGCGTAAGATAAACCTTCATCAATCATGTTTTGAATAAATATACTCTCAGAAACTAAAGAATGCACTCACAGACACTCATAATCACCATATATTCATAATACTGTTGTCTTTACAGGGCTGCCGACGACCTGTATGGCACCTTCCAGCCAAAATCCATCACATCTAATATGTCTTCTCCTGGGTGAGTGCAGGAGATGAATGACTGAGAATGTGCAATAGTTATTTGCATGTACAGTATAGTTATCCCAGTTTCTTCTGACATTGTCTTTAGTGGAGGAAGCCCAAGTCTGGCATCGCCATCCTCCACCCGCAGAACCACCAGGTAAAAATGCTGACTACTGTGCAATGCACTTTAAACTGATAGAGACCCAACAACTCGGAACTTTTAAAGAGCCAAGTAGGATAAGACTGGGTTAAGATGCCCCCTTAAGAGCATTGTCTATTTACAGAGTATAATCTACTTAGTACTGGAATGTGTGTATGTACAGTATGCTCGTCTATAAACCACTCCAGATTTGGTGGTAAAGTGTTGGTAGAGTATTAAATGTGTAATTTTGATTTTAGCAATATACAGATTTTATAATATACATAAAAAAAAAATACTATTGTCATTTAAAGTGACTAAAATAAAATCATTTTGAACAGCCAAGTTAATCTAAAAAGGCCACTGTAATGAAGTTTAGCTGTTGAAGGTTTAGGCCTCAAACAAAACAAAAGAACAAACCATATTTCAATCCGTTTTTTACAGTTTAAAGGGAGATCTATGAAATGATTTATCCCCCACTAATCTGTCTTTTAATCTGAATGCTGAATGTGGTCAGCGTTTAGGTTTTTCTGTGAGCAAATGCTAACATTTGCTAATTAGCAATAAACACAGAGTACCGCTGAGGCTGACGCGAATGGCTTTAGTTTTGCAATTATTTAGTCAAGAATTATCAAAGCTTTAATGAGATAATTGACATAACATAAACAGTGTTTGTGATACCTATATTATAACATGATATATTAATTATAATATCATTATGAAGATTCAAATAAATACATAAATTAAAGCAATGTTCAGTAGTTACCATATCCGACTCATTCTTATACCTGTTTGACACACAGCTACAGCTCGTACACTGATGATAGTCCCTTCACCCGCACCACCTCCTACACCATCAGTAGCAGCAGGTAATCATTTGACTGTTATCTCTCATATTCAAACACACGCCTCTTGCAGGAGTGTCTCTGCCTATACAATGTGGCTGCTGTCTTTCTATTATCCCTAATCTGTTCTTTGTTTGCACACACAGTGACAACTACAACAGCGACCGTAAAAACTACTCTTACTCCAGACCAGACTCCAGGTAAGAAGCAGAACAAACTAAGACCTTACATAATGATTTTTCTTTCCATTCTCTCTGAGTGTGCAGTAAGCAAGACTCTAAATCTCGCATCTCACAATCTGTGGTTCATTTTGTCTTTGTATAGTTACGAGTACAGCAGTATCACCAGTCCCTCTCTCTACTCCTCATCATACAGAAGCAGCAGGTATTCAATGATATTAAATATGGCTGGGTTTAATATTGGTCTACAAACATGATATGAGAGTAAAGCAAGACTCTGTCACTTGTAGAAACTGATACCTGTGTAACTCTCACAGCAGGTCAGATGACAGTCTGGCAGATCCAATCTACTCTAAATCCTCCTCGACGAGTGTGTATGCAGCTCCTGAGAGGTAGGAAAAGTGAGACAACATTCTTTCTTGACCTTGGAAACAGTAGTTTACCAATAAACCAGACTAAGAGCCTGCAGCACAGCGGTGCTTTGAGCTAAATGCTAATGTCAGCATGCTGACATGCTCACAGTGGCGATGCTAACATGGTGATGTTAAGCAGGTATAATGTTTGCCATGCTCACTATCTTAGTTTAGCGTGTTAGCATGCTAACGGCTAATTAACACAAACACAAATTACACCCGAGGCTGATGGGAATTTCATTAATCCTGCAGGTAGGCCTATTTGGTAAAATAAACCAAAGTATTGGACAAATTGAAATTTTGACCTGATGGTGGTGCTACATGAAAAGTTAAGGGCTCACCAAAGTTATAGCAATCCCTCCTGAAGGGGGCATTAATGCCTGAACAAAATTTCTTGGCTATCCATCCAACAGTTGTTGAGGCGTTTCACTCAAAACCGTAAATGTCAACCTCATGGTGGTGGTAGAGGAAAAGTCAGGGGATCACCAAAATCTGCAGGATTCCTTGTTGGGGGACCATGAATGTCTGTACCAAATTTTGTGCCAATCCATCCAATAGTTGTCATGATATAAAAATGTAAACCTGCTGGTGGTGCTGGAGGAAAAGTCAGGGGATCACCAAAGTTATAGGCATTCACCTTCTGAGGACCATGAATATGTGTAGAAACTTTTATGACAGTCCATCCAATAATGTTTAGATAGTTCAGTCTGGACCAAAGTGGTGGACCGACCGACCAACAGACAGTGCTCCATCTCTAGAGCGAGCGAGGTCCACTTATTAGCTTTTTCCTAGAGTTTTCAACCCACATATAGTATGGAGCATGGGCTAAGATTTTTTGTTTTTGACAAACTACCATTTCCAAGGTCAAGAATGAACTTAGAATATAATGTATTCTATTATGATTCATATTATGATGATGTTCTTTTAATATATTGATTTCTGTCAACGTCTGTCCCATACAGGACGGTGCTTGAGAAAGACCTGTGCACCGTCTGCCGTAAGCCCTTCACTGGTGATGCCAAGATGGTCCTGGATGACATGAAGATCAACTGCCACGCTTCCTGCTTTAAAGTGAGCCGATTAGTTTTGCCTCTCCTTCCATAAAAGTCAGCAGCAAGCGGTGGTCGAAAAAGAAGTATTTATTTAGATGCTTTACTTAAATCTTAAAGCCTCTGCTAACCAAAATCCAACCACACAGATGTTTCACTTATGCTGCATAATTAGACCTCTTCAAGTGTCCCAGTAAACCATGACAGTGTGTCAGTGAGCCAGCATACACAAAACCAGGGGCTAAATGCTAAATGGAATTCAGCCATCGTTGATTTTAATATTTACACCTGGGCCTTTTCCTGCTGTGACATGTCGAAACATCTTCTGTGAAATTCTTATTAGTATACAGAATTGGGGACATCACATAATATCTTGCATAGTTCCACCCAACTTACACCTGGCTAGAAGTCTAATCAACTGGAGTAACTGAAAACACCTGTGTGGGTGATCAGAGCCTTTAATTTGCAAAGTAACAAGTAACTACAGCTGTCAGATAAATGTAGTGGAGTAAAAGGCACAATATTTTCCTTCTGAAATGTAGGGAAGTAGAATTATATATCTGCATAAAATGGAAATACTTAAGTCAATGTACTTAGTTACTTCCTGCCACTGGCAACAAGGTGTTATCAGGATTTGTGTGCAGCTGGCTGCTCAGCATGTGTCTCCTTCCTCATGTGAGTGTTTGTTTGTGTTTTGGCAGTGTTCGGTGTGTAACAGAACTCTGGGTCACATGAAAGCTGGGGACAGCATGTGGATCTACAAAAGCATGGTGCACTGTGAGAACTGCTTTGAGGTCACCAGAGGTAAAAGAGTTTACTTCCAGTTCTGCGGCTTCATGAAAGTCCAGTGAATAAATGTTCATGTGTATTTGTTTGATGATGAAAACACCTTGCATTAAACGGGTAAAATGTGTTGTTTTCTTCCGCAGATAAATGGCGACGCTGAGTTTCTCCCCAGCCTTCACTGGAGATACAGCACATGTGGAAAATGGATTCCTGTTTATCAATATATTTTGGGTGACATGGGACTGTCCTGTACTTATGTTTTTGTAAGCTGACAGAGCTTTATCTGGTCATCTGACATATGACAGTTACATTATGAATATAAAGTTTTTAGTAACATGCATGCACTATTGCAGCTAGTTTTTACTGTGTTGTTGACGTCATCATATTGCTGTCTCGGTATCTACCCCTTTCACAAATTTGAGATAGCATTTCTGATATGCAGCCTTTTAGGGCGACTCTTGTGTGTAACATGATGGGAGATATTGCAAGATTTATGGCCGGGGGCTTTTTTCTGTGTGCAATAAAGGCAATCAATATATCTTTATCTAAAAAATATGAGTAAAAATGTGTCAATTATTTTTAGTGTTTAATTACCTTGATCTTTGTTCATATCATTGTTTACTATTTAATTATTCGTATGTATGAAGTATGGTGATCTGAAGTATTTGTTTCTCTTTACTGTCATTTTACTAATTGAATTGAAATTCTACAGCATTTTATTGATTATTTCTTTGTGTTAATCAAATAAAATGTAAAAGTAGGGGAGAGTAAACGGTCATGTTATAAAGCTAACGTCAGCTTGGTCACAGTTAATGGGTGTAAATATTTTGCAACCACTAGTCTCTGTAAGACATTTGTGTGGTGCAACCTCTTTTATTTTAGTAAATCTCTTATTTAAGTAAACATTTCTGTTATAACGAGGTTAAATATGAACTTATAAAGAGCTAGCTCAATTGGCTCCTGTCGGGATTTTACGTTCTACCCAAAAAATTACACATGGTAGGTATTTTACAGGCTGGTTCCAGTACTTTTAGACTCAATATATGTATCTAAGTTTGACTACTACTCAAATAAATTAATAAATTATTTGATATTTCTCCACCAGAAATGTATTCTAGACAGTATGGAGAAGTCTTTGAAAGAGCATGAGACTTTCATTTACAGGAAAAAAAATATAGAAAATACAATTCAACTATTCAGTTAATTCATATTTTAAAAGAAATCCAACTATGTCAAACATTTTAGATGCTTGCGTTGATGTTTGGGTTGGGGGATAGTGTTTGGGGGACTTGACCATAGTATTTCTAAAATGATATCTGGCTCATGTATTTCATGTAGTTCTTCAAATTAATTTTTGTTAATGAGTGTCAAAAAAAATAATGATTGCATCCACTGTGATTCAAAACTGTAAATACTGATGCATGAAACGTGGAAAAGTCAAAGAGGTGCAAAATACTCTTTGTAGGCGTCTATGTGTGTTCGTTGAAAGCGCCCATAATAAATACTTCCTCAGCGGTGGTGTGATGGGAGTTGAACTCCAAGCTGCTGACCAATGAGATGGAGGTTGTGTTATCATCCCAGCAGCAGCAGCAGCAGCATCAGTGTGTGTATCTGTGTGTGTGTGTGTGAGAGAGAGAGAGAGAGAGAGAGAGAGAGAGAGAGAGAGAGAGAGTGTAGTAGCTTTAAACGGGGGGATCTGGACACCCTCTCTGAATTGAATAGGACCCTCTGCAGGCAGGCCGTGCTTTTTGCCCCTCTCAATGTGCTTTTTACCAAATGGAAGCAGAGGTGTTGAACCCCCGGATGATGGCAGACGTCAATGGCAACAATAAAATCACCAACGCGGAGCTGGAGGTGTTAAAGCTTCAGGAATTGGTCCGAAAATTGGAGAAGCAAAACGAACAATTGCGGACCAGAGCGAACGCTGTAAACAATTGCTCCATCGGCCCTCGTCTCCAGACCTCGTTGTCGTGTCTGCACGGGGGTACGGCGTGCCCGAGTGACAATTTCTCCTCTAAATATGGCATTTCGAGTCCGACACAGTCGCATCCGTGTGCCCCCGGACCCCGAGGTTCAACGGAGGAGCCGTTCGCCTATTTTCAGCCGATCTCGGTGTCTCCTGACGCCGATGGGGAGGACAGCGGCGCCGCCGGAGCCACAACTGTTTTGGATGAGGTTGATATTTTGGACCTCAACACCGTGCTTCCTGTCGGAGAGCCCGATAGCTGGTAACTACTCTGTTTATATCAGCCACTTTGTTGCAGCCACATGTATGTGAATCTACACTGAAAAATCAGCGTCCCTTGTGTTTCTCTGACCATAGTAGATGCTTCATAGGCCACAGGATTGCCAACTAGCCACAGTTTTGTGACATGATGTGTAATACTAACCTGCTTCCCCTTATTGATTACATTATTGATTCCTGTCCTAGTGGAATAGACCTGCAGACAGTGGCAAACAGAGCGACTTTTTACAAGAGGAACAAGAACAGAAAGAGATTTGACACAAGCTTTGGGCATCCCAGAATGCACCGTGCATGCAGCATAGGTATCTATTCAGAGTAAGACAGCGCTGGGATGAAATTAGAAACAATGACCCCCTTCAGCCTGTGATCAAACAGCTCGGGTTTATGCGTGGTGTTCGGCCCCAGGCTCAACTACTTTGAAGCAGTGTATCTGCTGACTGAGGTAGCTCACACACTTTATGTATCTGATGCGATGGTGTGGAAAATGTAGCACACAGCTGAATGCAGCACCCACTGTGTCGGTAGGCTATATCCTCACTCCATTTAACATAACTAATTGACCCCCAAGTCAGTAACACTGTGGCCTAGTTGCCGAATAAAAGGTCAGTTCTGCTTGGTTCATATTCTTGTAGCCTACTTGGACACAGAGGTGACACATCACTTTTCTACAACCCAGTTTAGTTCATTTTTAGGAATCTATCACTCCAGTCTAGCACAGTCACATACACCTATATACTGGATTTATTGATTTATTTTATAATCTTGTCATTATAAGCAGAATCAGCTTGTTTTATGTCTTTATTCAGTGGTCAGATGCGTTCCACTGATAGCAAGCAGCTGATAAAATGGGGAACCAGTTTCCAGAGGTGATAAACTCCATTTCTTTTGGGTCTTGTCTGAGTACTGAGGGCTGCAACAAACAACTATTTTCAGTAGTCTTTTGATTATTTTCTCGATTCATTGATTCATCGTTTGGTGAATAACATCAGGAAATAGTGGAATTATTATTATTATTATAATTTCCCAGAGCCCAAGATGGCATCTTCAAATTAAGTTTTTTATCTGACCAACAGTCCAGTTTCAATTTACTATCATATTTGACAAGGAATCAGATCCTCAAATTGTAGAAGCTGAAACCAGAGAATATTTGGCATTTTTGTTGAAAAAAATAGTAAAATGATTAATCAAATATCCAAATAGTTGCTGATTAGTCTTCTGTCGATTGTCTAATCTATTAATTGACTAATCGTTTCAGCGCTACAAGTATCTACCACCCACAATGAGAAGAGATGTAATCACAAATCCCTCCTGTGTCTCACTGTAGCAGTCACGTACTCACATCCTATACATCACTGCGCTGAATGAAGCTGTCACCGCTTGCATTTTTATTTTACGCTGTTGGTTTCATAGTTTATGTTGTCGCCAGCAAAATGGCAGTTGCTCTTTGTGGAGATTTTGAACTTTTATGGTGTTTTGGCATTTGGATTTTATGAAAATCACTCCCTTTACACATCCTCTGCTATAAAGTGTCTGTTACCTCACTGGGTTGCTCGCCTGAGAAATATTGCTACTGTAAAACTCGTCCCTCCAGATCTCTAAGATGTACAGTAACATAACTTCAGTTCTCCCTGTAAAGTAACAATATGGGTTATGGTTTAAAGGTGTCAGGACTAAACTGTGGGCTGTGCTGTGTGTTCCAGGCTGTATGTGAGTCCCAAGGCCAAGCTGCAGGGTGAGAGCATCCTCAGTCCTCTCCAGTGGTGCAGACAGGTACTGGACCACCCGGGGCCCGAAGTGGAGCTGGCTAAAATGACCCTCTGTCACAGACTGGACCAAGGTACAGTGTATTTACCACTCAGATTAACGGCCTTCATCTGCGGCCACATCTGGACATCTGTCTCTCGGGCTGCTGACATGTGATCATAAGCTCTGACACACTTCACCCACAAAATGTCTCCACGTGCAGGACAGGATTTCAGCAGCAATTTCTGAGCCGTGGGAGCGTTTCTCTGAACATAGCTCAACCGTTTCCAACCATTTGACCGTTTAACAACTTACCACAGAGTGATTATTTCTGTGGTAGCAGAGTTGGAAGGACTCCCATTTACACCTATCAGTATCTCCAGAGAACAGTTTAAGGGATTTGCTACTCTGCTGAAATAAAAATAATTCCATTTGGAGGAACTCATGCTGTGCTGTTGGATGGCATTACACTGTGTTAAGTGGAAAACAGTGGATTATATAGCTGTGGTATAAACCATTACCATACCATTACACTGCACTGCCAACAAGTGGTTCTGCAAACACATATTTTCCATATTTGACATTTTAAAGGAATGTTGAAAAAGCACAATTCAAGAGGAAAAAAATCAATTTTAAATTCAAATTCATGTTTTTTTAAATATTAAAGGAATACATTTTAGAAAATGTGCTTATTTTCTTGCAGAGAATTAGATGAGACGATTGATACCACTCTCATGTCTGTATGTTCAAAATGTAGCTGGAGCCAGCGGCCGGTTAGCTTAGCTTAGCATAAAGACTGGAAACAGGGCGAAACAGCTAGCCTGGCAGGCTACCAGCAGAGAGTCCAGGAAGTCACTGCTCCTGGCCAATAAGTAGTCCCGATAACCCCCATTAAATCCACAAATTTTTGTCTTTACGCTTTGTTTTTTGTACGGATTAAACAAACAAGATATAACGTGTTAGTCAGTGAGCTTTAGAGGTGCTTTTAGGTGGGTTTTGTTACCGTCAGATAGAGCCAGGCAAGCTGTTTCCCTCTGTTTCAATTCTTTATGATCTAATTCTCAGCAATCAAACGATTAAGTGTATTTCCGAAAATGTTGAACTATTCCTTTAAATTCAAATATAGCACTCAATGACTATGTAGTGGTCATTGTAGCGGCCACTGAGACACTTCTTCTGGCTTTATGTGGTATATTTATTGCTCAAAGCACGAGGATCTTCAAATGTTCATGCAAGAATCCATTACAGCAGTTCATAAATGTCAACTGAAAGCCAACATTTTTACCAAAACCTCACAGTAGCACGGTCAAAAACTCCTAACACCTGATTGAAAGTTCCTACCTATATCCTATATTGATCACAGCACAAAGGTAACACCACATGTAGAACTTGAACAAATATTATACTGACCTCTCTCTAGGAAATGGCTCCTACAGAGTATATTTACATGCACACTAGTGTCCTTGGCTTTGAGTCTTGTCCTGGTTTTGATCATATTTAGAATATACTGGAACATTTACATGGAACATCGTAAAATGGTTATTCAACTGCCTGTAGACTTGATTATAACAGTATCCAGGTTGCCGATGGTCCGTGGTGTTGCAGTCTTTGACTCATCCACATCCAACAAATCTGTCATTTCTGAACCCAGTTTGGTTTTTAGCTAGATTTTGCTTCTTCATCTAATCATCCAAAATGGAGCAGAGAGTGAACTGCATTACCACTGTCAGACTTTGATTTTCATTTCAGCATGCAGACTATTGTTACATCATTTATCATCATATAATCATCACGTTTTTCTGACTAAGAACTACAAGTTGAGGACGCACCTGCGCTCATGGCACACCTGGAAATCGTGTTTAGATTCCACAATATCTCTCTTTCTCAGCTTATTGGGGTTTCTACAACAAGGATATGGTGTTTATATGCGCTAACACATAACGAGGGTACTACAAAAACCCTTCATAACCAGGACACTAGTGTGCTACTAAATAACATTTCCTGCTGGACCCAGTTTTAGATTTGGTGCTTTACAGTTTCTACGCTCGTGCACGGGGATATGGTTGCCATAGAAACCGTGCTTACATTAACTGGGTTTTTGAGGCGGATATGCCGAGCACTCGCTGCACAAGAGACTCTTGTACTGTTGCACTCATGGGTATATACTGTGTGTATGTGCCTGTGTGTGCTTTGATTTTAAAATTTATAAAGAGCCTGAGATCCAGTATTATTGATATTGTGGATCTGTTGTGTCCAAACTGTGATTCAATAATGCATATTTGTTAGTGTTTGTTTGGATGAAGTGTGTGTATGTGCGGTTCAAGGTCCTCTTCTTTCTCTAAAGCTGTATTCAGTGAAGGTTGGCTCTCCTCCTCTGGGTCATGAATGCATCCTTGTCTCTGAGCTCCAGTAGCTGTTGTTTGTGTAACTTGCTGTGAATGCTAGTTTGATGCAGTAGTGGTTGAGCCTAATTGTGTCAGGAATGCCAAATGCTCCACTCTGTCAGGTGTGTGGCTCTCGGACTACCAATCAGTGGGGGTGTTTACACACTCAACACACATCTAATGTCAGTCATGTCATTCCAGGCCAAATTTACTCACTGCTAGCCAGCATTAATTAGTGAAAAGGAATAGCGCCACTTTCTAATAAGGCATACTTTATTAAGAGTTTATAAGTTGTAACTAATTGCTTTAATCATCATTTATTACGGCTTTATATGGCATTAATAAGTCATTAATATGGACATTCTTTGAGCTGACAGACAAAAAATCTATGGGTTGTCAAGCTTCAATGTCAACTATTGATCTATGAACTTAATAAATTATGTTTTAACCATTATTAAAACCACTAGTCACAACTTATAGTTCTTTAATAAAGTATATGTCATGACAGTTTTGTACCATGAAATTAATGCAGCAGGAAAAATTGAACCGTATAACAGTATAAGTGGAACCTCCACACCCCAAAGTAGACCATAGTAGATCTAATTCTGATTTTGGGAATGGGATGTAGCCTACATGCACAATCCCTGCTTATCCTAAGATCCCTCCAAAAAAAAAAATATCTGCAGTTTAGCCCAATAAGCTGCAGTGGAAAGCTAAACCTCGTCTTACTGTATCAGCCTCTTCAGCCCAAGCCGTGACCCAATCATTTAAAACATCAATACTGATCTGTAAAAAGCAGATTAACATTTGACCAGAGTGTGTTAAAATATAATCATTGTACTGCGTGTGTGTGTGGGTGTGTACATGTGTGTTACATGGTAAAGCAATCAGACTAACATGTCCTTCGCTACAATCTTGTGTCCAGCTAAGCGGAGGCGAGGAGTCTCCTCCGTCCGTCCATACAGCTGCATAGAGGGGCTCTCCACCCTCAGCTGCCCCGTCCTGCCTTACACTAAATCTGCTGCACTAACCGAGTCCCCAGGTAACACAAACAGATACTACACATGCATACAACTCCTGCTAACCACAAAAGAGTCACTCTAACTTCTGATGGGCTTCCGAGGATTATTTATAGATGTCAAAGTTGCAGCTACATGCTAATGGTGAAACACACGCTGATCTGCTTTATGGCTTAATTGTGGTGGCTGGCCTTCAGTAAAATCATTTTTGTCTGATCACATATCTTAATAAATCTATTGGATTTACAACCACATTCTGATCTTTCTCATTTTCCCCATCCAGTTGCATCCTGCCAGTGTGTGGACTCAAGCCCACAAACCCTAATTCCAAAATCTAACAACATAACAAAATAGCAAATAACAAAATAACAGAAATGTTCACAGAATGTGCAAATGAATGCCAGTTTGCTTACATTTTGTTTTAACATCTGAAGTCTATCAAACTTTTAATCTTTATTGCTAAAATTAAGGCCAACTATTTCCTTAAACCTCATAGTCATTGCTCCATTTCAGATCCTAAGTAATAAGAACACAGAGCCAAAAGCATCTGTTGCGTCCAAAAGACTTTTGGATCTCATGTAACCCAGATTCCTAAACAACCTGTTACTTGCAGTTTACAATCAGATTACAGCAAATTCCAGGGAAGAGATTATAAGCTCATACCCTCAGACAGATGGAGACACGCAAGCTCAAAGTCCACCAGAAAAAAACAAACAAACCTGCCTGTTGATCCATATTTTATACGAACACAAATGTCATTGAATGCAGGTTGAGCTCATGTTCAGCTGGTCTTCAGTGATTGATTCTTCTTTCTCATCTTTTGTGTTTCCCTTCTACCAAGCCCCACTGCCATTATCTGGTCAGTCTTTTCTCCTGCCGACTCTCCCGCTCAGGGCCAGCTGCAGCCTCAGTGACAGAGCGCCCACCTTCCTGTCAAACTCCACTCTCCACAGTAAGACCTCACTGACAATATGTATTCTCTGCCCTGTCATTCATTTCTACAGTGGTGTGAGTCACCATCCATCTGTAACGATTATATACACTTAAACATCAGATCTGTCTTGGCAACGTCTTCTCTTGTGTGTTGAGTCTTCCCTTGGCTGTTGAAAGTGAAATATCTTGGTGAGGTACATGTGGCTCTCCTGTGTGCTTTTAGACGTGGGGCGTCGTCACGCAGCCATCAGCCCCCAGTCTTCCGTGGACAGCGAGGTCGGTGTGTCGGAGCTGGAGGATGACTCCATCTCGATGAGCTACAAGCTGCAGGACATGACAGATGTGGAGGTCATGGCACGACTTCAGGAGGAGAGTGAGTCGACCATCTAAATGTCTTGTAGGCGCTACAGAGGGTAGAGAAAACAAAATGTACCATTCATGAAAATTAGCAGATTGCTTGTATTTATTAAATTCACAGTGGCCTCTTAATGAAAATACTTATACTATTTGTACTTGCAGTGTATTTATACTTTTTTTGTTTTTGTTTCTTAAGACCTGAGATAATACAAGTGAATGACATTGACCCATATTTGTCTTACACTGATGCATAGCCTTTTGAAGAGACTCAAATGGATTACTCTAAAACTATATAAATGTTTGACTGAACAGTTGAACAGCTGATGCAGCAATATCTTGATGTGTCATTGTGTTGTTAAATTATGCAGGAGACTTCAGAAAAAAACTTTCCTGTATCAGTCTGATCTACCGATTCATTAACTGAATAATGGATGAGGGGCCCCCTCCAGAACGAAATGTATCATATTCTATATGAGGTTCAGGTTCATGTTTTCCACAGATAAAAGCATTGATCTGTCACACTGCAGGTCTCCGACAGGACTATGCCTCTACCTCAGCCACAGCCTGCCGTCGCAGCTCCAGCTTCTCATTACACTCCCTCAGGCGCAGTGAGATGGATCTGGAGGAGGAGGATGAGGAGGACGAGGGGTATGACCAGCTACCTCCCCCCCAGCCTCAACTTTTCCGCACAGGGTCTATGCAGCGGGGCAGCTTGCCCCACTCTCACACTTTCTCCAGTATCAGAGACTGCAGACGCAGCTCAGCCACCCCTCAGTTTTCCCTCAGTGGACTCTGCCAGTACTCTGGACCCTCCAGCCTGACCGCAGAAACACACACAGCATACAGGAATAGCACAGGTGAGTGTTTTATGAATTCATGGTATGAATGTCCCAATTCAGACTGAAAGCATCTTGACAGAGTTACCCACATTCAAGACGTCCCTAATTTCTGACCAGACAATGTCTGTATGTGCCAAGAAGGATTTAAAGAGTGCTCTTGGTTACAGGATTTAAAAGCATCCTCAGTTAGGGTCAGCGCGTCAGTGTACTCTGTTCTATCAGTTGCATGACTGACTGATTCTAAAACAGATTTGACTGTCATGGTGAGGAGCATATTTGAAGTTTCACATGCTATGTATTTTTGAGTTTAAGTCAGAAGGAATAGGAATAGTTTTGGAAAGTTTGGAAAATATGCTTATTTGCTTTCTTTCTTGAGAGTTAGATGAGAAGATTGATACCACTCTCATGTCTGTAGTGATTATGAAGCTACCGCCAGCAGCTGGTTAGCTTAGCTTAGCATAAAGACTGGAAACAGAGGGAAGCAGTTAGCCTGGCTCCGTCAAAAGGTAACAAAATCTGACTACAAGCACCTCCAAAGCTCACTAATTAGCACATTATATCTTTTTTGTTTACAAAAACCAAATTGTAAAAATGACAAGCTGTGGTTTTACAGGAGGTTATGTGCAGGACTATTTCTTGGCCGGAAGCAGTGACTTTTGTGTTCTCCAAAATGTCAAACTATTCCTTTAATGTTGGAAATGTGAGTGAAAAACTCCAAATGGAGTCGACACCTACAATACCTGATCTGGTCTGTTCATATGGTTGCATAGACAAGCTACGGAGAAGCATGCCCAACCTGATCCGAGCTCCCAGCATGCCCAGTGTTCCCAGTGTTCCCAGTATTCCATGCCTGGTTTCCCCTGTCAACCCGCCCACCCACGGCCCCTCCTCCTTGCCAGCGGTATCCTCCCTCCGGAGCAGCCAGAGCTTTGACTCATCCAGTGGGCTCGCACGACTCCAGTCTTCCAGTAAGACTCTTTTCCTCAAGTCTATGAATAAATCAGCCGTACACTGCTCATTTTTATGGATGAGTGAATGTAAAGCACTGTTTTCTGAAGGCATGGTCATTTCAAACACAGTCATTGCAATTCTGTCACTGATGTTAGTCTTACTTTCATCTAACTGTTCTCTTGTTTCAGTTCCCTCCCCAGGCCAGCTCAGTCAGCGAGTCCAGAGTGTGGGGAACTTCCCCACCACTCCCCGACACCCACTAAAAGCCACAGCCTACGTAAGCCCCACAGTGCAGCAGGGCCCCACCTCCACCTCCCTGTCCACCTCTACCAGTCTACACTCCATCCCCAGCAGTGCCGCACTGCCTCAGCCCCTCAAACCCATCAACAGTTTGGTACCTCAGCCCCTGAAAGCCAGCGCCAACCAGCCGTCTGTCCTTCGCAGCTCCCTTCCCCGCCCAGCCTCCTTTGTCGGAACAAGTGGAGTTCCACGTGCAAGCAAAATCACCCAACCCACACGCAGGTAAGGGCAGATGTACTGACTGTGTCTTTAATGAAACAGATTGTGTCCATCTGTTTGACATATCTCAGTCTATACAGTACAATTTGGAAGTATGATGCGTTTTGAAACTGGGTTCGGAGCTGTGTCCCAAATCCATACTGCATACTTATTCTAACTAAGCACGTTTTGAGTATGCAGTGTGTTCATACTGGAAAAGATAAAGTATACTTAAAACAGTCAGTGTGAGTACTAAAAAACCCTTGATTTTCGCATGTAATGTTCTGCCACAATGCAATGCACAAAAGGAATGGAGGCGCTACTCACAACCGTTAAAAATAAAGAATAATCGTGGGTTGTAGTGAAACAGCTCCAGGAACACCCTAACAAAACAAAACAAACCAAACCAAAAAAATTATCGGCAGATGAATCGATAAAGAAAAGAATCATCAGTTGTAGCCCTATACTGTATACAGTAAGTATGTAGTGTGGCATTGGGACGCAGCGCAAGTGTTTAAACATTTACCTGAGGGAGGTGCTATAGTTAAAGGTCAAACTTTGAAAGGCAAGCTAAATTGGTTTGTTTATGATACTTGAGGGAATGATGCATCTTTTAATTATATCTTATTAATTTAGATATTTATTCGACTTGTCTCTTTCTGTCAGCAGTTTGCTGACTCCTCCAAAGAGCCTGGCTGCCCTGAGTGCCCTGAGGGACGGCAGCTGGAAAGATGGCTGCTACTGAACCCAAACAATCTGAAGTCCAAGTGGTGCACAGGGTAACTCTGCATGGGACCCAACTTATTTGAAACCCAGTCTTGGGCTGTGACCCAAGAGAGAGTGACTGTTAACATTTCTAAAAGGCGCTACTCTTCACTGAAGGACATAGTAGAGACTGAGAACAGCATGGGTCCAGCAGGCTGGATCTTTACATTACTTCCTGCTGAAACACAGACTGATACACTATGAGACAACCTGGCAATATTCTGATAATCTGTTGTTAAATGTGAACTGGATCTTCTTTGATATGTGTTTTTTGATTTGTTATTGTGGATAGTTAAGGCTTTCATTCAACAGAATGAAAATTTCTCTCCAGTTGAAAGCTTAGAAGAAAATAGGCCACGCTTTTGTACATGCTTTTCATGATTTCATAAGACTAATTTTGCAATTATACATTTTTGTCAGACTGTGGTGTCAGATATGAAGTTGAACCTGGAATTTTGTTACATCCTGTGCCTGTTAAAACGTAGTGTAACTCATGTCAGTTATATTTATTGGCTGGACCTCGCAGCACTTTTGATCAGAACTATGATTAACACATTAAAATAAATTATCTTCTTTGTTTCTTAAGTAAAATATGACATTTGTTAACGTAAATGAACACACATCATCTTTTGGCTACTTTCTTTTCATTATTGTTTACATAAGAGCTGAGATTTTTAATGTTCTTTAATAAACATAATCGCTGCAATGATATTGCACAAAGAGCCCTAATGCTTTTTATGGATGACGAGAATTTAAAAAGGAGGTGAATTTTTAAAGTGAATAAAAGCCTTTCAAAATAATTTTGTGTTTTTCTAGTTTGTCTTGAATATAGTTCACTTGGTGTTTTAAAGTGTTAATTTCTCAGAGGGATTAACACCAATGATCAACTGCAGGTGGTATTGTTACTCCACTGAGACAGGCTGACATTATTCTGTAACACTATTTGTCAGTAATTGATGTACTTTTTGAGTGAGTGAGTGAGTATGTGAGTGACATATTATTCTTTATCATGTAGCCCCACACACATTTTTTTGTCCAAGGCATGTAATAAAGTTAAGGCGGTGGTGGCCTAAAGTTGGAGTGCCCTGAGCAAACACCATTCTCTCAGTGATACATAAAAAAATTAAGAAAAATAAAGTACGGAAAATACAAACCAACATGAATCACCTCCCACGTCCCTGCAAATGTACAATTCTATGCAAACAAATCCAATAACTGATAAGCCATAGTGAATTCTCTAATGGTGAGGATTTCACTCTAATTTTAGCACAGTACACTTGTTTACCTGGTAACAGGTGAGGGTTATTAGTTCCACACGGGACCCTGGAGCTAAAGTGACTAATGTTTAACAGATTAGTATGTTGATGATGAATCTCCCTAGTAACACTCAAACCACGCTCATTTTTTTTGGCACACTGTACCTGTAAGGGTAAGTGACTAAAATCTCTGCCTGCTATTTGGGATTTTGGACCGTAAATGTATGTTTATCATGTAGCAAGAAATCTCTTTCACAAGATCTTTGTTAAATTAGGTTTATGAAGACAGTTACTTAGAGTGTGATATGCACTGCTGATCTTTTGGAATTTGAGATAATGCCCAACAAAGCCCAAGAGGTACGTGTAATCTGTTTTCATTTTCACTTTCATGTATCTTAAATCAGCAAAGATATTTCATTGACATTCATTGACACCTAATGAATGAATCCTTTTAAAATCCCTTTATCTTTAGGTGGTTTTGCATGTATTTCTTTTTAGGATGCTGTAATTAACCTGAAGACACTGCAGGACATTTCCGGACAGCTTGGTTTTGAGTGGACAGTTTTGGCGTATGAGCTTGGCTTCAACAGAGCTGAGATAAGGCGGTTCCACACCAAATCTACAGAGAAGAGTGTCCAAGCTAGGACCATGTTGGAAAGCTGGTACTGTGTGTGATGTTGCGGGACGATTTAGGCACTGTCAGCGTGCAGATACTGTATATTAAAGTGTCATTATACTTACATAATACTTCAGCATGGTGCATACAGCGGTGTTTCCTGAGTTAACTCCAGATTATTGACAGAGAATATCATCAAGGGGGTATCTGTCCCATCATTCTGTGAAATGTTTGCTCCAAATTTTACCTTTAAACCTGAATGGACAACAAGAATGGATCATTTGAACCAACTGCATTCTTTATGGATTCAAATAGGTGCCCAGAACTTCTCATATGATAAGTTCAGTAAGTTATTTGTGTTTTCCTGTGTACTGGACTTTGACTTTTGGGCTTTCTACACGCTGCCTCACTGATAAAACTCAACTGAATTATATCTATCATCGACTCTGTCCTGTTCCCTTCCTTGGTCTCAAATGTTTCTCAGACGTCAATCTTTATTCACAGGTATGAGAAGTCATGGGACAAGCCCAATAAGACCAAGCTGCTGCAAGATGGACTGGAGCGGGCAGGCAGACGAGACCTGGCTGAGAGGCTCCGCTGCCTCCACTGGGGCCACCAGAAGCTGAGCCGTAGGGTTGAGCTGCCCTCTGCCTTCCCCTTCCTCATCACAGTCCACAAGACCATCCACAACCAAGACGCACTACGCAGGATCAATGACCTGAGCCGTAGATACACTTAAATCTGCGTAAAAATGCACAAAGCGGGTGCCATGCCCATAGTTCTTACTTTACAAGCATATAGTCGGCTACTTGATGAATACTGTAAGTAATCTGAAATAAATGTACTGAATGTCACTGAACAATCAAATGAGAAGCATAGTCCATGTAATGTCTTGTAAGAAATTAAAGCTTTGCAATAAAGATGAAAAGCACATTTTGTGGACCCATCTTGAATTTTTATGTTTTCGCCATTAAAATCTTCAAATTGATTGTTTTGTTGGAGTAACAGTACAAAAGCAAACGCTATTCAATTTACAGGGATGTAAAAAAAAAAAAAAAATTTTTTTTATTAAAAATTAAAAATAAAACAGAAAAACGGCAAAATCCTCACATCTGAGTAGCTGTGATCATGAAATGTTTGACATTTTTGCATGATACAGAAATGATTCATCAATTATCAAAGTCAGTGATAATTAATTAAATTAATTAACTTAAATCTCGATTTACATGTCCGGTTTTGATAAGTGCTATATAAATAAACGTGATCTAATTGAATAGCCTACATCCTTTTCCTACGATAGACTTTTATAGTCTATGATGCCTGCAAAATGGAAAATTGAAAAATAAAATTACAATTTACTTAAATAATCAAAGTTTAATATTGGCAGTCCAATTTTAAAGCATGGATGTATAGTATAATACATAATAATATATTAATTATATAATAATATATAATAGATCCATGTTTTAAAGTGAATCGACCCAGTTTCACAAACCAATCAGAGCGGTGAATCCTTTCTTAGCAAGGTTGTGTGAGCGAGCAAGTGAGCCAAAGCGGAAGCCAGCCAAGATTGCCTTCAAATTAAGAGATTACGTTTTGTTTTGTTTTTTCATTTGAGTTATAAAATACTAATTTAAGTTGTGGAAAGCGGCAAACACGAGGCTGGTATTAAAATCCCTCTAGGATTTACTGAATTGGATATGGAGAGAAACAAAGACAAATCCGTGCAACAATTGTACATAAAAAATGGGGCTTTTATTTTGGCAGTTTCACCCGGAACATGTAGCGCCAACCCCGGTCGCTTGACGCTCTTATTTTACGTCTCCTGCACTCAAAACAGATGACAGCTTCGAGCACAAAAATCAAACAAAAATCGGCATTACTGTTACAGCCACTCTCGGGGTATGATCTGCGGATTATGTCTGGCTTAACCTCGGCATTATGATCATTTGGAGACCGAGGACTGTAATGTATTTTTGTCGCAGCGCAGCGACGGAGTTTCTCTTATAAACGGATGTGTCACTATCGGCGCGCGGAGCCGTGTGTTAACCGCACGACAGCGGATTATTTGAAGCCTCCGCCGACGTGGAAAAAACAAAAAACGGCAAGTTGCTCGCTTAGGTTGCAGCAATGGCTTCGGCGCCGAGTTGCTTCGGCGGTCCCGAGGTGCTGGAGGACGCGAATCACGCCCGGGGTTTGATGAGAGAGCTGAAGTTGCTGTACGACTGCCGGCTGCTCGGGGACGTTACCATCGGAGTCGACTGCGCGGAGGAGTCGCTGGAGCGAAGCGGCGAGACGGCCGGGGGCGACGTCGGCCAACTTTTCCTGTGCAGCCGCACCGTGCTCGCCGCCGCCAGCCCGTACTTCAAGAGCATGTTCACCGGCGGGCTGAATGAGAGCGTGCAGGAGAGAGTGGTCATCCGCGGGGTGGACGCCGAGTCCATGTCCGTCATCATCGACTACTGCTACACGGGCAGGGCGGCCGTCACGGAGGGCAACGTGCAGAGGCTGTACGCGGCGGCCAACATGCTTCAGCTCGAGTACATCAGGAAAGCCTGCTCCAGCTTCATGACCAGGAGGCTGGACCTCTCCAACTGCGTGGGGATACTGAAATTTGCAGACACCTACGACAATCCCGAGTTGAAGGAGAATGCGCAAGCTTTCATAGCCAGGAACTTCGGCCAGGTGTGTAATGGAGGGGAGCTTTGTGAGCTGGATTTGATGCAGTTAAAGGAGTTGCTGTCTTTGAACACTTTGGACGTGGACTGTGAAAGGAAGGTGTGCTCGGCTGCCTTGCAGTGGATAGAGGCTAATGCGCCGCAGAAAAGAGAGGATGCAGTACAGGCTCTGAAGTGTGTGCGCTGGAACTTGTTTACAGAGAAGGACAAGTGTTACCTGGAGGGCCTCATGGCGAGGCCTTTAATTGAGAAACACCTTGCATCTTTCTTTAACAGATCTGCAGAGGACAGCTGTGGAATGTCTGCGACTCTGGACGTACCAAAACACAGGATAGGTGTAAGTGCAAAAGAAATGATTCTCTTCTTCGGCCTGCCCAACGACAACATAATGTGCTGTGACCCTTACTCAGAGCACCTGTATTTCATGGCTCCTCCTTTAGAAGACCTCAGCAGTCAGGATTACAAACGCTCCACCATGGAGTCCTTAATCGCCTGTGCCACACCTGAAAACAACTTGTACCTAGCCTCCCACCTTTCTAAACACTTCTGGCTGTACAACCCTGTGCTTAACAGCTGGCAGGAGTTGGCAGAGAGACCACTGGGGAGGATACACTCTGGGATGGGCTACCTCAACGGCCACGTGTACCTTCTGGGAGGAAGAAATCCAGTGACAGATGCCAGACTGAAGGAGGTCGAGTGTTACAGCGTCCAGAGGAACCAGTGGACGTTTGTGGCTCCTCTGCCTCATTCTTTAGGTAAAATGCAAGTGGTGGCACTAAATGACCACTTGTATGTGGTGAACAAAAGGAGAATGCTTTGCTATGATCCCAAGAGGAACCGCTGGCGCCACTGCGGGTCACTGAGAAGAGACAAGCTTCACAAGGCCTGCGTGTTTCAGGACCAGATCATCTGTGTGTGTGACATCCCTGTGGTGAAAGCCTACAGCCCGACCAGGGGGGAATGGAAGCGGTTGGGTGACATCCCCATTGACAGCCGTGCTCTAAATTACCAGGTGATCCAGCACAACAACAAGCTGCTTCTCCTCACTCAGACGTTACTGCAGCACAACAAAAACAGGGTCCTAATCCATGAATACGATCCAGCCAGGGACACCTGGAAGAACGTCATGGCAGTGTATGTGTCCACCCTGGGGCCTGTGTGTGTTTCAACACGCGTGTACCCAGCATGCCTGGGCTCTGCTCACAGCTTCTCTACAGAGGAGGACGATGACAGTGGCTCTAGTGCCGACTGGGACTTTGATGGGTTGACAGACCCAGACTCTGACTCTGGCAGCTCTAGCTCTTTCTCAGATGAGAACTGGTAGTGAAATGTATTACTGTGTCAAAGAAAAGTTTAACTTACTTATAATTTAATGGATTTATGCAGGGTTCTGTCTGCCAGGAGAGGTCACAGATCCAGATTCAGTTTCAGTTTAGTATTAAAGCCATTCATTTACAGTAGAAAAACAAGTCCGTTAAAATCTTTTCTTCACGTGGACGGTTTTCTTTCATACCTCTTCACCAGTCTGGCTAATGATTATTTACAGAAGGAGAAGAAACTAAGCAGAGTTGGTTTCATTGTTTTTTACATAGTGGGAACAAATACCAAGCGACAAGGGCTTTGTTCTTCAGTTTGTATCATGTCCTGCCAGCGTGAAGGACAGTATGATGTCTGGTAGAGTCTTGTTTACACAATGGCTCAAGGCAAATGCATGATAGAAACATAACTGTTCAGCAATATGTTCCCCTACAGAGGGGAGGGTCTGCCTTCATAATTTAGCACATTAATAATGAAGGGAACTCCAGAGATGTAGTATTACACGTCCATAAAATTAAGGGAACTGGCGAGAGGCAGATTAACAAAGGATGGTCAAAAATCGAGGGCAGCAGAGGCTGATATATCCTGACTTTTCGTCTCTAAGGTCATGCTTAAAAAAACTCTAATTCCTACACTTCCCATAATGCAGTGGTTTCCAAACGGAGCCTTTGCAGGGTAGATGCACAACACGAGAGGAAACATTTGGAATTAAACTAAAGTTTAATATACCTTTTCACAGCAGACATGTCTAACGCAAGTGTTACTAATAAGATAATTAATTGCTGGAACTGAGCCATCGTTTATGTTAATACTTCCACCTGTGCTCTTCCTGTCATGACGAGTCAAGATGTCCACTGAAACGGGTCTGTGAATCGCAGATGAGTGCTCTGATGCTACCAAGGCTATGAAGATTCATGTAGGAAGCAACTTAACACCCACATTCTCCAAACCCAAGCTAACATACCCAGGTGATGTCACCTGAGAAATCTCTTTATACTTGACAATGCTCCTCCAGAGCTACAAAAGACATTATAGGTGAAAGTGTCCCCTTTAATACTTGATGCCTGTGTTGTGTTGTATAAAGACAAGGTTGTGACAGAACTATTTGCTAATAACATTTTATTTAGCTTGAATGAATGAGTAATGTGTGTGAAATCATAACTGTGACTTTCGGGACATCAGGCAGCTCAAGTGCCTCATGTTTATGACTTCAAACACAACTGATCATTTACAGGGCTTTAAAATTTGCTGTCCTTTTTATGTTGTTGATGCACATTAAGACGTCACATACAGCCGGTGTTGTGAAAACTACTTTATGAAATGTAGAAGCCAATGCACTGTACGCTCACTCAGGTTTAGGTTTCAGCAAAGCCTGTATGCCATGATTGACTTTTTTTTTTTTTGAGATGTAGTAAAATTAGGTGGTTTTGGTGACAAATTATGGAATTTATTTGAAACTATTTTATTGAGTGTATGTGTGTGTGTGTGTGTGTGTGTTTTCTTATATATTATTTTTTAAATTTTACTTAACATTTATGTTACAATCAGGAATCATAATTCACAAAGTGTTATGATTATATTGTTTGGTCCTGATGAATTGTTTCAGTCAGAGGACATTTTGTCTGCATGTAATAAAACTGTTGCGAGCACCCCATACACTCACTCACCAGTTTATCAGCTGCGTCGAAACACCTGGAAGTGTTTCTAATCTGTCTACCCTCATTGATATAAATGTTGCAGACGAAATATTAGAAACAACTCTCAATATATAATGCGGTACCACAAACTACAGCCTCCAAAATGACCAATCAACACCTCTGTAAACAGGTTTAAACAAACACTGGACATTATAAACTTCATGAAGGTATTATATTTAGGATTTATTAAAGAGCTGTTGTATGAGACGGCATTAGTTTCATCTAGCTGTACCTGATAAACTGGTAAATGAGTGAAGTTCTCACTGTTGTCTCTGTATGATGGATAATTAAAGTGTTACATTATTTTTTGGCTGTGTTTATGTGTGTGTGAAGGGCTATGGTAACACACATATGTGTCAAATACACATCTATGTCTGATGCAGAGGGGCGTGTATTTCCAAAACTTTATTCAACAAGTTACTGTACATAACACATGAAGTACACAACAAGTACACAATACAAGATTCAGAAGTGCTCATATATTTTCAACATTGTAGTATAACAATGTTTATGTTATAACAGGGTATAACAGATAAAGATGAGAGCATCTATTGTGAGCTTAAAGAGATGTTAAACAAAATGTATTTACTGGCTTTATTTCATGATTTGCAACAAACATTGTTTTAAAGAGTTCATATTCAGATTTGATTAGAATAGAGGATGGAGTTTTAACTTAATACATATTTAACAGGTTTTCTTTGTTTTCTGAATATTTCCAAAGCATGGAATAGAAGGAGAAAAATAACTTAAGATAGATTTTAAATTTTATGTGAATTACAAACTACATACAGTATATTTGTATATTATGTTAATATTTGTATATATGGGAGGCTGTGTGCATATATTTATTTGATTTCCATTGTTGGATATCTACTGGGTTACTATCTGTTTGGTTTGTTGTTGATTAACATATCTGAATAATCCCATTACATGTCATGTAAATGGCAAGGAAATAAATAAGAAAGAAAATAAATTTAAAATTAATTAAATACAAAAACCTTGCAAATAAGGAAAATATAAGAAGGCAATTCATTTTTTT